>BLSH010368381.1:647799-657856 GCA_018402905.1 Glandirana rugosa | reverse complement strand
CCTCCCACCCAGCAATCTTCTGGGACATATCACAGGTCCCAGAAGATACACCGGCCATTCACAAAGCGCAGCGCGACTCGCGCATGCGCAGTGCATGCCCGGCGTTGAAGCCAAAGCTGGGCATGCACACTTCTGATGCCGGCGCCGCATGGAGGAGACTGGGACAGGTGAGTGTCTGAGTATACTTTTTGTAGCGGCTGACTTTTAATAGGGTGGAACTCCGCTTTAACAAACCCTCCATGTTCAATCCTATATAAAAGGATATATGCTTTATTACTTTTCTGCCAGAATAATTCGGTGTGTTTGTATCTTTACCACACAAGAAAATCCTGAAAATAACAGTCTTGTCCCTGGATGGCTAAATTCACTCCTCCACTATGTCTATGGAAAGAGCCATGATGGTTACCAAGGCTGAACTTCATGTCTGACTTTGTCCTTCTCCATTACATTGGGGGCTGCATATCTGGCAATATCAACAGATATTTTCTGTACTTGCAAGAAGAGAAGAAATGATAAACGGTAGTATGTTTTGGTTTTTTGAGTTTGTCTATTAAAAGCACTTTTAATTATTATTGTTAATGTCAATTCCAGGTTATACAGCAGCAAAACATTCATAAAAATGACAATGGGCTCAAATGTCCCCAAAACCTTAAGAATGGCTTCCAGTCTGGCCGGCAATAGGAATCTCATGAGATGGGACTTGTCACCAGAAAGCATCCAGACCCGGACAGTGGAACTCATTGCAAGAACAAAGAGTGTTTATGACGCTGTAGCTGCATTGGATGTAGAGGAAGTCACATATGAGAACACTGTAAAGGTCTTAGCGGATCTAGAACTTGAATATGCAGGTGAAGCTTTGCTACTAATAAAACACCCCTAATAGGGAAGTAGTGTGTCAAGTTTTTAAAATGTGTGCAATAAAATGAAAAAGCCCCACGGTGCTACAACCTTTTATATACTTGAAATGATCACTGAGGCACTATATTGCTAATAATATTAAAGCCGAACTCCAGCCAATTTTTTTAGTTTGGAATAGAGTGGGGAATACTTGGGAATTTCTAGGAAATTATACTTGTAACAAATTTAATGGGCAAGTTTACTTTTCATTTCCCATCAGCTTGTTCTCCCTAACCCACTAACCTAATCTAATCCAGATACCCCCACCCAGATGGCTACTAACATTTGCCAGACAGTAGAGGCCTCCTTCAGTGTTTGTTGGTCTTCAGCTTGCACAGTTAGTCCCCATAGACTTGAATGAAGCCACACGTGAACTCCTAGAATCTACAGTACAAGACTTTGGCTCCATACAAGTCTATGGGGACTCACTGCATGTGTACTGCTAGTGCTGGAGAAGATTTTGGACCAGAGGAGAATAAACACGTGAGACCTAAGGTTTTCTTTTGAATTAATTAACATGGGGGAAAGGTTTCAATAAGCACAACTTGCTATAAAATCTGTCACCGTGGATCACTCCCAAAACCCAGGCCCCTGAGGTATGCAGATTTTAACTTTTCCGAAGGTTGATGCTGAGAAATGCCTTCAGTGAATTCCACAGTTTAGGGCAGTCTATTGAAGAGTGCCTCAAATTGTGTTGTGGGATACACTGGGGATGTTCATCAATGTGGACTTCTATTATCTACTAAAGCGTGGAGCCTAGCATTCAAGTATGTAGGAATTGACTTGTTCGCTCATGTTTCAAAGGCAGCAAAGAAATAAAAAGTAGAAGGTTATTTGTTGCTGTGGGTAACACTATTCCTTCTTTGTCGGATGCTTTAATTTAAATGACATGCTACAAAAAGGCTAAATGTGAATTGATCCTGATTTTTTTTTTCTTTATTTCCCAACAGTGGAGAGAACCATGTTAGATTTCCCGCAGCACGTCTCCCCAAATAGGGAATTGCGCTCATCCAGTACACTAGCTGACAAAATACTTTCTGACTTTGACGTTGAGATGACTATGAGAGAGGATATATTTAAACGTATTCTCCATTTTTATGTAAGTATAGCATTGTGTTACGCATCACACACATATGATTTGATGTCGTGTGTTTTCTTTACACTGTAATACATAAGACTTTAATTGTGTCCCAACTGAAGCAACAGTTAATTTTAGTCATCCAACAACAGCTAATGTAACTTGTTGGAATGGAATGACAAGCTCATCAGATCTAATCACACCACCTTCTATTGATAGACAAAGAGAAGACTACAAGGCATTGGCCATTTTATTGGTCCAGTGATGCCCATCTCTGACCTATTTAGACTACATCAATTTCTACTCTTCCGTCTCATTCACATTGATACATTAAAAGATTTTACACTTCATGCTAAATATGAAAAAAAATGCTTACACGTTAATGGGAAGAAAGGAGGATTCTCAATGTTGTATGCTTGCTTGAACTCCTTTATTGATAAACATGCATGACTGTCTGCAAAGTGGTTCTAGGGAAACTGTTAATTTTACTCTTTGGCCCTGGTCCTGTGTCAAGCCTAACTTCAAGGATTTATTTAGGTGGTACTTGGTTCCCTCATGTCTTTCTGTTATTTATCTGAGCATGTCATCCTTATACTTCCGTGTCTGTGAAATAAGCAAAAGTGTGTTTCACGTGTGGTGTATTTGTACCCGGGTAGCAAACTATTTGAACAAGATATATAATCTCATATACAAGGTCTTGGATCTTAAAGTGTTACTAAACCCAGAACTGTAAAATCAGTCTGTATATGCAGTAAAGCATGTATCTGCCCTGGCCATTGCAATTCAATAATGTAGGCCCCCCTTCCTTCTTTTTCTGCTCCTTCCTTTATCTTTCTTTTCTCTCCTCACATTGTTCTTCTGAACTTATAAAGCTACGTGTATGTCTATAGTCTAACGATACTGTGAAATAGGCTGCACTTCTTTGTTTTACCCAATGACCACTTATAGTACTTTTTACAATTCCAATGTGAAATAATGACAGTAGAGACAAATATATTTTAATTTGCAACTTTTATTGTAAAAATTCAGTAAAAATCTATTGAAAGATAAAAATGAAGGTAGGCTTCACTACATAATAGCAAATCATTGTGACCAATAAAGCAAGAATTTTACTGACAGTGTTAATTTTGGCAGCAAATTTCGATTTAGTCTTAGGACTAAACTGGCATTTTAGTTTTAGTCCCATTTTAGTCTTCTGCAATTGTTTTAGATTTAGTCGACTAAATCTGTAGGACATTTTAGTTGATTAAATGTCCTACATTTTAGTCGACTAAAACTCATTTTAATCGTCTAAAATCTAATAGATGTAGTTAAAGAGGAAGTAAACCCAGATAAGGTTTACTTCCTCTACATTCCCCTGTAAAGTAGAAGCATAATGAGCTACTATGCATCGCATAGTAACCCATTATGTGCCATTTACCTGCAAACAAAGCCTGCGATGTCCAGCGCTGTCCCCTGTGCTGGCAGCGTCCATCTTCTGCCCCTCTTCCTTCCAGGGCCACGATCTCCGGCTCTGTGACTGTCCGGAGTCGCGTGACGTCACTCGCGAGCATGAGCCGCCAGTCATGGCACGATCACAGTGAAGAAATGGCACGGAGGCTGTTTCTTCACTGCGCATGTGCCGAAATGACGTCGGCACATCTAGGAAACTGTATATCTCCTGAACCATGCAAGTTGACAACTAATTTAAATTGTAATGCATTATTTTAAGCATTTCTCTACAATTTCCAAACTCATTATATACTGCTGGAGTGAAAAATCGCATATGTTATTATTTTTGGTATTGAGATATGAACATGCACTACAGACCAGTGTGTTAATTTTTACGTCAAATTTCAATTTCGTTTTAGTCTTAGTCTTTTGACTAAAATGGCATTTTAGTTTAAGTCACATTTTAGTCTTTGGACTAAAATGGCATTTTAGTTTTAGTCGTATTTTAGTAATTTTAATTGTTTTAGTCGTATTTTAATAGACGAAAATGTTTTAGTCTGTTTTAGTCGACGAAATTAACACTGCTTACTGATTGGATCCTTGTAAAGTCGGCCATAGATGGATTGAATCTTGGCCGGATCAGAAGGGACCAGTCGAGATGCGATCCATTGGTTGGCAGGCTGGTGGTACCCAAATAGGTTCATCGATTAACTTTGATACAACCAGCCTGTCAAATTCTTTACATGCTATGACTGCTGGTGGCTATAGCCACTAGCAGTAATCATCATGTTCTGCCAGCCGGGTAGGCTCCCCGTAAGCAGTACACAATAGAGCTCTGGGAGGGATTCCCCCAACAACACTGACTGTATTGATGGGGGAATAAAGTGATTTTCTTTCCTTCCACCCATGGTTGCTTAAGTTTCCTTTTATGTAGAACCATCAGAGTGTTTGGCACTTTTTGGATTCAGTGAATTGTTATGTTCCTGTGTCTTTCTGTTGTTTAGCTGGAATCAAATAAAAAAGTTATAGGTTCATTTCTCTAAATTCCTTTTAAATCTTGTAAAAATCTAAGCTTGTGCCATGCATATTTACAGCAAATGCAAGACCTGAAACAACTAGACCCAGAGGTTAGACGATACCTGGAAAAGTCTGTTCAGATTGGAAAACGGAATGGACTCCACCTTCCGCCGGAAGTACAGAGTGTGAGTACTGAAAGAAAAATCGCAGTCAAACATAGCATCTGTAAACCGCATTTCAATGCAGTTGTATACATAAAGGAGGTTTTATTTTTGGCTCCTCAACTGTTTTACGTGTATGTGAACTACAGTATAACAAAAGGAAAATATACAATAGCACAAACACAGGAACATATTGACCACATCCTGTTAGAACAATAAAGGCTAAACTTTAAGAGCCATTTGAATCTACTACTACAGAGAGATTTAGCAGCTTGTTGACAATTGCCTCATTTGCAGAGCATTAATTTCAGTGTATTGCAGTTGAAGAGATTGCCAGCAAAAGCTTTAATCCCTCAACAGTAGGAGATTAAAGTAGCGATATATAAACGTTACTGTATAACATGCAGTTTGCCAAGGCATGGTGTATGTGTATCGTAAACCATTGCTGTGCTATTTTTTTATTTATAAAATACTGTTTTTGCATTTCTTTAATCCTTTTCATTTTATTATTTTTGACCTCCTTCAGCCTCTCTGAAGGCAGATATGGGTGCATGTAATTGCTCAGGGCAGGCTTCCTGAGGTGGAACATGACTGCAGTATGAGCGCTGGCATTGCCACTTATAGCCTCATCTGGAAGTGTATGTGACTGGGTGACAATATAGGAGAGCAAGTCCCTTATTTTTACAAAAGCTGCAGAATTAAAGGATTGAAAATGATGTTTGAGGGGGGCACTCTCGAGCAGAGACATGAGATGGCCGCACGTTGATCTTGCTCCACACCCACTGAACACATCGGCCGTTCTAGCAACATCCAGTGGAGCCCTAATCCCACATCTTGGTCACCATCCTCCCCCTCCTCATTCCCCGCACCAGTGGGAAAAAAAAACGGAGCGACACGCGCTTCCAGCGCCAAGCAGGCCGCCCCGGTAGATGCGGCATCCCCGCCTGTGGACTCTCCTGAAGCACCGGCCTCGAGTTTGGAGCTTCTGCCACCCCTGCTGACAGGTGAGGTGGATCTGCATTCAGAGACTGACAGCATCACAGAGGCTTCACTGCCACCACAGCCTCCCCCACTGAGAGATGTTGAGCTCCTGGGGCGCTTTAAAACAATGCTGCAGACAGAGTTATCTGCAGCCAATACTAAATTAGCAACCCACCTCACAAAAGAGATCCATGAACTGGGGAACCACAGAAACGACCTGCAGGACAAGATGGACGTTACCATCACAGTAATTGAGAACCACGAACAAGACCTGACTGACCTTAAGAAAGAGCTAACATCAGCCTTACTGCGGCTTGAGGACTATGAGAACCGTTCTCGCTGCGGGAACCTACGCCTGCGTTGTATCCCAGAAACAGTCACTGACCTAACCTCCACCGCAACAGCTTTGTTCGAAGAGCTGGTCCCTGCCATACCGATTGATCGTCTCGAATTCAACCATATCCACCGTGCCTTGGGGCCGAGGAGACAAGACGGCCCACCTAGAAACATCATCATTAAATTTACCTACTACCGCACAAAGGAAACCCTTCTAATGGCGGCCAGAAATAAACCGTACCTGTGCTTCCAGGGTCACCGCTATCAGCTGTTCTCTGACCATTTGTAGATCACCCTTCAGAAACGCCAACTGAAGCTGTTCACCACCGTCTTACTAAATCGCCACATCAGATATGCCTGGGGCTTCCCCTTTCGGCTAACCTTTGATCTCCAGGGCAGGAGCCACTCGGTTAGCACCCCTGAGGAGGCTCCAGCAACCCTTTTGAAGCCTTGCATCTCCTGCCTACCAGAGGCCCTGGCTCAGGCCTGGCGCAGTCTTGAGCTCTCAGCAGGGCCCTGCTCAGCTCAGCCACCTCTGGGAGAGGTCCCTGGGCCACAAGAGGCTCCATCAGCATTTGCCCCCACAATCAAACACTCTGCATACGCCTCCAGACTGAGTGACCTGCTAGTGTGCTTCCTGGGCCTTTGTTTTGGAGTCTAACCTCCTGATCCCAACAGCCATGTTCCTGAGTTTTGGCTGTGTGCTCATTTGGTCACTGACCTGTCAGTGTTGCTTATTATGTGTTTTATTTTTTTTTCCTTTTCCAATGACACTTTAGGCACAATGCCAAGCAGTGGGTTTTCAGGTGCCCCTGCAGCCTTCCCCTCGGAGTGAATATTTCCACCTGTAGGTTGATGCCTTTTGTGTCATCTGCATGTTTGCACTAGGACTGTTAGGGAGAAGACCATGCCCAGTATTGGAGAAGCACTTTGCACCCATTTGCTGTGGCTATGGCTTGGCAGATGCCTAGTCTCTGTCGCAGCTTCATGCCCCTGTTGAGTGCTCAAGGAACTTTGAACATTGGCACACTCAAGATTCTCCAATAATGTTCCCGTTCATGCCTACCGTTCACTAACCTTCAATTGAGGGTCCCCCCATATGCTTAAACAATAAGATACCTGTTTTACACCTCTCAGCGTTGAAGCCCCCTTTAGGCAAGTGGAAGAGTTAATGCTGTTCTTATGTATGCTGTTTTTTTTAGTTAGATCAGTGTTTTGCCAGAGATAGGCTTGCCTCCTCGTCTCCATCGAGCCCCTTCTGGTCTTCCCCCTCTTTCTCCCCCTTCCTGGCCTCCTGATCCCCTTCCACCCCTCCCCTTACCTTCCCCAGCCTTACCCATTCCTTCCCTTCCGACCCACCCTTCCTTTTTATATTGGTGGGGATGTGGCGGCCACCCTCTCTCCATTGATAAGTGATAATGATAACATGCTATTTATATAGGTGTACATAGGTAGTTACCCAGGGGCCTTGGGGGGTTGTGGACTCGTCTTTGGGGCGGTGCCACCCTCCCGACTCCCTCGTGGTTCTCGGTTTTCTATACATTTTTGTTTGCAATAGGTAAGTCAATTTGCCCCCCTAACCTTTCTTATTGGGTCAATTTCCCTTCCCCAATGGCGTGCTCCATTGCTGATTATTTAGCAGCCATGTGTCCGTTGGCTTCGGGATTAGATGGCAGTTGGATTGGCCTCTCCTCATAACTTTTGTCCTAATCTCCCCAGTTGAACCGGATTACTTCCCTCCGCCATGGCCGCGACTCCCCTAAGAGTATATTTTCAAAACATTCATGGCTTCAATTCCCCACTTAAGCGATCCAAAGTTTTCCACTATCTTAAATCCCAGAAGACAGACATTGTTTGTTTGCTGGAGACCAGGTTTGCACAGTCCTCTGCTCCACGTTTTCTCTTTATGCACTTTCCAAACTACTCCGCCTTGGCCACTGAGAAACCTGGAGGGGTCTTGATAGCCTTTCGGCTCAATCTGCCCTTTACGTGCTCCCTGGAAATTGCCGACCCTTCAGGTAGATATCTACTCCTACAAGGCACCCTCTGGGATCATGAGGTTACTATTGTTTCATATTATGCTCCCAATCGTTTTCAACACAGATTTTTCTCACACCTTTTGTAATGTCGTCTCTCAACACCAAAAGGGTATTCTAATTCTCATAGGTGACTCTAATATCACACTGAACTCCACTTTGGATAGACAGTATGCTCAGGATGCCTCCCCCACTTCATCCTACGGCCCGCAATTATACTTTTTACTGCAATCTGCACGACCGCTTCTCTAGGATAGACCATGTATTTATGTTGTTACACCAACTTCCTCTTGCTTATAGGGTCTCTTTTCCCTCCTCCCCCTGGTCGGACCATGGTCCCCTGGTGCTGTTGGTATCCCTCTCGGGCCTAACCAAGTCTTCCTTTCATTGGAGGATTAATGAATCTCTTCTGACTACCGAAGGCTCCTGTCAACAAATCTCTTCCCACATCAAGACCTACTTCTCAGATAATGTGAGATCTGTCTCCTCAGCAGTGTCCTTGTGGGAAGCCCATAAGGTCACCGTTCAAGGCCACATCATTCAACTGGCTTTCTCAAAGAGAAGAGAGAGGGAGCGGCGTATCCTGGAACTGACCTCCCTTTTGGCTGAGGCGAATGCTTGCTAGAAGGCACGCCCCTACGCTGCACATAAAAAGGTCCATGACACTCTGGCCACAGAATTGGACCTCCTGTCTACTTCCCGGGCCGAGAGGGCCTTTCGATGGGCCAGACATAAATTTTATAATTGCGTTAAAAAGCCTGTACCCATGTTGGCTAGGAACCTCAATTCTACTGGCAAACCGTATCGGCCTGTGCGGCTTCGGACACCTTCAGGTGACCTTACTTCTAATCCCTAATAGGGTTTTGGTCCTGAGTCTTCAACCTGCTGTACACTCTGTTTCACTTGCCTATCAGAAAGGATGCTAAATTGGCCCTGCTGCACTGCCCCATTCCGGGCCTATATGCGAGTCGGCAGAAATTGGCAACCTACCTATTTTTGTCTGCCAAAGAACAATTGCCCATGCCTGGAGGAAGCCCTTGGTTCCCTTTCAGGGTGTTTAGGGAGCGTATGACAGCCCTTATGCTCAATGAACAGATGTCAAGCATTCTTAAGGACTCTCATGCCAAATGTTTAAGGATTTAGTAACCTTGCCTCCAATACGCCTTCCCATCACTTCCTCCAGCTAGCATCGGACGCCTGTGACTGACTCGCCCGCTGATTCCGAGTCCATATACCTCCAATGCCGTCCTCTCTTTCCTTCCTTCCCATGGTCTTACCCCTGATCTCTCCTTTCCTTTGCCTTCCGTTTTACCTCTTTCCATTTCCTCTCTTTTTTTGGGGCTTATGCCTCTCCTCTTCTTCTTTGTGGTAACATTACACTCCCTGAGTGAGCATTTAACCTGCATTACTATCAGGGAATTAGCCGGTCCAGGTTTGATATTGATATTCTTGCAGAGTTTCTTGGACCCTATCTCAACTTTCTAGACTTGGGGCATAGCCACTACAATTGTTTCTTTCATTTGGTAGCCTGTATATGAAGTTTGCCCTGAGTTATGTTGCCACTCTGAGTCCCTGCGTGGGCAGTTTATACAGTTGTGCTCATCAGTTTACATACCCTGGCAGAATTTATAATTTCTTGCCCATTTTTCAGAGAATATGAATGCTAACACAAAAACATTTCTTTCACTCATGGTTAGTGTTTGGCTGAAGCCATTTATTATCAATCAACTGTGTTTACTCTTTTTTTTTTTTTTTTAATCAGAAAAGGCTTTATTGAGACATACAGCATTACATCCGTTCGGAAAAGACTAATTTTTTTTTTTTTTTTCTCATTTGTGTCAACTAACTATTATTTACCGAAGTCGGTTTGTGATTGGTACTCACTTTCTTTACAAAAACACAATCGTAAGTATAAGAGACTTTTTACCCGTTCTTTAATATTTAAGACGGTCCCATACATTTGACTACTCGTGTTGACATATTTGACGGGTGCGTCCCTGAGTCTCACCGTTGTATTGAGTCCCGTTTGAAGTATATGTCCGATGGTTTACTTTCTTTGTTAACATCACCGATACGGGGTTCAGATCTTTCAACTCTATCCCAGGTTCTTTGAGACGTTC
>BLSH010368381.1:611285-621531 GCA_018402905.1 Glandirana rugosa | reverse complement strand
AACATTTTGGCTACAGGTGACAAGGTTCCTACATGACGACATGGGCTCCCCGGTTACCCTAGACCCCAAGCTTTGTCTTCTGGGCCTCCTTCCCACAACCGATGTAACTAAATACAGAGCTGTATTCATACGAGAGACCCTATATGCAGCACGTAAGGTAATTGCCAGAAACTGGATGAGACCTAGTCCTCCTACCCTTCAAGATTGGATGAGAGAAATTAACTTAACCTTGCCCTATAAAAAACTGATCTATGACCACCGGGGCTGCCCCACCAAATATAACAAGATCTGGGACAATTGGCTATCTGACACCCGTACTTGCCAGTCGTAACTGTTCACACTACTACCAGACGAAAAGACCCCCTAGAACGAAGGAAATAGTACGTCGAGTCCCTGTACGGTACACAACAACCAAACAGGTGACCCTGACTGTTTTGTAATCCCTCCAAGGTCAATAAACATTGGGCAGACGCTCTCATGGATCAGATTCCTTACCGTGTAAAGGTGTAAGCAAGTGCAAAATATTGCCTTTTATTTGGTGATGCTCGCATATTCTCATAAAGCTGTTTCGTGTATTACATTGCTGTTGTACCTACAATGTTATTTTGATGTATACCATGTACGAGACCCTTTAATAAACTTGGTTCTTGATTAAAAAAAAATTTCTCTTGGACTAGAACACACTATAAGCAAGTTGGTTATGTTGGCAAATCATCCGGACCCCCCAGCAGCTTCCAGAACAGGCATTTCAACTGCAAGTCTGACTTAAAGCGGTTGTCTACCCATTGATTTGATAGTGTCAAAAAAGAGTTAATATTCCCGGCATGCCGGAATTGCTAGCCGTCTCCTTGATTGTGCTCTCAACCAAACTAGCAAACCATCCAATGGGTGGTGTCATAATGGATCACATGTGCAGCATCATGGCAGTTGCAGATTAAACAGAGGCTAAGATGTCAGCTTCCTTAGCTGAAAACGATAGGAAAGTATACAACCACTTTAAACCTTCCGGTTACATTTGAAAACTCAGTGTAAATATATATTCCAGGTAATCCCACTAGCTTAATTGGAAAATGGCTTTTGACAGGATGCATAGGTAAACTGAATGGTCCTTTTTTGATATTTGCCTGGAAAACATTCAGTGGCAATAAAGATTTCAAGCTCCCCCTTTTTTGGTACACAGCATCAGTTACTAAATAACCTCAAATAAGGTGTATCCCATGGTCTGCTGGTTACTGGTCTTCTTTCCAGTGACACCAGATACTCCACACAGCAGGTGCTATAAGGGTTAAGAGCAGCAGCTGTGACTCTAAAGGACTCTATTTTCCCTCCTCTTCCTGTCCTCTTGTATGTTCACAAAACTTTTATTGTTCTATTCAAAGAATGCAAGGCATTCTGTGTATGGACAGGGGAGATCATGTCACTCATCCACCCATCTTCTCTCACAGAATATAGATAAGATTTTTGTGAATGGATGTGGAGACAGGAAGGGGAGGGTGAGCGGCACAAGTTCTTTACAGTGAGATCCTATGCTCTTAACCCTGTAGCATCAGAAGATCACCACAGTGGGCAGTATGTGGCGTGACCAGAGTAGGGTTTTTACAGAAGCCAGCAGAACACGGGCTATGCTTTGTTAGAGGTAACTTATCTGACTGGTGCTGTGTGCTCAAAAATAATTTTCCTGGAGTTTAACTTTAAAATGTCTTGTTTTGTACTGAATTTCAGTAATTGGTTTCTGCCATTTTGTATTTTACAGAGGGTCTTCCTGATGACTTCATTGATAGTTTAGAAAAGACTGAAAGCCACAGCTATAAAGTAACTCTCCAATATCCTCACTATTTTCCTATCCTTAAAAAGTGTTCCGTGCCTGAAACTCGGAGGAAACTGGAGACTGCCTTCAACAGTAGATGTATGGAGGTATGTACAATGTGTAACCAATATAAAGGTGGACCCTTGCATTTGGGTTTTTTTTTTTTTTTGATTGCGCACGTTCAGGGTTGAATTCACCTTGATGGTAACACGAGTCCTTAAACCTTTATATGTTAGGGAATCCTTGGCTGACAGTTGTTCCACATTTCCTGAAGTCTCTAGAAAGATACCTGTGTACTGGTGCATACTGTCATACCAGCAACAATATCAAGCTTGTTCCTTTAGCAGTGTAGTGATGATACTCAAAGCACAGTCACCCACAATTATCACATTTTCGTTTTGCATTACTGAGTTGTCAGAAAGTTAAATTCTCAGGTTATATGGGTTCCTGCGCATTGTTCATTGCTCTTTGTTTTTTTTTCATATTTTCTTTATTTTCTGGGCTAAATGTTAAACATTTTAAAAAAAATTATTTCTTTTTGGCTAGGTTCAAACATTTGCGTCTGATGTGAGAATATTTATGCATTTTTGCCATTGAAGTCCAAAAAGGCACTTTGATGCACCAAAAAAGCACCTGTAATATTTCTTCAATGCATTGTTGTAAAGCGCACAGATGTGAAAGGGCCCTACAGAGAAGAATAGAAATCATCTTGTCGTATCATTTGTTGTGTGTCAGGCAAAATACGTTAAATCACGTATACATCTTCGAATCCTGGTGTCTTCGGCTCTTAGACTCTAGACATCTACTATCCTACAAGTATAGGTTGGTGTTTGGGTCATATTCACAGACAACTCCTTATATTATCTAAGAATGGGAGAGGGAGTTAGGGACTGAGTTTTCCCCTCCACAGATCCAAAAAATGTGTGCACCTGACCCCCGTTTCCTCCATCAGTACTCGCATTCAAGAAACGGCGTACACAGTTTTGACTTGTTGGTACAGAATACCTTCCCGTCTTACTCAGATATTTCCAGGTTCTGATCCCAGTTGTTGGCGTGGCTGTTCCCAACGCAGTACATTCCTTCACCTATGTGGCGAAACAAAAAGAGTGTAACTCCCTATTTGTTGAATGTTGTCAAATGCTTGATCCCAAGGTACTGGCCATCTGTCTAACACTAACTGACTGAAAGCAGGAAGTTAACTATATGATGGAGGCTGAACGCTGGGTGCTTACTGTTAAGGAACAGCTGGGCCGTTTCAGTGATATTTTGTCAGGATGGATTTACTATTCTGAGAAGATCCCTGATGCTTAATTATATCCTTTTTGGATTCAGTAGTAACCCCCCAAGGCCCAAAATTTGAGGCCCTTATGCAGTTTTGGGTGTAGCTGAGGCACCCCTGACACTACTTGGCAATATCTGGTTTTGCTCTTCAGTTCTACATTTTGAGGTGTTTATCCCCTCTTTTCTTCTTTCTTTTTCTTTTGTTATTTCCCCCTTCTTAATTAATACTGTTAGTATTGGTCTCCATGGTACACTTTAATAAGGGATGACGATACCTAGGATATGCATAATGTCCTTCATCTGGGTATGCCGGTCCAGTTTACAGGTTAGACTGATGAGTATATTAAATGATGTACTTTGTTTGGCCTAGGGGCAAAATCTGTTGATATGCAATCTACCCTGTTGATCTGTCTCACTAGATATTGCCTGGACTAATACTTCTAGTATTGTTCTTTTTTTACCTATATTGATATATGTGTGTTTCCCTTATTAAATCATTGTCTTGTACAAACTTGCAATACATAAAGATTATTTAAAAAATTACATAGACATGAACAGTAAATATTGTATATGAATATGTGATATTTATCATATGAAACCAGAAGTTGGCGCTTTAGTGTCTGCAATTCTTTGCTTCTATAACAGTAAGACAGTATGATCCCCTGCCGTGCAAAACACACAAGTACAGGGCAGGACATAGTCGCACTCTAGCTCTAGAGTTAAAGGATAAGTTCACCTTACCTTTTTGCAGGTAAAAAAAATGTGCATTTATTATTTTTTGTTTCTGGAGCCTTAGCCGATCGCTGGTGCCATGTAGGTCTCCTGCAGACCTGTCAGTGTATCTGTGTGCCCATACATTGTATAGGCATGCAGATACAATCTGACAGGAAGACTCAGTGAACTACCACAGCCCTCCACAGTGGCGCGGTAGTTCATTGAAAACTGCAAACCGACTTGCTGTTTTTCAATCACAGAGGACTGTGAATGGGTGATGTGGCCAGGTGCAATTTTAAAATTGTGACCGCTAGCGAGGGGAGAAGATGCCTGCTAGTTGCCAGAGCGGGGGCCAGACCGCTTGTAACATGTTACACGTTACACCCTGAATATGGGTGTAACATGTTAAGAAATATGTTAAGAAAGGTGAACTTATCCTTTAAATGGGATCCGTATGGAGTATAATATAGAGATAGTCAGCCCAAATCAGTAGCTACTGCCGGACCATCTTATTTGAAGGACAAGAGTGCTCTGAGACCACATTGAAGGACTTTGTATTAAAATGTTACTGTTAAAAGGCTGTTTGATCCTGTATGCACAGATCCTCCTCTCCTTCCCCTGACTCCAAAACATGTCCGGGTAAGACAGAGCCTTTGGAGTCAGGCAGCGTATGCTCAGTTTTGGTGTTAATTGCTAGAGAGTTTTGTTTTTTTTGGGAGAGTGCATGTGATCAGCACAGGGCCAATCATCACTGTCCAGACAGAGGGTCCTGCATCATGATAGGACAGTCAATGCAGTATGGAAAGTCCTCCTACAAGCTTTACCAGGAACTGATGGAAGTCACAAGACTGCTATATACTGCTGATGAGAAAAGGTATTTAGCAGTTTATATTTACTAAAATAATTTCCATGTACTGTGGGAGACCAGATATAGTGAATGCAGGCTCCTGGATTTAGTAACACTTTAAGGGTTTATTTTGAAAATGAAACATTATGTGCAAGTGATAAAAAAAAAGTATGCACAGTTTATAAAAGATAAACAATCAAAATTTTTAATTTTAATGCAAAAAAGTAACTTTTAAACAAGCCTGTATAGGACCTTTATGTTCTGTGCTTTTTCCAAATGGTGAAGATATTAGTGTGATAACGGCATCAATAATTCACCTATCCAAATGAATAAACAGGGATTGCCTACCTTTGAACAGGAGAATTCTCCAGCATTTGGCATTCACTTTCCTATGTCATTAATGCCTTTTATGTTTCTATTTCTTTCAGGAGAATACTAAAATTCTAGAGAAGCTAATTACCCTGCGGGCTAGGCTGGCAGAGCTTCTGGGATACCAAACACATGCTGACTTTGTCCTTGAACTAAACACAGCTAAGAACACAAGGAAAGTGTCTGCTTTTCTAGGTTAGCTGTCTTTTTATTACTCATTAGACCATTAAAAATAACCTAAGAGTAACGTGTTCTAAAAGGTCACAAAGAAATACAGTATGGTGAGATTTTTTAAAAGAGGAATCCATACAAAACACTATGAAATTTCTATAAAATCTGTCTACAGCTGTCTACTTTTTCCTCTTTCCTTGTTTCTGAAAAATGTCATTATAATTAATGCCTCTTTAGTTGGTAAAACCAATGCTAATTTAGTAGTAGATATCTGGTTAGCACTTAAACCTAGCAGAACTGAGGACACTGCATGGAGTTTGTACAGCTTGTATTTGTATAAGGTCCTTCATCATGTTCTGATTACCTCCCAAAATCCAAAATATACTGATACGTGAATAGACTAACACACAGACTGGCTAACACATGTATCTGTGTTTGTCTGCATGGGTATGTGCTAAACCATTGTAAGGACTGTAAGGTAATATCTTCCACTGTGTGGTGGGGGCCTGGCACTTCCTAACTTTTTACTATACTACTGGGCGGCTGTCCTAGTGACAGTACGCTGGTGGTTCTCCCAGCCTGAAAAGAATCCAGCAGTGCAACTGGAAGCGGCTATTCTGGGTTCCTATACAGCCCTTAGCAACCTGGTGTTTAGAGGCCCTTGAGCACACCCACAGGTGACCACTCCCATGAGAACAACACTGGTATGGTCCAATGCTGGAGCGATCTATCGGAAGACGGGCCATGTCTTCCCCTATACGCCTCTGTGGGGCAACCCTAGGCTCCCCCATTTAAATACAATCCCAGATCCGGTACTTTGGACCAATAAAGGGATTGTCACTTTGAAGCACATAATGGTGGAGGGTAAACTAATGTCCTTTTTGGAAATGAAACATTTATACTCCTTGCCGAACTCATTTCACTTTAGATACTGGCAGCTAAGGCACTCGATTGGGGCTCAATTTCCTGGTCCTGTGGTGCTGGAGTCTGACCCTCTTGAGCGACTCTTGATATCTGGCGTGATGGGGTAGCCCCTGTCGTCTCTTTACCCTTACCTGACTTCAGCATACGATATTAAACTGACTTGGTCCCTGGAAAGATGGAGGCAGGATATCCCTGAGGAAGTCTGGGAGGACTGCATTTCTTCCTACCTCCCCACGATGATAGCAGCTAAAGACAGGTTTGCACAACTGAAGTTCCTCCACAGGGCATACTATACCCTACAGAGAGTATCTCGCATATATTCCCAGACTAGCTCAGAGTGCACTAGATGCACCCGGGATGTTGGAACTTTTTTACATATGGTCTGGTCCTGTCCAAAGATTCGTACTTATTGGGAGGAGGTGGCTGAAACATTGCTTACAATTAACAACACTGACATCCCCCTCGATACCTTGGTCATGCTACGGAGTTACCGTGAAGATGTTGAAGGGGATAGGTATGCCAAATTATGCATAACTTTCACTCTTTACTACACAAGGAGGGAGATACTATTGAGGTGGGAATCGACTGAACCTCCCACTTGTGCTTCGTGGAAACACTCAGTAAATGTGGTCCTTCCCCTCTATAAACTTTCTCATGAAAGCAGGCAATGTCCCAAGAAATTCGATAAAATCTTGTCTGGATGGATTGATGCATGTGGTTAGCTCTGACACACCGTTGATAGTTGCTAACAGATTATTATTATTATTATCATGAATACGACTGTTGTCCTGGGGCCTTCCACTCCCGCTCCCTTTCCTCTCCCCACCCCCACATTTTTTTAATATCTGTGGTCTTGGATTAGCAGAGCTACTCAGACTGTGAGTGAATATGTCATCCAACTTCATTGCTGGTGTACTGGATTTGCGTATTTGCCTTACATGTGGATAATGTATCTTGTCTGACTGTAAGTTGAAGACCACCCCCTTTCTGGGGCTGATTACCTGTTAAGATATAAATGTCATGCAATATTAATGTCTATGGATATGCTTGTATGTTATCCAGTTTTGTACAATAAAACTATCTGTTAAAAAAAAGGACTGTAAGGTATGGGAGAGAGGACAGTTGCAATGGGTGTATTTCTCTCTGTAAAGCACCTGGGAATATGTAAGCACTATATTAATGAGTAAAATAATTATATTACTTATCTTGGTAAATAAGAGAGGGTGTATTAGTGATGTGGATAACTGGTTGCTGTTTATTCATCTGTGTAGTATCTGCTTTATCTGTTATTTAGAGATGTGCTATTATGTTATAACAAGGTTTAGCTACTAAAGTAATGTGTATGTCTCTGTTTATGTCTAACAGGTCCAGGCAGGGCTTCTGTCTATTAAAGCTTGCTATTTCTTTGCAGTGCTTGAGTCAATGATTCACACTTGAGTGTTCTCTGCCTTCCCTGTGTCAAGCTAGTCGTACGAGAATAGAAATTCAGCCAGTTTAGCGGGGATCAGTCAAATTTCGATCCTGGTTGTACACAAGTCGATCCTTCGATTCATTTGTTTTCAACCAGCTAGTCGGGTTTTTCCCAAAATATTAGTGCCGCCAGCAACACTAATTGTGTTCTGCCGGCAGGGAAGGCTCCCCGCTGGCAGAACACAATAGCGCTGTGGGAGGGATTCCCGCATCAACACTGGCTGATAGAGGAATAGAACAATTTTCTTTCCTTCCACCAGAAAATTTCAAAATGTATTGCCTGCCTAAGTCTGTTATCTTGCTACCTTTAGGAAGGGCACAGTAACCTCTGTGTATGCTGGCTAACCTCTTGGCTGCTCTCTAATAAATAAGAGTACCTTTAGGTATGCTGGCTAACCTCTAGGGTTTTTCAACTGGGGTGCCGCAAAGAGTGCCCAGGGGTGCCATGGCACAATGACACAAGGCCCTGTACAGTCCGACCATGAAAGAGTTACTGTGTTAAGTTCTGTGTACAGAGAGGAGGGGGAGCACATCCTGTTTCTCCTCTGGGCTCTCTCCTCCTCCTCTATGCTGTTATCTGTACTTTTGCCAGAAAAAGTGAAAGCTTTCTAGGCCACCTGCCTGATTCCTATCTACCGATGACGTCTTCAGTTGCTAAGGACAGGTCGGGCACAGCTTTCAGTTTTGCAGACAAAAGTACAGATAACAGAATAGAGGAGGAGAAAGCCCAGAGGAGAAATGGGATGTTCTGTCTCTCCTCATTGTACTCAGAATTTAACACAGTAACTCTTTCGTGGTCAGACTGTACAGGGCTTTGTGTCATTTTCCTGCAGCAAGGGCAAAGAGAGGGGATTTAGAAAGAGGGGTTTGTGCTAGGAGGGGGGGACTTGTGCTAGGTAGGGGGATTTTTTTTGGGGGGGGGGCGTTTACAACCTACTGACCACTTAGCTCTGCTTTACAAACTACATTTTAGGGCTTTTTCACACCAGGTGCAGTGCGGTAAAACACGTGAAATCTCGCATTTTCACGCACCACACTTATTCTTCATGTTTGCTTGCACCCCATTAAACAGATGGTTCCACAGTACCATTGATTTTGGTGGGGCTCAATTTGAAAATCATGCCAGCACCTTTTTTGGGTGTTTCATGAGCATAGAGCAGCTTAATAAAAAACAGAACACACAAAAAAGCACTCAGGCTCGGAGACACTTCCTTGTGTGAACGAACCCTGAGGCTGGTGTGCCCCAGGATTGTGCACAGTTCTAAAGGGTGCCTTGACTACAAAAATGTTGAAAAACACTGCTCTAATCAATGAGATTACACTATGTTCCATGGTCGGTACTCTCATTGATTGGGTAAGAAAGTATTTCTGAGGGGCAGCTTGCTCGTGTTCCTTATCCATGTTAACAAACACATTACTGAGACCTGTGCTTTTGTTAACAGATTAGAATGACTTTTTAGTTTAATCACTTATTGGATTTTAGGACATAGAAGTGCAGTGTAAAATTATAATATGAAGGAGGGTTAGAACCCCTCTCCAACTTTTACTGCTGGCTTTGCCCCCATAAGGAAGGCTTTTTCTTTTCTATCACATTGACTAGTGGTGGAAAATCTCTGCAGCAGTGGTTTAATCTCTTCCCCATTCACCTAAAAAAGTTTTTACATCACATTCTTCACATTTGAGGGAATATTCCTTTGACTGAACCATTCACTAGGACAGAAAGGGAAGGGCAATCTTTTCAGCTTGGACACATACAACAATACATTCTGACAGAGGCTCTAACCCAGGGTTTCTCAACCAGGGTTCCGTGGAACCCTAGGGTTCCTCCAGAGGTTGCTAGGGGTTCCTTGAGCAATGGTCAGTTTCTACCTCTCAGATAAATTCCCAATGACATCATTGATCTTTTTAGCTATGTGTAAGGGGTCCTTCTTCCCAATAACCACAAGTGTAAGGAGCTTTCTTCCCATTGACCATCACACTAATGTATCATGAGTTGTAGATTTTTAATTTTTGGCAGTGGTTGCCCGAGACCGGAGAATTGTGTCAAGGGTTCCTCAGTGTTGAAAAGGTTGAGAAAGGCAGCTCTAACCTTTCCCAACTATATCGCAAACTAGTAAATGTTTTTTCTGGAATTGAAATAGAAACATAGAAAAGTGACGGCAGAAAAAAGACTGAGTAGTCCATCGAGTCTGCCCCTTTTTATTTATTTATTTATTTATTTTTTTTTTTTTACATTAACCTTGTTGTCTGACTATAGATTTATGTTTACTCTGTCAGTTGTCATTTACCGAAGTTTGTACGAACCCTATTTGTATTTAGATATCAGTCTGTTGTTCCAATTACATTTTTTTTTTTTTATTTATTTATTTATTTATTTTTCCCCGTCTGAGCTACCTGATGAGTCAGAAAAAAGACGGCAGTGAAAAGATACAAAGATAAAGTTAAGGTCTTTTTTGTAAATGATCAAACGCTATATCAACCCTTTCCAATCTCGACGGAAAGAGTTGGAAAAGTTGTGACTCCTTGGGAACTGTGTTAAGAGGCCAGAGCCCGTTGGTGACGGTTTTTAATTTTTAGATGTTGAGTACTATGTAATCACACTACCAGTTACCCTTCTTTCGAGGAATGTGAACACCAATAACCCTTCTTCCTGGGGAATGTGT
>BLSH010368381.1:579862-602734 GCA_018402905.1 Glandirana rugosa | reverse complement strand
TTTCCAGGGTGGGTGACGCTATGGCAGCTGATGCGGGTGCTTCCCCGCCAGACCTCTGTGATTGCAGCCAGACGCTCTGTCGGTGGTCCTGGAGACATTAGTCTCCCGGGTAAAGTCGCTGTGGGAACGCAGGGCGGCGAGAAAGCGGCCCCTGCCCCCCCTTCCTCTGGTGAGGACTCTGACCCCGATGGGGGCTCCACCGTGACAGGGACCCCCCTTGAGCTGTCGGATGGCGAGGTCCCGGATGCTCACGATAGTGAAGACGAGTCTGCGGCGACCACTGCTGCGCAAGAGAAGGCACTAGTCAGCGCCCTGATCACTTCAGTGCGTGAAACCCTGAAATTGGACGATACGGCTGAACCCTCACAGGAGGTGCCCGTCCCTTTCGGGTCACATAGACCAGCATGCGTGGCTAAGTTTTTCCCCTATGTGCCTTACTTGGATAAGTTTGTTTATAGAGACTGGGAACGGCCTATCCCTGCGAGGACAGCTTGCTAAAAAGTGGGCATCATCCCCCGTGGTTGATCCCCCTGAGTCTCGCCTGAACAAGACGACCACTATTCCGGTGGAAGGCACGCCGTCCTTCAAGGACCCGGCTGACAGGAAGGCCGAGGCCCTAGTCAGATCCATATTTGTTCGGGCAGGATCAGCCATGCGGCCTGTCGTGGCCTCTGCGCTGGTGTCGCAAACGCTCACTGAATGGGCAAAACTGTTGCACCGCGAAATGAGCAATGCAAAGGTTCCTCCTGCCTGCGTTGAACTCGCTGAACAGCTTGTCCACGGGCTTCAGTATCTGTACGATGCAGCCCTAGATGCGGCCTCCCTGATCTCCAAGGTGTCCGTGTCTTCTGTGGTGGCCAGGCGTTGGCTCTGGCTGAAATGCTGGTCGGCGGACCAAGCATCTAAGAAGGCCCTGGCGGACTTGCCTTTTCAGGGTGGGCGGCTTTTTGGAGCCTCTTTGGATGAGATTCTCAAGAATCTCACAGGGAGCATAGAAGAGTAGAGAGCCCCGTCGCAGATGGGGTCCCTCCTTTACGGCCCATAGGCGGCCTTTTGGTCCCTCCCGTCCCTCGGGCAAGGGTTCGCAGCCCGCCAAGGCCCCCGCAGGTGGACAGGAGTGTCCCTGGCAGCGTAAGCGTGACATGCCAGAGGACAAGTCCTCCTCCGCATGAAGTGTTGCCCCCACCCACCTCTCGGGTGGTGGGGCGTCTCCTGGGGTTCGCGGACAGGTGGACTGCCCGCATATTGGACCGCTGGGTGCAGGAGGTGATCTTGTCAGATTACAGAATAGAATTTCGTTCCTGTCCTCCGGACAGGTTCATCGCCCCCAACTTGCAACTGTCCGCGGGCAGGCCGTAGGCCCTGTTTGGGGTGGTGCAGGACCTGCTTTGTCAAGGGGTAGTGGTTCCCGTTCTGCATGCGGATCGCTTTCACTTTTACTCCAACCTGTTTATGGTCCCGAAGAAGGATGGGGTCCGCCCGATCCTGGACCTAAAGGCCCTCAAATGCTTTGCGTGTTCGAAGATTCTGGATGGAGTCTGTCCGCTCTGTGGTGGCAGCCCTGCAGCAGGGCGATTTTTCCTGGCTTCCCTCGACATCAAAGATGCGCACCTGCATGTCCCCATATGCACCCTGCACTAGCACTTCCTGCGATTTGCAGTCGGGGAGCATCACTACCAGTTTGTGGCTCTCCCTTTGGCCAGCCTTCTGCGCCCCGGGTCTTCATCAAGCTGCTGGACCCCGGTTCTGGCTCTGCTGAGGCAGAGGGGCATCGCGGTGGTGGCATACCGGGACGACTTACTCTTGCGTGCAGAGTCAGCTCCAGCCCTCAGGGACCGTGTGACGATGCCTGTGCACACTCTGGAGGAGTTTGGCTGGGTGATCAATCACCAAAAGGCGGTACTGACTCCGTTGCACCGCTTGGAGTATCTGGGTCTGATCCTGGATGCAGCCCAGGCAAAGGTTTTCCTCCCGTCATCCAAGCACCACTGTTGTCCCAGTAGTTGTCCTCCCTACGCTTTTGCATGGTGGCCACCTTCGAGGCGGTCCCTTACGCTCAGATTCTTCTGAAGTGGGACAAGTTCCCTTCATCCCTTGATCTGGTGATCAGGGTGGACCACTAGGTAAGGACTTCGCTGCTCTGGTGGCTGTGGGCTTCGGCCCTACGGTTGGGGAAGTTATTCCTCCCCCTCCATTGGACGGTGGTCACGACGGATGCCAGCCTGACTGGCTGGGGAGGAGTCCTGGGGCTGTTCTCAGCTCAGGGCCCGTGGTCTCCAGAGGAGTTTTGTCTCCCGATCAATGTCCTGGAATTGCGGGCCATCAGGTGCTGCCTCTCCCATTGGACGACGAGGCTGCACGGGTGCCCTGTCGGACAATGCCACGGCCATGGCATACGTGCATCACCAGGGCGGGACAAGAAGCTTGGCTGCGGCCTCGGAGGTAGCTCTCATTCTGCGGGGAGCAGAATGCCACATTCCGGCAATCTCTGCCGTCCACATTCTGGGTGTAGAAAATTGGCAGGCGAGCTACCTCAGTCGTCAGCGGCTGGACCAGGGAGAGCGGTCCCTACACCCGGACGTGTTCCATTAGATTTGTCTGAGATGGGGTACTCCGGGCATGGACCTGTTAGCGTCCCGTCTCAGTCGAAAGGTGCAGACCTTCGTGAGCAGGACACGGGATCCCTTGGCGGACGTAGCGGATGCTCTAGTAGCTCCGCGGGCTCCATATCGACTCATCTATGCCTTTCCCCCTCTCAAGCTGCTTCCGCGCCTTCTGCGCAGAATAGAAGCGGAGGGCATACCGACCATTCTAGTCGCGCCAGTTTGGCCAAGGCGCCCTTGGTACGCCGATGTAGTGCAAATGGTAGTGGACGTCCCCTGGCGACTCCTGCTTCGCAAGGATCTACTGTCTCAGGGGCCCATCTTGCCTCCTGCCTTACTTTCTCTGGCGTTAATGGCTTGGCTATTGAATCCCAGGTGTTGAGGGATCGAGGTATCTCGGACACGGTGATCCCCACCATGCTTAAGGCACGTAAGGCCACTTCCCGGAACATTTACCACCGCACCTGGAGGGCTTATATCGGCTGGTGCGAGAATGGGGGGTGGAAACCCCAATCTTTTTTGGTATCTCGGGTTCTGGCTTTTCTGCAGAGGGGTCTTGACCAGAAGCTGGCGTTGAGTACTATCAAGGGGCAGGTTTCTGCCCTGGCGAACTTTTTTAAGCGTCCTTTGGCGACGCATTCTTTGATCCGTACTTTCATGCAGGGGGTTCAACATGTTGCCCCCCAGGTACGGTCGCCTCTGGCGCCATGGGACCTCAATTTGGTCCTCTCGATACTTCAGAAGCCTCCCTTTGAGAATATCAGGGAGATATCGCTGCAATTGCTTTCGCAAAAGTTGGCTTTCCTGGTAGCTATCACATCTGCTCGGCGGGTGTCTGAGTTGGCGGCTCTGTCCTGTAAGGTTTCCATATCTGGTCCTACACAAAGATAAGGCGGTTCTGCGCCCATCACCTTCTTTTTTGCCAAATGTGATGTCTTCAGAGGTCGGATGCACTTTGTGGTGGTAGATGGCCCAAGCAAAGGTTTGGCGGCCTCCTCGGCCACTATTTCGTGTTGGATTAGACAGACGGTGACCCGAGCCTATGCTGTTCGGGGTCTGGAGCCTCCTTTCCCGGTCATGGCTCACCCTACCAGGGCGATTAGCACTTCCTGGGCTTTCCGGCATCAGGCATCTGTATCTCAAGTGTGCAAGGCGGCTACTTGGTCCTCTGTGCACACCTTTTCAAAGTTCTACAAATTTGATGTTTTAGCATCCTCGGATGCTGCGTTTGGCTGCATAGTTTTGCAGGCGGCCATCTGAAACACGCCTGGTTCCTCACAGAGGGTTCTGTTGGGTGTAGTTCTGCTGTTTCGTTACCCACCTCTCATTTTTGGCACTGCTTTTGGAAGTCCCACTTAGTCCATGAAGATGCTTTGCACGTCAGCGAACGAAAGAGAAAACTGGATTTTTAACTTACCGTAAAATCCCCTTCTCTGAGTTTGTTGACGGGCACAGCCCCCACCCCTCTTTGACGTTGCACTGCTTGTTACAACTGAGCTAGCAGAGCAGGGTGGAGGGTTATCTGCCAGTGGGGACTGCCCCCTGGGAGGGGCTGTGTCTGTCTGTTGTTCTTTTACTGTTAGAACTGCCTGTTCTGCCTAGTTACTCCTGAAGAGGGCAGTATAACCCACTTAGTCCATGAAGATGCTGTGCCCGTCAATGAACTCAGAGAAAGGTATTTTCGGTAAGTAAACAATCCCGTTTTTGTTTCAAATTCAACCCAGAACTAATATTCTGGTATTGGATAGATACTAGTTGCTGCCTCTCTATCTCATTCTCTCCCAAGATCACAATTACTAGCTTGTAAACTATCAGCCACGCAATATTTTGGCCCTTTCTTGTTTAAAGTATTTGTAAACTTAAAAAAAAAAAAAAAAAATAATGTTCCTGTCTCTTCAAGGAACAATCAACTGCATCATGATCTTGCATTATTTAGTCCTTTCATTGTTGTATATTACCTGGTTGACCCTGCTTGTTCCTGTTTGTAAACTGACCATACTAGTCACGGCTGCTGATCCATGACAGCGTGGTCAGTTTGTGCTTTGTCATCCTCCTCTCTGTGCAGCATGTCTATAGCTCCCTCTGTCCCCCTCCCTCCTGTCATTTTTGCGGTCTGTGTAAATCTGCTCCCCTACCCTCCTGCCTTGAATGATAGAGCATTTAGTACCTGCAGGCATCATTCCGGTATCAACATTTGAACAGCTACTCGATCACTTCTGTGGGTGGCAGAAGGAGATTACAGGCCTTTCCCCGGCTCTTCCATCTGATCGCTGAGTCTGGGAGTGATCTAACTGGCTACCACAGCGGCATTACACAGAGAGAGAGGAGCTGAAGTTTTCTCCCTCTCTCTGACCCTGGAAACCAGAAGCAACAATGATTCCTTTACTTCCGGTTAGGGCTCCTTGTTTACCTGGCCATTGTTTACCTGGCCAGGAAAGCAGCCAATCGGGTCGATTCATGTTTCATTGGTAGCATTAGAGGCCAGAGGGGAGATTTTGGGGTCTAATAGACCCTAGATTTCTCCATAAAGAGGACCTATCAAGGCCCATGCTGTCACTAGGGATACTCATCCCTTGTGATAACAATGAAGTTAATCCAAAAAAAAAATGAGAGAGACAGTGTAATAAAAGTTTTAAACAAAAAAATAATAATAATTAAGAAAAAAAATTAAAGCGCCCCTGTGCTTACGCACAAATGTGAGCGCATACGTAAGTCCCGCACGCATATGTAAAAGGTGTTCCCATCACACGTGAGGTATCGGCACGAATGTCAGAGCAAGCTCAATAATTCTAGTGCCAGACCTCCTGTGCATCTCTAAACTTGTACCCTGTAAAGGCATTTATAGTGTTGCCTATGGAGAATTTTAGCCATCTATTTACTCGGCGTAACATCATCTTTTATATTTTAGAAGAAAATTGGGTATTATACAGGCGGTCCCCTAGTTACAAACACCCGACTTACGAACGACTCCTACTTACAAACGGAGGGAGACAACAGGAAGTGAAAAGAAATCTCCCCCTAGGAAGGCAAATTCACTCCTGTAAGAGTTATTATGGGAAAAGGGTGTCTCCACTGAAGCTTTATCACCAAGGTTTGTTTCCACAACAACCCAAAATTTTCTAAATCCAATTATCATTGGGACAGGAAGTGAGGTGAAATCTTCTGAACTGAAATATAGACAGCAAAACAAACATTACAGAGGCGTTGACCCTTCCCTATGCTATCCAAAAAGCTTAAAAATATTTTTTTTTGGCTGAAGCTACACTTAAAAAATGCACCTGTTCTGACTTACAAACAAATTCAACTTAAGAACAAACCTACAGACCCTATCTTGTTTGTAACCCGGGGACCACCTGTATTGTGTTTGTGTGCAATAAAATTCATCAAAGTGTATTTTTTACCCCAAAAAAAAAAATTGGGTTTGAAAAAAACTGCTGCACAAATACTATGTGACACAAAAAAATTGTAACGCCCATCATTTTATTCCATAGGGCCTCTGATAAAAATATATAATGTTTGGGGGTTCTAATTTTCTAGCAACAATTTTTTAGATGTTTACATATATGTGAGAAGTGTAAGAATTGGCCCAGTAGGCAAGTGGCTAAGGTGAGGGTGAATTCTATTTTAAACCGTTGTCACCATATCAGATGTCCTCATTGGAAGGTTCGCTGTCACCTCCTCTTCTGGTGACAGGACAATAGAAGGTAAATCTCACCAACAAGGAAACAGATGAAAAACACACAGAGGTTTTAACTCTTCCCTTATTTCTCTATCTACAACAAAGAAAATATGGGTTGTTTGGTTTTCTACTGGTCCTAATTCAGTCTGCATTTTGTAAAAGAGGAAAGTGGTTTGGGGAAGTGGGGTCCCTTCGTGTTGCTGCTTGACTTCAATCTGCAATCTTCATTTCCATGGAGATTTTAAAATTTGTATCACAGTAAGTCACGCTAAAATGTATGCTGTGTAAAAAAGGATATAATGTTCAACCAAGAACTAAAAGTACAATCCTGTCTCCAGTGTAATACGCAGTGACGTGTGTCCGATTCTGTTGCCTGAAGAGTATAAATCTGTCTCTACAAATGTCACATTTATGTGACTGAAGTAGGCAGTGTTCTGTGATGTAGCCTATATTCTAGATTTTATAATGCACAGTGAAAGACTTAAAGTGATCTTAAATATACGTTATATTGCCAATATCCCTTCCATAGCCCTGGGCACATCCTAATCACCCAGTGTGGTGCAGATTCCCCCTGTTTAGACCACTGATATTTCACCAAAGCTCCCTAATTGGGCTCCTAAAAACATTGTAAAAAAATAATAAATAAAAATAGTAAAAATAAAAAACTACTGACACCACTCTCTGCCCTACTGACACAATCCACCGCTCTACTGACACCCTCAGTATATATGCACATACACGCACATGTGTTTCAGTTTTGGGGTGCACACACTAATGCTAATAGACTGCGCACACCTATGATCCCTTCTATTTATGTATAAAGATCATGCCACTGTATTTAAATTAATGTAAAAAAAAGCTTCTGAGTACCTTATTTAAAGAGGAAGTAAACCCTGATGGGGTTTACTTCCTCTATATTCTCCTGCAAAGTAGAAGCATAATGGGCTACTATGCATCGCATAGTAGCCCATTATGTGACACTTACCTGCAAACGAAGCCTGCGACGTCCAGCGATGTCACCTGTGCAGGCAGCAACCATCTTCAGCCCCCCTTTCTTCCAGGGATGCAACTCCGGCTCTGTGACTGGCTGGAGTCGCGTGACGTCACTCCCGCGCATGCGCACGGGAGCCGCCAGTCATGGCACAATCTCCGTGAAGAAACAGCACTGAGGCCGTTTCTTCACTGCGCATGTGCCAAATGGATGGCATTGGCAATGCTAGCACACTGTATATCTCCTGAACCGTGCAGGTTTAGGAGATATGCAGGGCACCTACAGGTAAGCCGTATTATAGGCTTAGCTGTAGGTTAAAGTGGTTGTCACTGGTTGACAACCACTTTAATCATTGCTATTCAGAGGCGTTTGCTGTTCAGGTGACTTTTCCCTGGTCTTTTCTGGGGGAGGAGTTTCTAGTACTCTGCTGATGTATGAATCTGTGTCTGCACATCGTTCATTGGTGCTGTGTCTGTCACATGACATGGTATTCGCTGAGAGTGTGGATACATTTTAAAAAATGAGATATATTCTTCAAACAGCATAACATACAGGAATTCCTACGTTTCATAGGAAGTTGATCCAGGAATTTATCTGTTTGCCAGTATAGGGCGAGAGAACAAAAATAAAGAAACATTAATAATATGCCCTGTTACAACAAATTAGCCTGTGCTTGTAGGACTTGTTTTTCAAACACATAAAGCTCTACTATGTAATTATATTTTGGCCCTGCGGTTTTTGGAATGGTGGGTTACCATTATTCTAGTTCACAAAAATATTACTCACAGGGGGGGATTTACTAAACGTGGTGCACTCACAATCTGGTGTAGCTGTGCATGGTATCCAATCAACATCTAACTTCAACTTGTTTAATTAAGCTTTGACAATAAAACCTGGAAACTGATTGGTTTCTATGCAGAGTTGCACCAGATTTTGTACACTCATGTTTTAGTAAATCTTCCTCAGTGTTTTAGTGTTGAATACATCCTAATTGCTGGAAAAGGGATTTCTTATTGGGCCCATTGCAGAGCAGGTTTCCCTTATGCAAACAGCACTCTCTGGTGGTGGCCAGGAACAGATTGTGTACAGCTAAAATGGATGCAAAGACAGATGTACTGTACGAGATATGGAATTTATCAGTGATAGAATTATGGATTCTCTGAATTTTAGTTGCAGACCTAGAGTGTACACAGTGCTCCCTAAATAAAAATGCAACGTACCTTGGGTGTGCCTCGCACATCTTGCTCCATTTTCCCCGCTGCAAAGTGCCAGCCACTATTATCAGCAAGTCCCCAGCCCCTCCTATGTAAAAGGAAAATTAAACTTTGTTTGAAAGGTACATTAAAATTACAATATGGTAACATTATCTTCATCATATTTGCACTCATTTATTTATGTGGGGATCTAAGGAATACATTTTATTCCTATTTAATCCATATTATTACTAAGGATCTTTCTTTCATTGATTTTTAAACTTAAAAAAAAAAAATCTTTATTTTTTTATTTTCTGCAGAGCAGAAATTAGCAGACCACAGGTAAAAACATATCTTATAATAAAACTATCTCATGTCATGTAACAAGGTGCAGAACAATCCTATCTAAATAATGGCTAGTAGGCTTTTTTTTATTTTTGTTTGTTTTTGCAGGTACAAATACTGTAGCTGCTGACTTTTAATAAAAAGGCACTTACCAGTCAATGGATCCAGCGCTATCCTCACCTGGTCCGGTTCTTCTCTGGTCTTTGGGTCCTCAGCGCCACCATCTTGAGTGTGAAAGCCGGCCGTGACTTCCTACTGGCTCACAGCCAGCTTCTCTCTGTGCACATTCAAGTCACAATGTGCATAGTGAATGGACCCGCAGCCTCCTGGGACACGTGACATGTCCCTGAAGGTTGCGGGGGAGCCATCTTCCACTCAGATCACCTAGGAGGTGATCAGAAATAGGTACCCGCCCCCCAAGAAAAAAAGAGTTTGCATTAGTGGCAGAGGGAGGAGGAGAAGGATTAGCGTAACTTCCGAATTTAAGTGAAGATCCACTTTAATTTAGTTGTTAAATAACTTCAGCATGCTTTGTTCTAGAAACATAATTTTTGTGTCATTATAAAAATGATAAACTTTATACAAACATAATAAACAAGACAACTTCTTTTTTTAAATGACCACTGGTAAAAATGTGTTTTTTGTTACATGTTTTTGTTTATAAATTAAAAATAAAATAACATTTATCCCAAAAACACAATATATTTATTACTTAATTATCTTGAGCAGTAACATTGTTTTTTTGTTTAAACTCTTTTTATTCAATGTTTAAAACAAAGAGTAATAAAAACACCATAACAATACTAAACAATCAAAGACACAGGTGTAGTATTCCTGAAATATACATAAAAAAAAAAAAAAAAATTAAAAATCCCGAGGCATTCCATATACCACACATTGTACATATAATCACCAGCTTTCATTGCATAAATAGGGCAAGAAAATATAAGACAAGCCCTAATCTTTAAAGTAGTACCATTGTCCTGTGTAAAATAGGCTTAGCACCCTGTCAGGTTTTTGCTGCTTTTTTTTTTTTTGTTTGTAAATTAAATTTACGCATTACATTTAGTAGTTTAATGTGTGTGTATACTGTATATGCAATATATGTATGTATATATAATGCTTTTATTTTCAATTAGATAAATGTATATGGTTTTGTATCTATTTCACTATGTTTTTTCTTTCTCATACATCACGGGACACAGAGCAGGCTATATATTCTATACATGCTGGTTATGCGCCACCTATAGGTGAATGGACACTGGCAAATCAAAATGCAAACAGGAAGATCCCCCTCCTATATAACCCCTCCCAACTGGGAGCACTTCAGTTCTTTTGTCAGTGTCTTGAAGGTGGATGGTCACTTCTACAGCTCTGTGGAGCTTCTATGCTGGTTCCCACACGGGTTCTTTTTAGAATCCGGGACAGCCTTCATACCAGATCCATTTCAAACGGCTATTAAAGCGAAGATAAATGGTACTTGGGCTTCGCTAAGAAGACAGAAGAATATTGTGAGGTTTTGCCTGTAATGGGACCACACGTGGCGCTGGACCCTGCGTACAGGAAAGCCTGGGATTCCAAAACCAAGGTACTCCTGCAATGTGCTGTACAGTTCCAAGGGAGTGGGCCCTCATACTATAGGGTACCCGGTCCTTGAAGGTCTTTGAAACAAAGCCCACCGTGATGGGAGAGGGCTGGGCCTGCAGTCTCCTCCAAGCCCTGCGGCGGGAATGGTGAGTAATCCCTAATGTGGATAATGTTACTGAACCCAGCTGGTTTCCTGCAAACATAGGTAAAAAGTTTGTTTAAGATTTCCCTCCTTTTGCCTGCAGTTCTTTTTTCTCACCACCAGAGGGCTCGGTTAGAAAGGCCACAGTCATTCTTGGGTCTTGCCTGCAGTTCCTGTAAAGCTGCCACCAGGGGGAGCCTGCACCAGTACTAATCTGTCCTTTCACTATGTAAGTGAATGGATGGTCACGGGAGCACGCACGCCGATCGGAATGAATGTGTGATCCCCACAGGGGTATCAGTAAGTAACCAGAAACAGTCATGGTGGACAGTGCTGGGGACCAGGCTAAAAATCCACCTGGTGGCTCGTGAGTCAGGCTAGGCAGGAAGCTGAGCTGGGGGAGGTCGGCTAAGCAGTGCATGCACTAGCAGCCATGGCTTCCAAGAAGCACACTGGGGGGAAGCACCGCTTACTGTAATAAGGCTAGAGGCACAGGTGTGTTAACCACAGCCCCTGCTGAGGCTAATCGGACCACTGCTGCCATTGCTTCCCCTGAGAGACCAGAAGCGACCAGGCAATCTGAGCCGATGCGACTGTCTGGTATTGTAGCTGATTCCTCATCTGTTTTCCTCACAGTTTGTTACTAAAGGTGACCTGTCGGCAACCTTGCTGGGCTTAGAAGCCAGGATTGCTGATATGATTGTTTCTACCACACAGGATAAGAAGCAGGACAGGTCTCTTTCCGCTAACCCTCCGATTCTGGAGCAAAAATGGGTTGATGAGGGAGAGGAGGTAGCTACAGGGAATCTGGCTGATTCCTTTGCAGACACTTCTGCTTCAGAGAATCCTAAGCCAGAAGAATCCCCAAGGACACCTGCCTCTCAATCTCAGAGGCTGCTGATCCAGGCACTTGCACATAAGGTATGTGCAGCATTCGGGTTTCCTCCAGCGGAGAGTCTTGTGAATGTGTATTACTCCCTTAGGTTATTTATTTATTTTTTTTGAAATTTGTTTTTTATTTTACTTTTCCAAGCGCAAGGTACAAAACAGAAGCTATTGGGCATATCCAGGCTCGCACATACAATGCAACAACAGACCTTAAGCTACAGTAAAAGGGGGACAAAAAAAAGGAGGGGGGGAATAAATGAAACTTAGTACGCTCAAACCACCTATGCAAGATGAGAAACACCTTTTTCCTATTTGATCTCAAGGGGTTTTTCAGGGCCTAGTTCACTACAGAGATGATTGCTCCCTCAAGTCCCATTAACCAAGAGTCATTGAAGTTCTAAACAGAGGAACATCCTACTCGTCTACAGCGTCTACATTTGTGGACAGGGATTCTACCCATATGTCCCATATTTTGTGAAATTTCTTATCACAACCCCTAGACAGGTAAGTGGCCTTATACAGTGGGAGGGTAGAATTTATTAACCGCTTCCAAAAATTGACTGATGGCGCAGCAGGAGATTTCCACCGAAGTACAATGGCTTTACGTGCATAGTAGAGTAGTAACCCCAGGAGTGTCCTGGCTGCTCATCAACCAGACCCAGTAGGCACACCTCCCTCGGCAGTGGGATCTGGATGGCAGTAACAGTGTAGATAGAGGTAGCGACCTTGTTACAAAATATTTTTATCTGGGAACATGTCCAGAATACATGAATAAAGTCTGCTGCAGGTGCAATGCACCTCCAGCAGGAATCTGGGACAGACGAGTATATTGTATGTAGACGTGCGGGCGTGTAATACACTCTATGTATGGTTTTGAACTGTACTAGTCTATCCCTTGCGGAAACAAGTTGTGCAAATGAGCACTCCCATGCCTCTTCCCAATCCTCCGCATTAACCCATTTCGCTTTGACAGTTTCAAGGCCCATGTGTATGTTGGGTAACAATGCTTTGTATATATTGGAGAGAGGCTTGGTCATGGCTTCATCTGAGTTAGTCCTCAAGAGTCAAGGTGTAAAAATCTACTCACGAGTTTTCAAATTGAAAATTGAATATTGAAGGCATGCCTCAGCTGCAGAACCCTGAACAAATGAGAAATAAGCAGATCAAATTTTTGTTTCAATTCATCAAAGGTGCACAATCGACCCCCAAAACATAGGGGGTTGGTGCTGATGTTACTAAGGGTTCCTCAGGCTCCATTACAAGATTGGCCAGTAAGGCTTGTAGCCTCCCGACTAAGATGGCGTCTGGCCGCAGCAAATGAAGTGACAGCAGTTGATGTGGCGTGTTGAAATTTAGGGATTTAGATTGTCTCTTTGTGGACATCTGTGCAGGGTAACCTCTAGATGAGGCCCCCAGAGCCCCTGCAGAGTGCAGTGCTGATACTATGCCAGGAGGATTAGGTTGAAGGCTGTGACTAAGCCCCCACAGCTCACCGGCAGTGTAAGCTTCCAGCTATGTCCCCATGTCCCCCCGCAGTTTCACAGGGAGGTGGCAAGGAGAATAGGCAGGCTGATACTGTGTAACTGGGCTCAGGAGGGACGCTGCTTCAGGCAGTGTGGCCGGCCCGAGCTTGGATGGAAGATGGCCACCACTAGGCCCCAGTAAGCTGAGACCGGCTCCAGCAGGCAGTGCCTGCCCGACGGCCGCACAGTCAGCGACAGGAGGATGAGGGGATGAGTGGGTGAATCAGGATGCCAGGCCTGTGCAATCACAAACAAACAAAAACTCCTTACTGAGCTCGGAGAGGAGGCCTCTTCCACCCGATAATATGTATTCTTATTATATGTATGACTCTGGGTAATGAGTCGCCTTGCTGCCACTGATGAAGTAGGGGAAGTCCAGAGACACCGTAGCAAAGATAAAGAAACAATGGCGCACTGGCCTAGCGCATTATCCTCAGATAAATTTATTTTATTAAAAAGTTAAAAACATACTCACAAGCAAGCCGTTAAAACAAGCATGTCGAACATTTGTGGAGTCCTTCCAATCCATAACCGTGTACACTGTGCGGTTGGCCTCTCACATAAAGATGGATGGTTAACGCGTTTCAAGGTATCAACCTCTTCATCAGAGCCTGGGCCTGCCAGGCCTGTGCTTCGGAAGTCTGGATCGATAGGGCTCAGCGAGCAGTCACGGAGCCAGAGCCAGCAAGATGGCGGCGATTGCGAGGAGACAGGGGCAATGGTGGGCCTAAAATCTCTGTGGAACGAACGGGATGGTTCCCAATAGCCGGCCAGGGCAGTGCAGGGGACAGTGAGGAGCAGTTCCAGGGGGATAGCAGGGCTCACTAGATCAGTGGCAGCTCGGATGGCACAGGATTGTGTTCAGGATTCTGGAGCTCCTCTTCAGCACGTCTGCTGCTGTTCACATCCAAACATGCCCCCCCTTCTTTGGGTCATTTAAACACCACAAGATGCGCAGGGTTTGCTTTGCACCCTTTCATTGAGAGGGTGATATATGCTGACTGGGTGCACCCAGACAGATTGTTTTTTTTTTTTTTTTTTTTCCCTTCTAAAAGGTATTTCTGTGATTTATCCTATGTAGGAAAGCTTTTTGAGAAGGGGGGAGTACCGACTGTCGATGCAGCAGTCACATCCCTAAGTAAATCCCTGACCTGACCTGTTGATAATGCTCAGGTGTTTAAGGACTCTTCAGATAAAAAGCTGGAGTCCTTATTATAGGCTTCTCTTTCCTTGGCTGGCTCTGCTATCCAACCTGCTGTAGCAGCAATTGGGGTATGCCAAGCCTTAAAAGATCAGGCTGAGAGACCCAGTGGAGAGGAAGACCCGGATGAGGAGTTCATGGGGTACATCAGACTCTGTTTTGCTGTGGATGTTCTTAAAGCCTCCAATACAGCAAATGTCCCGATTGGCTCTATTATCTGTGTGTGTGTGCATGCGTGGGTTTTTGTGGCTAAAGACCTGGTCAGCTGAACTCCCCTGTAAGAAATTTCTAACAGGGTTCCCCTTTCTTGGCAAACGCCTATTTGGGGAAGACCTTGACAAGGCGCTGCTGCCGGTAAAAAAGAAAAAAAAAACAGAGGGTCAAGCTTCCCTTCTTCAGGGGTTCAGCTTCTGGTTCCTCTGTATGTAGTGTATGGGAAGCACTGGTCCATGACAAGTGGGTTGTCACCACAGTGTCCCAAGGATACAAGCTGGATTTCCAAGCTATCCCCATCTAAGATTCCTAAGATCCAGAGTACCTACAGATCCGGTAAAGAGGGGATGTTTGTTTCAAGAGCTAGCCCACTTGATCCTGCAAGGCGTTATTGCAGAGGTGCCAACAACTGAGAGGGCCACAGGTTTCTACTCTAATCTATTCACAGTCCCGAAGCCAAACGGGGAGGTATGGCCTATTCTAGATCTCAAGGCCTTAAACCAATATGTTGCAGTACGGCCGTTCCGCATTGAGTCAATCCTCCCAGTGATTGCCTCGCTCCTGGAAAGAGATTTTTTGGCATCAATAGACAGCAAGGATGCATATTTGCATGTGCCAATCTCAACAGCTCCCTGAATCTTCATAAAGATTCTAGCTCCAGTGCTGGTCCCAATAATGGGATGCCTGGACGACCTCTTGCTCAGAGATCAGTCTCGGTGCAGACTCAAGCAGAATGTGACCCTAACTGGAAAGCAGGGGTTGGGTCATGTATGTAGGGAAATCCTTATTAGACCCAATTCAGTCTCTGGAATATCTAGGTCTACAGCTAGATACAGTCCAGTCAAGGGTACTCTTACACTGAGGAAGATCAGCGACCTCAAGGCTCTGGTAAGCCAGGTGAGGGCGATGAGACACCCTTCAGCTCACCTCTGTGCGAGGCTGCTAGGGAAGATGGTAGCCTCTTTCGTGGCAGTTCCCTATGCACAGTTTTACTCCAGGGCGCTTCAGCGCAACATCCTGGCAGAGTAGAACTGACAATTGCAGACTTTGGATTCCTGCATTTTTAACTCCCAGGGCTCAATGGAGTCTCGCCTGGTGGTTCGTACACCAGAATCTGTCTCAGGGCAGATCTTTTCTTCCAGTGTCTTAGAAGATTGTGACCACAGATGCCAGTCTTATAGGCTGGGGAGTGGTCATGGGGGACTCCACGGTCCAGGGGAGATGGTCTTTGGTGGAGCAGAAATTGCCCATCAACCTTTTAGCACTACGAGCCATTCAGCTAGCTCTCAGGTATTGGACATCCAGGTTGCAGTGCCACCTGATAAGGGTACAGACGACAAGTCCACAGCAGTGGCTTATGTCAACCATCAGGGTGACACGAAGAGTCAGTTGGCACACAAGGAAGTTGCAAGACTCTCTGCAGTTCACATCCCAGGGGTGGGAAATTGGAAGGCAGACTTTCTCAGCTGCCAACAGATACACACGGGAGAGTGGTCGCTGCATCCCGAAGTGTTTCGGGAAATTTGCCTGCGCTGGGGGATGCCAGAGGTGGATCTGCTGGCATCCTGATTCAACAACAAGGCCCAGCAGTTTGTGTCCTGAGCAAGGGATCCTCTGGCTATAGGAGTGGATGCTCTGGTGATTCCATAAGCCCAGTTGTCCTTGATTTATGCTTTTCCCCCAGTCTCTCTTATACAGCATCTCTTGCGCAGAATTCGGGAGGAGGCGGCGACAGTCATTCTTGTGGCGCCAGATTGGCCCAGGAGGCCTCGGTACCCAGAGATAGTGAGGTTAACGGCGCACGGGCCTTGCCAGCTTCCAGGCCGACCTGATCTACTCTCTCAGGGTCCTATATTCCACCCGAAATTACGTGCACTAAGTTTGATGGCAGGGCTATTGAAGCCACGGTATTGAGAGATCGCGTGGTTTCGGGCCCTGTGTTGTCTACGATGGTAAACACTAGAAAGATAGTCACCAGGAAGATTATCACAGGATCTGGAAGGCTTACATTGCGTGGTGTGAGGCCAGAAAATGGCAACCCCGTAAGTATGCGATTGGTAGAATACTAGCCTTTCTTCAAGCAGGTGTAGACTTGAACCTGGCTTTGACTACAATCAAAGGATAGGTTTCTGACTTGTCCATATATTTTCAGAGGCCTTTGGCTTCTCACTCCTTGATCAGGACTTTTTTATACAAAGGGTAACTCCGTTAGAATGCCTCCCTGTCTATGGGATTTGAACTTGGTTTTGTCAGTGCTGCAGAAGCAGCCTTTTAGGATGATTCCCTTGGTTCTTTTGACTAGAAAACTAGTCTTTCTTTTTGCCATCACCCCAGCCAGAATGGTTTCGAAGTTGGCAGCTCTTTCTTGCAAAGAGCCATACTTTAAATTACACCAGGATAAGGTGGTGCTGCAGCCTCTTCCATCCTTCCTAACGAAGGTAGTCGGCCTTTATTTTACCTTCTTTTTTATTCTCAGCCGCCCTCACCGGAGGAGAGACGATTGCGCTCTCTAGATGTGGTGCATGCTGTCTTTTGCCTTTTTTTGTTTTTGCCTGAAGGCCCTAGGAAGGGACAGGCGGCATCCAGGGCAGCTGTTTTGCTGTGGATTAGCCAGCTGATTACTCAAGCTTATGGTTTAAAGGGGAAGCTCCCCCATTCAGAGTGAGAGCAGCTCTTTCCACCAGGAGAGTAGGGACCTCCTGGGCTTACTGCCACCGGACGCCGGTGGCACAGATTTATAAGCCCGATACATGGTCCTCAGTACATACATTTACAAGATTCTATTAAATGGATGTTAGCGCAGCAGAGGATTCTGATTTTGGCCGCAGTGTTTTCAGGGATGTGTTATAATTGAGCTTGTGTCTCCCTCCTCTCAGGGATTGCTCTGGAACTTCCCAGTATGTATAAAATACATGTGTCCCATGATGTACGAGAAAAAAAATGGATTTTTTTATACATACTTACCTGTAAAATCCATTTCTTTTGAAGGAGATCACGGGACACAGAGGTCCCTCACCTATTTGTCTTTGTGGAGTTCATTGCTTGCTACAAAACTTAAGTGCTCCCAGTTGGGAGGGGTTATGTAGGAGGGGGAACTTCCTGTTTTTGTTTTGATTTGCCAGTGTCCATTCACCTATAGGTGGCGTATAACCAGTATGTATAGAATCTAGCCTGCTCTGTGTCCCGTTATGTCCTTAGAAATAGATTTTACAGGTAAGTTTGTATAAAAAATCCAACCATTCTTTTTTTTTTTTAATCAGGAATAACTTTTATTGAACAAATTCATGCTCACATTGCAGTACAGAACTGAGATGTGCATAAAAAAATCCCAATAAGCATATATTGATTGGTTTGCACAAAAGTTATAGTGTCTACAAACCATGGGATAGATTTAGGGAATTTTTATTTATTTTTTTTAACTAGTAGAGGCGGCGATCAGCAATGCTTGAATTCTAAATGTGCTCCTAGGGAGTGCTTTTTAACTGTGTGGGGGATGTTTTGACTGGGGGAAGGGCAGAGATCTGTGTTCCTGCTTAGCAGGAACACAAGATCTCTATCTTCCCCTCTCACAGAAGGGCAGTCTGCTTTGTTTACATACGCAGACTACCGCTCTGCCTCTTGAGAGCGCGTGCTGGCTAACATCGAGTTCGCCGGACGTGCGTGTGCCCCAGACCCAATTCATGAAATCACGTACAGGTACTTGATTACGCGCAGGAGGGCCGCCCTGCCACAGAATATCTGCGTGGGGTGGTCCAGAAGGTGTTTCTATTACTCCATGTGATGCCATCTCCCTGCAGAGGTAGCTGCTGGGAAGTGGGATCAGTAGGATCCCCTACCTCATTTCCTATTGACGTAAACCATACCCCCTCCCCCAAGGATCTTTCGAAAGGCCTTTCTTTAAACACAATGTGTAGGCATGCTTATGGGAGTTAAGGCAGCAGCACTGTTAATGTTGGAGAAAACGAAAATATTGACAGCACTGGCATTACTGGCTGTTAAAAGCTTAACATAAACTTCACTGATCCTATACTCAGCTCCAAGGCAGCAAGCAACCCTAAACTGTAGAGAGGGGCTGGGATACGGAGTTCTGTAGTCCAGCAGAAAAGAACTCGTGGTAAAGACTGTTTAGAATTTGAGTGCAGCAGAGACATTTTTGTCAGCCCACAACAGGAATGAGATCACTGGATTTCTTGCAGGATCGCCTGATATTTGCACTTGTGACATTTTTAAAAGGACTAACATATGGTAAAATGTGCATGTATTGCATTTATCCTAAATATTTTATCTGCCTACACATAGGCTATAACTTGTATTTCCACTAACCACAAGCTATAAGGAACTTTTATAGCAAAAAATGTCCCAGATAAGCAGGATTTCTTGGGTGTAGGTCATCAAATTTGCATAAGGTCCAATTCACGTTATCACGTATAGGAAACGAGCACTCCCGCTACGCAATTTTGAAATGCGATTTTCATGTGATCCTTTGTGTTTCATAGGGCAGCCCATTCTCTTGAAGGTGCTACCTTATGTGCGTTTTTCCCCTGAAAAGAAGCTCCTGCTCCTTTTCAGTCAACAAGTTTCACGTGATTTGTGAAGGCACGGTGTGCTGCGATTGCCGTATGACAAGGAAGGATAATGGCACACAAACGAAGCACGTTATGCTGTGATTGCCACAAAATTTGGGATAATGGACAAAATTGCAGCGATCCTGCCCGCGTTCCCAAATCACAAGATGTAAATGGGGCCTAAATAAAGCAGTAAACAATTCATATTAGAAATCAGTATGTTTTTTCCCTGGCTGTGGTGCTACAGCTGACTTCCTACATTGCTTTTGGACTTGTCCTCTTGTCCATAACTTTTTAGTCAGAGGTCAATACTTTGATTTCTTTGGCCCTGGATTTGGATATATTGCACCCCAAGATAAGAACTGCCTATTGGGTGGGAATTTTTGGTGATTTACCCACTTGCAAATATGCTAAACGCTTGCTGTGCATCCTTTATTTCTATGGCAGGAAAATAATTTGCTATCATGGAAGGGCCTTTGCAGCCTTCAACTGATGCATGGCTGAAATTGATTTAATTACTAGTCTCTCGCTTTACAAACTTACCTTTGAACTTAGGGAAAAAAACAGATGTTTGATAGAATCTGGGATCGGTGGGTCTCTAGTCCACTTACCCTTGCCTCCAGGTTCCTAGGAATTGTATATTGATTGTCTGTTTTGATGACTTACTGCTGTACCCATTGCAAGATCTCTTCCATTTTTGCTACGTGTAAAGAAGAGGCAGGAAGTCCAGTTAGTTTTTGTTTTTTTGTGTACTGCCTTTTCTTATTGCAAAACTAATACATATATCTTTAAAAAAAAAAAAAAAGAAAAGAAATCCATGTGTTTATAAGCTGAGGGCAGGAGTACCAATGTTATATTCATACTGGCAGAGATAGTCTTAATGCCTGGCTAGTTAAGGGAACCTGGTTATTACATTTACAGATGGCCTAAAGGAATGTTGTTTTTTTGGGGGTTTTTTCCTCTCACAAAACTGCAGTTTCTCTTTAACAAGTGCACATGTTAATTGACAAATCTTAGTAAGTAGTTATTGCTTCTGGCATGAGATCTAAAAATAAAAGCGATTGGCTTTCTTTGTGGAGGTATGCTTGGCAACATTCACTAGGAGGTGCTGTGTGATAAGCTATATGCCAGGCCTTCGGACACAGTCCGGGATCATGGCTTTGTGCTATTGGTGTGAAAAGATATTCATTACATTGCAGTCAGAACAAATGTATATGAATAATATACATGAAAGGCTTTAAGTCTCCCTTTTGTATGACGCCGTATGCCTACTTGTCCATAATTATGAGTGTTACTTGTCTGTTCAATACCAAAACTATTCAGTCTTTTTATTTTTTTAGCTGCTGTTTCATCACACTTTATTTTACCATAAAGTACTTTTTTAAAAAAAAAAAATCTTTTTATTCAGTATATAACTTACACTCAACTAGGTCCGACAAGAGTACAGGACAGGCAATAAACATGTGAGCAAATATCAAGCAGCGATACAGTCACCCCAGCCGGGGCTTCATGTGCTGTACTGCTCTTCCGAAACTAGATGAGAACAGGTAAAGTAAACCAACATTTAGAGGATTGTAATTGGTGTGGCTCACTTTCACTTACTATGGTATATAGGGCCTAGGCCTGTAATTAAAGATGGATAAATTGTCACTAGATCAGTGTAGACTCTGCAATGCACAATTATTACAGAACTATCCAAATTCAATCCCTGCTCAGTTATCTAGCATAGTAGCAGTAGTGGGATCAGCTAACCATTTGGACCATACTTTGTCATATTTCTTCGGACACCCTCTATTTGCATACACATCTTTATACAGTGGAAGATTTATGTTATTCAGATGTTTCCAAAAGTTCAGAGGGGGGGGGGGGGCACTTTTCTAGCCTTTCTGGCATAAAAGAGGAGGAGACTGAACAAAGTCCTCTCTGCCACTGTGGGAGCCATCTCTTCCACCAGGCCCAATAAGCATAAACTCACAGAAGGTGTCAGAGGGCGTTTGGTAATAGAGATAATAATGGCTGTTATCTCCTCCCAGTATCCAGTAAGAAGAGGACAACTCCAGAAAATATGTATGAAGTCAGCAGGGGAATATTTGCACCTCCAACATTCTGAAGAGTACCATAAAGTACTTAATTTCCACAGATCTTATTATTTTACAGAGGCTTGCCAGCTGTTTTTTTTGCATTTATTGCCAGTCACAACACAACGTCCCTGGAATATAATGTGAATGCATTTCAAATAACAAATAATGAACAGGAGAGGTTGACACAAATATAGTAAAGGTTCCTGTCATAACTTTGATCCCTCTAGTTGTAAAAGCTAATCACTAGTACACAAACTACTTACTTAAATATCAAAATCTTGTCAATGTTTCCCAATGACATCTTATTGTAGCATCATCTTTGTTGCTTTTATTGATTTGTAGTATTAAAAGAAAAGTATGGCCAAAAGCTCTTTTGGTCATGTTTCTTTTGTGAGTCTCTCCTATGACCCAGATTTATCCGACAAAAGCCCGCTGTCGGCTGATGTCATAGAGCTGCTGCAGCCTCTGGAAGGATCCCAACCATATTGTCAGGATCCACTCAGCTGCCTGATTGACAGCTGGCTCCACCTATCGGTGCATGGCTGAAAGTCGAAACTAGCTGTGCCTGCCTCCCTCTCCAGCCTGGAGCTACAGTGACGGAGAGAGCAGTAACTGACGGTCACTGTTCTCTGCTCCAAAAAGAATGAGAACTGAGCAATAAGTGGTCAGCTGATCGCTTAGTTCTAAGTTTTTGACCCGGCATGGGTCAGCTGCAGCATTGAGGTGAGTATGTTTGTTTGTTTTTTTTCAAAGTCCATGCTACTTTTATTTTTGGAGAATAAGGCTATTGTTTAGTGTCAGTTTAAAGTACAGTGGGTACAGACAACAAAGTCTTTTATATGTCTGGTTTAGCAGAGTTATTTAATCAAAATGTGAGGTATTTATCTCATGATGTGATATTCAGTGGAATGGATACAGTGGAGACGGATTAGAACCATAGACATATGCCAATTCACAGTCTGTATAGTCTATGCAGCATATGTATTAATAAAATAGAAACATGGTGACTAGAATACCAGTCAAAGGGAAGCTGCTTTCACAGGACATCAAAACAACTGATTTAAATAAAGTAAATACAAAATATCTTTGTAAATGTCAAATATTGAATGAAAATAGAATAAAAAAAATCATGCACATATATACAATTATGCTCATAAGTTTACATACCCTGGCAGAATTTATGATTTCTTGGCCATTTTTCAGAGAATATGAATAGAAACATAGAAACATAGAAGAGTGACGGCAGAAAAAGACTGAGTAGTCCATCGAGTCTGCCCCTTTTTATTTTATTTTATTATTTTTTTTTTTTACATTAACCTTGTTGTCTGACTATGGATTTATGTTTATCCCAAGCATGTTTGAAGCCATTTACTGTTGACTGTCTCACAACCTCTGTTGGTTAACCTTATTTGATGGTTGTCTCCAACACTCTGTCAGTTGTCATTTACCGAAGTTTGTACGAACCCTATTTGTATTTAGGTATCAGTCTGTTGTTCCAATTACATTTTTTTTTTTTATTATTTTATTTTATTTTTCCCCGTCTGAGCTACCTGATGAGTCAGAAAAAGACGGCAGTGAGAAGATACAAAGATACAAAGATAAGTATAAGAGACTTTTTACCGGTTCTTTAGTATTTAAGACGGTCCCATACATTTGAATACTCGTATTAACATATATACACGTACTAAAAAAAATAAGATAAAAGTAAGTTATAAACTGTAAATGTTTCTATAAAACATAAATGAAATAAATTTAGTCAACAAAACTACAGGACACTTTCGTCGAAGGGAAACTGACCATAAGATCAGTGGTACAAAGATAAAATAATTATGTATACGACGTATCTGATATGTCTGACACT
>BLSH010368381.1:542503-578143 GCA_018402905.1 Glandirana rugosa | reverse complement strand
TGTTGAAGTCGCCCATAATCAAAACCTCTCCCTTCATTGCCATTTGAGTTATCTCATCAATCAACAAGTTATCATAATCTTCACTCTGTCCTGGGGGTCTGTATACTATTCCAATTCTAAGGGAAGATCCCTCCCTGGTTGGAAGGCAGACCCAGAGGGTTTCAAGTATTTCATTTGTCTTTTGAATTAATGTTAGTTTTATGCCATTTTTTACATATATGGCAACTCCACCTCCCCTCTTCCCTACTCTGTCATTCCTGTATAGTGTGTACCCTGGTATAGTTATTTCCCAGTCATTTGAATCCTTGAACCATGTCTCTGTAATTGCAACAAGGTCCAAGTTATCCCTAGACATAAGAGCTGTCAGTTCACAAAGCTTGTTGCCTAAACTACGGGCATTAGTGCACATGACATGACAAACACAACTTTCAACTGCTTCCTTTTTATTAACAGAAACTTCAACCGAAGTGACCACCTCATCAGCCCAGTCATTACCAACATGAATCCTCACATTTGTTTCAACCTGCTGGGGACAGAAACTCTCCTCAACAATTATATCTCTGTCCCCATTTCTCAGTTTAAATGCATGCCCAAAAAGTTGCTAAATTCCATACCATGATAACAAAAACATTTATTTTACTCGTGGTTCGTGTTTGGCTGAAGCCATTTATTATCAATCAACTGTGTTTACTCTCTTTAAATCATAATGACAATAGAAACTACCCAAATGACCCTGATCAAAAGTTTACATACTATGGTGATTTTGCCCTGATAACATGCACATAAGTTGACACAAAGGGGTTTGAATGACTATTAAAGGTAACCATCCTCACCTGTGATCTGTTTGCTTGTAATTAGTGTGTGTGTATAAAAGGTCAATGAGTTTCTGGACTCCTGACAGACCCTTGCATCCTCCATCCAGTGCTGCACTGACGTTTCTGGATTCTGAGTCATGGGGAAAGCAAAATAATTTGCAAAGGATCTGCAGGAAAAGGTAGAAAGTTGAACTGTATAAAACAGGAAAGGGATATAAAAAGATATCTAAGGAATTGAGAATGCCAATCAGCAGTGTTCAAACTGTAATAAAGAAGTGGAAAACGAGGGTTTCTTTTGAAACCAAACCACGGTCAGGTACACCAACAAAAATTTCAACCACAACTGCCAGGAAAATTGTTTGGGATGCAAAGAAAAACCCAGAAATAACTTTGGGTGAAATACAGGACTCTCTGAAAACATGTGGTGTGGCTGTATCAAGATGCAAAATAAGGAGGCACTTGAAGAAAGATGGGCTGCATAGTCGAGTTGCCAGAAGAAAGCCATTACTACACAAATGCCACAAAGTATCCCGCTTACAATACACCAAACGGCACAGAGATACACCTCCAATCTTCTGGCACAAAGTCATTTGGAGTGAGGAGACTAAAATTGAGCTTTTTGGCCACAACCATAAACGTTATATTTGGAGAGGAGTCAACAAGGCCTATGATGAAAGGTACACCATTCCTACTGTGAAACACGGAGGTGGATCCTGATGTTTTTGAGGATGTGTGAGCTACAAAGGCACAGGAAATGTGGTAAAAATTGAGGGCAAGATGAATGCAGTATGTTATCAAAAAATACTGGAGGAACATTTGCATTCGTCAGCCAGGAAGCTGAACATGGGACATACTTGGACATTCCAACATGACAATGATCCAAAACACAAGGCCAAATCAACCTGTCATTGGCTACAGCAGAATAAAATGAAGGTTCTGGAGTGACCATCTCAGTCTCCTGACCTCAATATCATTGAGCCACTCTGGGGAGATCTCAAACGTACAGTTCAGACAAGACAGCCCAAGAATTTCCAGGAACTGGAGGCTTTTTGCCAAGAGGAATGGGCAGCTTTACCATCTGAGAAGATAAAGAGCCTCATCCACAATTACCAAAAAAGTCTTCTAGCTGTCATTGATGTTAAAGGGGGCAATACACAGTATTAAGAACGGGGGTATGTAAACTTTTGATCACGGTAATTTGGGTAGTTTCTGTTGTCATTATGATTTAAAAAGAGTAAACACGGTTGACTGATAAATGGCTTCAGCCAAACACTAACCATGAGTGAAATAAATGTTGTGTTGTTCTCATTCGTATTCTCTGAAAAATGGCCAAGAAATCATAAATTCTGCCAGGGTATGTAAACTTATGAGCACAACTGTAAATACCCTTCTTCCACTAATAAAAAAGACGACATGGTCATTGGAGATATTTTCCTTCACTCCCTGTCACATAGCCAAAACAGCAAGTGAGAGGAAATCCCTACAAATTAAAATAATACCCCCCCCCCCCCCCAGGTCACCAGAACTAGTGTCCCTATGGGAAGATTTCCCCTCTCTTACTTTTCTGGGGACAACCCAAAATGTGGGATTTTCACTTTCAATGATAATGGTAAACAGGACAAACAGAGAAGGTGAATCTCCGTAACGGGGAACAGACAGCTATAAAAACCTGATGGCGGTACTAATCCATCTCTACTCTATCCAATACAAAAAATAAAAGTTTTCCCTTAAGTTATACTTTAAGTAAATCAACCCAATGACCCAAAAAGGTAGCGACTATTCTAAATTGGCTATTATTTTTTTACATTTCTTAAATACCTCATGCCTGGACCACTACTTATATACTGTATTTAATGCATTTATTTATTTATTTCCTTTAGTGAATTGACTTTAACACCTTTTTTTGAGGTATTTACCGAGTGTTTTTGCTTTTTGAGATACCTCATAAGGTGTTAGTGAATTGACATTTTCATTATCTCATGAGATATTTGAAGAAAATGTGTCATGTAATTCAATTATCCCATGAGATAATCTTTAGTGAATCCAGCCCACAGAGATGTGAATATCTCCATTGAAGGCACAGCCCTAAAACCTGACACACTTTCTGTCTATTCCTCACTCTTTCCAAAACTTAAAATAAAAAAAAATGGTTTTATATACACTTTAAAATAACTTGTGATTTGCAGGACCAAGAACTAGTTTCAGTTACAGTATATAGTGACCCCACCAGCAGCACACTATCAACTTCCCTTTGCTCTCTTGCCACTCCATTTGCTACCAGGACAAAAAAAAAACTTGATGCTTCTGAGTATTGAGGACCATGTTATTTTCACAAAAGTGAACCTTTTAAACTTACTAAAATTGCATTATCTAAGCATAGTTTAACTTTAAAGCCTAGTACACATGGGCCGAATGTTGGGCGGCATCAGCTGGTTCAGTGGAGGTTGTCGTAAAAACCCCAATAAACATCCATGATTATACACAAGATCATCTGAAGCCATAAAAGAGCTCACTAGATAAAAAAAAAACGTGTACACAAATGACAGGCTCAGTGGCACGCCGCACTTTGTCATCATGTGACATTGGCAGAGTTAAATATGATTTATGCCGCTCAGCTGAGGAATTATGGATGAGCTATAAAAGCATGTCCGTGTATTTTAGAAGAAATGGATATCTTCTACGCTTCATGTCTTCTTACAACTGGTAAAGTGGTCATGGAAATATTCAACTTAATTCCCCTGGATTATTTTAGATTGAACCTCTAAAATTAGCTTTAAAATGCGGACGCTGGCGATTACACAGTATATGGAAAAAGCTGATTAAAGAAGTGTGACAAAGGCGGAACGCACAGACGGATTGAATCCTCCATGCTTTATTTAACCTGAGCTCCTGTCTGTTTTCTATGTAAACAGAAAATCTCTCATTATCCGCTTGGAATAATGGTGATCTGAATACTGCTCTGCAACTTTTAGACTGTAAATGAATTGCCACGCATGCCATATTTATCTTAATGCCTTCAGTGCAGCCATTACTTGGAAAGGATTGTTTGAAGTGGAATAAAAACATCTAGCACAAATGCTTTTATAATCACACATCTCACATTACTACCCTTGTGTATAGAAGGGGCATTTCGTGCTGGTATGCCCTTTGGTGGAAAAAAGGTGAGGAGCTTTGTACAGCCAAAAAATTGAGCATTAACAGAGAAGCTAGTCCCTTAAAAGCACTGTTAGGACTGTAGTTCTTTAAATCTGAACTTTAGACAAAAAGTGGGACTAAAGTATTTTTTAAATATCAACAGGCAGTCTTTTTAATGTGCTATATTTCTTTTGCAGTAAATCAAACTTACCTGACTGTTCACAGTCTCCTTTAGAATGTACAGGGAGCTGCGTATGTGCAGTCTGATGTACATGCTTGGCATGGTGCCTTGATGGTAGGATGAATGGACTCTTGCGCACATCATTTCATGCCAGGTAGTCAAGATGGCTAAAGACCCTGCACTCTGTACAAGCTGGGGAGAAGATGCCGTCACCAGTGGGGTCCTCGGGGATGTTGGAGTGGAGGTAAGTATTGCAGAGTTTAGTTCTGCTTTAAAGCCTAAGTGCAGCCAAAATAAAAAAAACAGAAAAACCAACACAAGGAGCATAAACCAGTCAATAGGATGTGTCCCTTGTGCTGATGCCTCTTAATCTTACTCCGTCCATGCCCATCTTCTGATGCAGCAGGGATTAATAGAACTAAAGGGCTGTACACACGAGCCAAATATTGGGCGGCATCATCTGGTTCAATAGAAACCGGCCAACATTCGGCCTGTATGTACGGCAGCTGGTCAAAAGCCGCCCGAAGGGGCGTTACCAAAAAAGGTCTGAAGATCGGCATCCGATCACCGCTCTCAGACAATATCAGAGTGCTGACTGGTCTATTCTGGCGGGGCCAGTCTCCCTGTGAGAACACAGTTCAGCGGGGGGTACTAACATTGCATAGTTAATACAGCGGCTTCTCCCAAGCTCTTCAGTTTTTTTTTTTTCGTTCTGCTCCCTGGGTTGAACGAAAAAAAAACTAATAGTGTGTACAGGCTTTTATCAAGAGCGCTCATCTATGCTCAGCCTTCCACCCAGCTCCACCATGCATAGCAGCCGTGCAGCTTCTAGAAATAAAACTGGATCTATGAACAGAGGGTGCAGAGCTATCAGTCATCTGCCTGTCCTCCATTCTGAGATTGCTTTCCATTCACAAAAGCTGTAGTGTGTTTTTTATGAATGGAGCAGCTGGAAGGAAAGGGTGGGCATAGTCAGGCTCTCCCCTTAGTTCTATTAACCTGTGCTGCACCAGAAGACTACAGGGGTGGGAAGGAATGGATGAAAAAGTTGGCCCACTGCTTGTACCAGGGCTGCAGGCTATTGAAAAGAGTACCGAGGCCAGGGTGCTGTGATGTTTTCAGGAATGTATCTACAGCACCCTGCCAGTCCCTTCCACCAACCATAATCTTCATGTGTTGTATAGAGAAGTACAAAGACCCAGTGGTGAGATCTCTAGGTAAAAAAATAAGGTATGTAGTGATAACAAATGTTTTATTTAACCACTGCCCCGGAAGGATTCACCCACTTCCTGACCAGAGCACTTTTTACGATTCGACACTGTGTCGCTTTAACTGACAATTGCGTGGTCGTGCGACGCTGTACCCAAACAAAATTGACGTCCTTTTTTCCCCACAAATAGAGCTTTCTTTTGGTGGTTTTTGATTACCTCTGCGTTTTTTTAATATAAACAAAAAAGAGCGACAATTTTGAATTGCTACTTTTTTCTATAATAAATATCTAAAAAAAAATGTAAAAAAACGAATTTATTCGTCAGTTTAACCCATATATATTCTTCTACATATCTTTGGTAAAAAAAAAAATCACAATAGGGGTATATTGATTGGGTTGCGCAAAAGTTATCACATCTACAAACTATGGCAATAGATTTATGGCATTTTTGTTATTTATTTATTTTTTTACTAGTAATGGCGGCGATCTGCGATTTTTAGCGGACAGATCGGACACTTTTGACACTTTTTTTGAGACCAATGATATTTATACAGCGATCAGAGCTAAAGGTAGCCATTGATTACTGTATAAATGTCACTGGCAGGGAAGTGGTTAAATTGTAGGGGGCGATCAAGGGGTTAAGTGTGTTCCCTCACCGTGTTCTAACTGTGTGTGGGCTGGGATGGCTGAGGCATGACAGATCTAACTGTTCCCAATTACAGGGAACAGTAGATCTGTCATATGTTCCCTGACAGAACGGAGATCCACTGTGTTTACACTGGCAGATCTCCATTCTGCCTCTAACAGGCGACCGCAGGTCTCCGCTTGTGCAGCGGGCACGCTCCTCCCTGCAGCCGACATACAGCTACAGCGATAAACGCAGCAGTGCCAACCTGCCGTCGCATTATGACGGTGGCCAGTCAGCAACTGGTTAAAGCAGAAGTAAACCACTGGCGATTTTCGTTTTTGTTTTTTCTTTTTTTTTTAATCCTGCAAGGCAAAGTTATAATGGGATAGTATGCATACCTTAGAACAAAGCCCTTCCAGCGGCGAGCTGTCACCGCTGACAGGGCTCCTGTCTTCACCTGTCTTTTTGACACTCCTTCAACAAAGGCTTGGTGAGTGCATCAGCAGTCATCTCCTCTGATGGGCAGTATTGAATGTTATAAACACCTTGCTCTTGATTGTCCCTCAGTAGGTGATACTTGACGTCGATGTGTTTGGTCCTAGGATTGACCCTTTCTGATTGTGAAAGTTTTATACATCCCTGGTTGTCCTCAAAAATGGGAATTGGTTTCGACATATCTGTCCCAATATCCACAAAAAGTTGACAAATCCATATTGCTTCTTGACATGCGTGTGCTGCTGCAATGTACTTGAAGATAGAGGGACAGTTGTTTGTTTTCGATTAGACCAACTAATGGTTCCTCCCCCATACTGGAGGATGAATCCACTTGTGGATTTGCGGTCTGTGCGGCCCCCGGCCCATTCAGCATCCGCACATCCGACTGGTGTTGGATCTGATGTTTCTGGTAACCGTACCTCCATCTGAATTGTTCCTTTGAGGTACTGCATCACTCTCCATTGTGTTCCAGTCCCACTGACAGGGAGCTGAGACTTCCCTGCATAGTATGTCCACTGCTATGGCTATGTCTGGTCTTGTCACAGTGGCAACATATAGCAGCTTACCGATTGCTCTGCGATACATGACATTGTTGGGTAGCAAGTTTTTCTACTTCATTGCTCTTTTGATAGCCTGGTTCCATAGGAGTTTTCACTTCCTTTGCATCTTGCATATGGAATTGTTCCAATATTTCAGAGATTTTCTGAGATTGGTTGAGAAGATAACTTACATCTTTTTCTCTCTATTTGGATTCCTATATAGTAGCTAATGTTTCCTAGCTCTTTGATTTCTAAATTTTCTTTCAGCTTGTGAACTATCTGTAATCCCCTTCTTGTTCAAATAAGTTATAATGTCACCAACATAGATAAGGAAGTATATGCATCTGTCTCCTTGATTCTTGGAGTAGAGACAGGGGTCTGCTTCACTTCTTGAGAATCCCTCTCTGGTAAGTACTTTGTTCACTTTATCATTCCACATCCTGGCAGATTGCTTAAAGTACAACTAAATGCAACATACATATTTTAGTAAATTCTCATATAAATACCTGAAAGTTACACATGGTAATAAACATAACTGAAATTATTTTCCTCCCATATAGCTACAACTGTGGTCTGTAATCCTCTATTCATTACTTATTTGCTGTATAGTGTTGGTGATGATGGGAGGAGTTTAGCAGAGCTCAGGTGTCATTTCCTTTCAGTGAACTAGCTTCTGTATCTCCCATAAGAAACTACAATTCTCAGAGTCCTCCTAGCATGCTCAGTCTATTTTACATAACACACACCCATCTGCCAATCAATAGCTGGGTGTGTGCTATGTAAAACAGGCACAAGTTAGTACAGGTTAGTTTGCACATAGATCTGTCTATTAATCTGTGTGCTTCTCTCTGCCTGCTCTCCTCTGGTAATTGGTAAATCGACAGAACAAAATCCAACCTAGGAGCTGGCTGTATTGATAGAGTAGTGGGCGGGCAAAGGCGGGACATATGTGGGAGTGGGCGGGGCTTCAGAGGCCAATCGTGGGCGGAGCCTAATCTGGACTTCTCTGTAGAATGAATGCCTGAGATTTCCATGTACTCCAAGAGCACCTCCCCCAGTGATGTCAGGACATTTCTTCAGAGAGCAGGCAAAATGAGACAACAGACAATTGGAAAACCAGGAAGTAAAGTTGACTCCTCATTAAAGGAAGTGCACATGAGAGCAGGGGACAAGGTAGATAACTCAACATTCTTACTGCTTTTTGCAAAACAACCAGTGAGATGTTTAACAGACAGTATAGTTACATAACATATTGATTTTATCATTTTAAACATTGCTCTTCTGAAGTTAACACACAAGGTTCTCTCCTTGCTCAAACCCTGGTGGTTGCTCCATGTAGAGGTCTTCCTTAATGTCTCCATATAGAAAAGCAGTTTTAATGTCTAGGTGTTTGGCTTGCATGCCCTTCCCAGCTGCAACGCTAAGAAGCGCTCTGATGGTTGAGTGTTTTACAACGGGAGCCAATGTTTCCTCATAATCTTCACCGAATTTCTGGGAGTAACCCTTGGCAACTAGTCTGGCTTTGTATTTGTGGATATTCCCTTCTGTGTCTGACTTTACTTTGAAACTCCACTTGTTTCCTATAATTTTGCAGTTAGGGGGGAGCTCTGTGAGTGTCCAGGTTTTATTTTCTTGAACTGACTTTAATAATTCTTCTGCTGCCTTTCTCCATTTATTGGCTTCACGCTTTGGCAGTTTTTCTATATCTTCCCAGGATGTTGGTTCAAGTATGCTGTGTGTTTTGACAGTATATGACAGCTTGCGGGGTGGTATCCCCTTTGTAGTCTGAGTGGATCTTCTGATTTCAGGTAGTTCAGCAGGATCTGGTGGGGAACTTGGTTTAGGCAATGTGAGTTCCACCTCTTGTTCTGACTCCTGCATAGGTTCGCTTTGGTCGACCTTTTCTTCTGGTTTGTTGGGCATATTTACTATACAGCTTTCAGGGATCCGTGTTTCTGGTGATGGGCTTTCATCATAAACACTATGGCTTATTTTCACTTTGTTAGTTTTTGGGTGTAGGTTTCTGTAACCCTAAAGGCCCGTACACACGGGTGCAACGGTTGTACAACCAGATGTCCAACTTTGGACCAAGTTGCATGTTGGCTGTTGTGTCTCGCGTACTGACATGCACTAAGTAATCGTACAACCAAGCCTGACGTAGTGATGTGTTACGAGCGTATAACGAGGAAGTTCAGGTGCATGTGATTTGTGAATTAGGAACATAGGTTTCCCAGAATGGACACTTCTGGGCGTTCCTGACTTCTGAGCATGCCTGTTTTGCACTTACAACTTTGTTGGACCAACTTCTCCGTACACACGGTACAACAGTCATACAACCAAAGTTTTCTAGTCTGCTCATCCAACTTCAGTTGTACGACGGCTGTTGTAATCGTGCGTACTAACGGTCAGATAATCGTACAACAGGCTGGTTGTACAACCATTGTACCGTGTGTACGGTGCTTTAGTTTGATCACTGTAGCCTACTTGAATGCCCTCTATGGCTCTGTTCTCCAGCTTGGATCTCTTGTCACATGAAATATAGGCATATGCTTTACATCCAAACACTCTGATGTGCCCTAAGCTAGGCTTTGATCCATGACACATTTTGAGTGGAGTACTTTTAATTGCTCTTAAGGGTAGTCTGTCCTGTAGGTAGGTTGCAGTCATGACTGCGTCTCCCCAGTACTTGTGAGGTAGGTTGGCATCCAACAACATACATCTGGCCATTTCTAGTGCAATTTTTCCTTTCTGCTACACCGTTTTGTTCAGGAGTGAATCGTGTGGTTTTCTGGTGTACTATTCCTTGTATGAGGTATGCGGTATCTTCTTTGCTTATGTATTCTCCCCCATTGTCGGTGCGTATTATTCCTGGTTTGCGTTGGAATTTGTTGCTAGACATGGCAATGAACTCTTGAAGTTTCTCTGATGTTTTATTCTTGTGTTTCATTAGATTATTAGATGGGTAGTTGTGTACCTGGAATAATCATCAATGAAAGTCAGTAGATATCTGTTCCTGCCTGGCGTAGGAGTTTTCATTGGACCGCATACGTCGCTGTGTATGAGCTGCAGGGGGTGGGTAGTTTTTCTTTGAGATGCCTGCGGAAGGGAAGCACGTGTGGCTTTTGCTTCAATACAGCACTTGCATTTCTCCTATCACTTTACAGTACGGTACACCTGAGAGAAGAAGGCTCCTCCCTACAGGAAACACAATCAATTGACAGCTTGTTATAAGTCCGCACCCTTCCCCTTGATCCCCAGTATTGACTGTGTTTCTCCCGAATACAGCAGCATGTTTGTTTTGTTTGAGACCAAATGACCGGGGAGGGTCGGATGGCCCCCTGTTGAGACAGGTTTTAGGGAAGCCAGGGGGGTGCTGAACTAACCTGCATGCTATTCCTTCTCGCAGGTCGCCCTCAAGGCTGCACCAGTGCTCTGGCCACAGGGAAGTGCTCACAATCGCTGTAAGTGCAAAAAAGCCACCCTCAGCTGCTCTCCTTTTCATAAAAAATACCTGGAATCCATCTAGCATTGAGAGTGCTGCACTCCAGACCTCGCTCTGGGTAAGGTCACGGCTGCCTCACAGGAAGTGGGTGGTGCAGGAGGAGCAGCACGAACCGGAAGTGCTTCTAAAACGCTGGGAGAATGGCGTAGAGAGTGGCGCGAGCAAGGAGAGAGAGCAGGGAGACAAAAAGTGGTCGGCTCGCTGTACTAAGCCCTCCGCGGTACCAGCAGCCCAAGAACGGGCCAACCTCCTCAAGGCCCATCCACTGTGGGAAAGTCTCTCGGGGGGGGATCCCAATGCTCTCCTCCCACCCTCATTGTCACTACCCCTAACTCAGGTAGAGGAGGAGGATGGGGGTGAAATGGAAAGTCAGGTCAAAACAGACCACAACTCAGATGGGGAGGTGGATCCAGACCAGCTAAGTGAGGCACAGGAAGGGGCAAGGCTAAGGAGACACCTCTTAACCCTGGAGGATCTGAATGGGCTCCTACAGGCAATATATGCCACAGAGGAGTTTCCAGAGACCCCCAGAGTATACAGGGGGCTGAGCAAAGCTCATTCCAGGGTGTTCCTACTCCACCAGTCCCTAAAGGATCTGATCCTACAGGAGTGGTGGGAGCCTGAAAGAAGAATTGTCAGACAAAAGACCTGGAAAATGAGATTCCCCTTTAAAGAGGGTGACTGGAAGACATTTTTTTTAAGCTCCCAAAACTTGATGCCACTCTGTCCCAAGTCACCAAGCAGTCTGACCTCTCCTTTGAGGATGCAGGGAGTATTAAGGATCTGATGGACCGTTGAGCAGAATTCCTCCTTAGAAAAGCCAGGAATGCAGACTTCTGAGTGGAGAAGTTGACTAAACACTTGTCACAGGAATCCGACTCGGATGATATCCTTTTTTTTTTTTTTTTTTTTAAAGTATGTTTTTATTGATTTTTGACAAAGTATAATTACAATTACAATACTTATATTATTCGTAAAAAACACATGGCAAGGAGATATACAGATTACAACCAAACCAGGGCCGAACATGGCCAACAAAATATCTCACAGTAATAGTCCACCATCCCCTTTGTAAAAGGGGGGCGGTTAGAGGAGTTTAACCAAAACCTGTCCCTCCGACCCGGCCGGATCGGTACAGGAGGTCAAAGGAGTGTACAGAAACATAAAACAACTATACTATAACCCAACAAAAATTCAACTAACACTCACCCACACACACACCATCCAATCTTATGATATCCTTGATTCCCTGTCAGTGATAGGAAAGGCTGTTGCATATCTTGTGGATGCCGCAGTTAAGTCTGCGAGGACCTCTGCTAAGACTGCCGCGTTAATAAACTATGCGGTCTTCCTTTTTAAAGGCTCATTGCTGTTTGGCCAGGGTTTGGATGAAGTCCTGTCTAGGTCCTCAGAAAAGGGCAAGAAATTCCCAGTAAAACCCAAGAAGGAAAAATTCAAAATAATTTTTTTGTGGCCCCCCCCCCCCCCCAGGGCAACCGCAGCATAGAGCCAAAAAAGAGCCCAACAGGAGGTGGGGCAATGGTAGGGGAAGACAGAGGAGCAATTTACTGTTTTCCTCCCCCAAAGTTGGCGCCAAAGAAACTAAGTGATGCCAAGATCAGGGTGGGTGGTCGGCTGGCTCACTGTGTCCACCAGTGGTAAAAGATATCAGACAACACCTACATTTGCCAGATCCTGCGAGAAGGTTATCACCTGGAATTTGCAGCAAAACCCCCTTCCATGATCACCCTCACCCATCCCCCCCAGGGATGCCCTGAAAAGATCAGCCCTGCTGGAGGGTATCCAGGAATTGGTAGAGCAGCAGGTGGTGGTACCTGTACCAAAAGAACAACAATGCCAAGGATTCTACTCCCATGTATTCGTTGTTCACAAACCGCCAGGAAAGTATCGGCTTATAATAAACCTAAGAAACCTGGTTCCTGAAATACAAAAAATTTACAATGGAGAGTATCTACTCCGTACTCAAAAATCTCCTGAAGGAAACTTTCATGATGACACTGGACCTCAAGGATGCCTACCTGAATGTTCCAATCCACTTGGATTATCTGGCATTTTTGAGGTTTGCAATAATCATCAGAGGGGAGGTTCCTCACTGGCAGTTCAGAGCCCTCCTGTTTGGGATAACAGCCAGCCCAAGGAATTTTACAAAGATCCTAGCAGAAGCAGTAGCATTTCTGCATCTCCAGGTTATAACATGGATTCCCTACCTGGACGACCTTCTGATCTCGGGACCATCAGTGGCCCAAGTCAGAGCAGACACCAACAAGGTGAAATCGGTACTGCAGAGCCTGGGCTGGATAATCGGCACAGAGAAATCCTCCCTCAAACCAGAACAGGTCAAGACCTTCCTAGGCTACTTAGTAGACCTCAAACTACAGAAGCTCTTCTTGCCAAGAGACAAGGTGGCAAAACTAGCTTCATCGGTGGGAGACCTGATAAAAATCCTGTCACGTTCCAGAAGGGAGGTTCGAAGAACCCTGGGCCTGATGTTGGCAAGCATACCAGCCATCGTGTTGGCACAACTCCACGCAAGAGTCCTCCACTTCTTTCTCCTGTCCTCCTGGGTCAAGAGGAGGGAGTCCTTGGGCCAGGAGAGAGTGCATACCCCCCAGGTCCTATCCTCCCTAGCGTGGTGTATGTGCCCGGCAACCTGGAGGGGGGCAGGCCTTGGGCTAAGTGGGATCCAGTGAAGGTTATCACTGATACCAGTACCTAGGGGTGGGGGCCCACCTAGGAAAGGAAAAAGCCCAAGGCCAATGGAACAGCTCACTCGCTCTGAGGTCACCCAATTACAGGGAGCTCAAAGTGGTGGGAGAAGCCCTAAAAACCTTCAAAGAGAACATCATAAACAGGGAGGTTCAGGTCAGCTCTGACAATGCCACTGTTGTAGCTTACCTGAATCACCAGGGAGGCACCAGGTCCAAACCCCTCCTGGAATTGAGCAAGGAGATCTTGGACTGGGCCGAAGGGAAGGTCCTCTCCATCTTGACTGTCCACATAAAGGGGATAAGCAACACAGAGGCGGACTTCCTCAGTCGTCAGACGATAAGGCAGGGGGAATGGGAACTGAACCCCGAGCTATTTAAAAACCTGGTACAGCGCTTCGGAAATCTTGAAATAGATCTTTTTGCCAACCGACAGAACAAGAAGGTGAAGAGATATTTTTTGATTTCCCAAGAGAAGGAGTCAGAAGACTCAGCCTTGGCAGTACAGGCTGGCATACTCCCTCCCACCACTAGCACTAATTCCGCGGGTCCTTCAGAAGCTCAACCAATGCCCAGTCCAGCTCCTTCTGATAAAGACCTGGCGGCCAAGGAGAGCTTGGTTTGCAAGCATAAGATCCATGGCAGTGCCGTAGAAGCTCCCAAACAGATCGGATCTTCTCAGGCAGGGCCCAGTTCTACACACAAGGCTGGAATTTTTCCAGCTGACCCCTGGCTAGTGAGCGCCATATCCTAAAGTGTAAGGGTTGCTCAGAGAGAGTGATAGATACCCTCCTTCTGAGCAGAAAACCAGCGACTAAGAAAATCTATAAAGTTTGGAGAACTTTCTGTTCCTGGGGTAAAGAGAAACAGATGACCTCTACCGCTATACCGGTTATCTTGGAGTTTCTCCAGGACGGAGCAGAAAGGGCCCTCGTGGTCAGCACCCTTGGGGTGCAGATCGCATCGCTCTGTCTTCCTGGATACAAAACTAGCAAAGGAAGACCTCATTAAGCATTTCTTGGTGGCCAGGGAAAGGATTTCCCCAGTCTCCAAGGGCAGCATCCCACCTTTGGACCTGACAAGGGTTTTAGAGGTGTAATCTAAGCACCCATTTGAACCTATAGGGTAGGTTCCCTTTACGTTTCTAGCCTTAAAGCTATCCTTTTTGTTAGCAATTACCACAGCCAGGAGGATTGGGGACCTACAAGGGCTGTCCATGAAGGAACCTTTCCTAGTGATACAGCCAGATAGGGTCACCCTCTGGCCAGACCCCTGGTATCTACCGAAGGTAGCATCCTTATTTCATAGGATGCAAGACATAACATTGCTGTCCTTCTATGATAAACCAAAGAACGAGAAGAAAATAAATTTCATTGTCTGGATGTAAGAAGGTGTCTCCTTACCTATTTACAGAGAACAAAGTCACCTACTAGTTCTGTACTCTGGAGGGGACTGCAGGCTTCCAAGGCCTCGGTTTCGGGGGAGCTATCTCCTTAGCTTATGAGAGCTCCCGGGTCCCAGCACCAGAAAAGGTTAAGGCCCATTCAACCAGGTCATTAGCAACTTCCTGGGCTGAGAAAGCAGGGGCCTCCTGGGAGCAAATACATAACTTGGCGACCTGGGCCAGTTAAGATACCTTCCTGAAGCACTACTGTGTGGACGTGTTGTCGCAGCAAGACTTGACCTTCGGCTGGAAGGTCCTTCAAGCTGTGGTCCCACCCTGAAGGTAGGCCTGTGTTTACTTGGTTATCCTCTCAGGTGTGCCACCCTGGAAGGTGATAGGAGAAAACCTACGCTAGACTTACCGGAAACTGTATTTCTACCAACCTTCCAGGATGGCAGGCCTACTTCCCGCCCTATGGTGGGTGGGAAATGAGTTGTACACGAGGTGGTAAGCACCTATGTGGAGTGATTCTCCTTGTGAACCGGTTTGGGATTACTTTATTACAAACTGGGGATCAAGGGGAAGGGTGGGGACTTCTAACAAGCTGTCAATTGATTGTGTTTCCTGTAGGGAGGAGCCCTCATCTCTTAGGTGTGCCATCCTGGAAGGTTCATAGAAATACCGTTACCGGTAAGGCTAACATAGGTTTTCATGAGAACTTTGCAAGGCATTATTGTCAAATGTTCTGATAAGCCTCTCTTTATAATGTCCTGTATAGCTTCTGGACTTCTGTGCCCCAGTCGCCTATGCCATAAGTGAATACAATTGCTGTGTGTCATTAGAGACTATATTGGCTTACTGGTCTGTGGTGATGAGCTTGTATAGGTGATTATCCCGTTTTCCTTCTGCAAAGAATCTCTTATTATTGTGAATTGTGCATTCATCACCCTGGAACTTAACTGTGAGACCGTTGTTAGCAAGACTTTTCACTGATAGAAGGCTGCCTTCTAGTTCTGGAACATACAGCACTTTCTTTACAAGTATGTCGTGGTGATCTCCTTGTGGTGTAATGCAGTTCAGGAAGCCCTGGCCTTTACCTTCCGCAGTGATGTTTTTCCCGTTTGCTAGGAAAACTTTGTCTTTTGCACTGTAATCAATGTTTGTGAAGAAGTCTCATCACTAGTCATGTGGCTTGTCGCTCCTAAGTCTATGCACCAGCTGCCTGGCTTTCCGCTCTCTGTCACTTTAAAGGTGCCACTCCATGATGTGTCTGCAGTTTCCTTTGTGGCTGCTTTGACTCTTTCTTTTATGGCTAGCTCTAGCTTTCGCTGCTCGGCTTTCCAGATAGAACAAGCTTTTTTTAAGTGACCAAACTTTTTAGAGTGAAAACAGGCTCTACTTTCTTTGTTGTGATTCGTGCCTTTACAAGTCTTAAGAACTTTGTCATCATGCTGCGTATTTTCTTTCCTTCTGTCGTATTCATCAATTAACTTGCCTTTGGCATATTCTAACGTTAGTTCCTGCTTGGGTCTGCTTTCAAAAGCGTTAATAAGAGCTGTATATGTCTCTGGAAGGTTGCAGAGGAGCAGGGCAACAATATGGTTATGTTTGGTGTCCTCTCTGATGGCATGCAGCTGCTCTATGATTTCTAGCATAGCTTTCACGTGGTCATACATATGCTGGCCTTCTAGTCTTATCTTTTATATAATTTTCTTAGCAAAAACAACTTGCTGTTTAGGCTTGAATGCTTATGCAGTTTCTGCAATGAAGTCCACATACCTTTGGCCATTTTCTCTGTTCTTATGTGGATAAGCTGGTCTTCTTCCACTAGTAAGCTTATAATTGCTTTTGCCTCCCTATTCTTTCCGTCCCATGTCTCCGTCTCTCCGTTTGTGTGTCTGTCTGTATTCAGCACTTGCCACAAGTCATCCTCGTTCCTTCCTTGTAAACTTCCATAGCTGGTAATTGGCATAATTAACATTGTTCAGCTTTGCTATTGCAAACTTCACACCTGAACCACTTGCCATCTTTCAAGAGCTTGTATACAGTACTCACAGATTCTCTGTAGAATTCTTTCCAGTGCCTGGGCTTGCAGTATCCTCTTCACTGCCTGGGTGCTCTGTGATATCCTCTCCAATGCCTGGACCCATAACCTGTTGTGCAGAGTATTGCAATTAAGCACTAGAAGCTTCTTGGTTGCAGAGAATACTTTACTTTCATGGAGGAGTATCAGAACATAAACAGGAACAAGATGCAAACGAGTACACATATCAGAGATAGACCATATATCCTGTTTTATCATAGAAAACAAGAACTATATACTATAATATTACAGTGCCACCTGCTGGTATAGACAGGTATAATGCACACAGTACATATAGTTCACAGTATATAGTAACATTGCTGTTGCCTTTCCAACAAAAGCAACCAGGGAAAGCAAAATATAAGCAGATGAAACTCCAGCTTTCGTGGTTTTGTAGCTGTAGTTACAGAATTCACACTGGCCACTGGATTGTATATTTATATTATTTTCTCATTTGGCTGTTCTTTACTGATTATCACAGTTGTAAATACAGGATAGAGTACAGAATCACTATCTTCTATAACTTAAAGTGGAACTAAAGGGAAAACCTAACTGACTCTAAAGCCGGCCATACACGGTTCAAATCATTAAAGGGCAGGCTGAATGTACCAAGTTGACCAATCAATCAACTTTGGTACAAGCAGCTTGCCGGGTTTGCCTCGGAATATCACAAACTGCTTTCCCCACGCTTCCCCCCTGCGCCCCTGCTGGGAGAAGAAAATTGCTCAGAAGGAGGGATTCCCCTGTCAACACTGTCTGTGTTGGTGGGGGAATCGTGCAAATTTCTTTCCTGCAACCTGTGATTGCAGGAAAGATATTTGCACCATCTATGGGCTGCCTTAACCTACTCTCAGACACATTCTAAGCCTAATCTATCTAGCCCTCTAAATAAAAAATGCTATACTTGCCTGTTCTGCAGCCACTTTGGTCTGGTCTCCAGTAGCGCCCTCTGTGTGCAGGAGACAGCCATTAACGGCCGAGAAATGCCTGGAAAGTAACGTCACCTATAGAGTTACTATGGGACTTCTGTTGTTGGGTGCCTCTCCTACACAGAGAAGCTGCCACTGACAAGTAAGTAGAGCAATTTTTTTCTTAACAGGGCTAGATGGATTAGGCTTAGAATGTGGCTGGGAGTAGGTTTAGAATTGGTTAGGTTTTGCCTTTGCTTCCACTATAAGTTGGGTATACAGTAGTAGATTTTCATTCAAAATTTTAAGAACATTGCTTTATTTTCTAATCGTTGGTGGGGTCAAATTGAAGTTCATTTTCAACTGCAGCAGTAATAAAATTCAAAGGAACAGGATGGAAAATTTTTCTCAAACAAATTTGTAACCGTGTATGTGATTTTTGTTCAGAAAAGTCCATTCACTCCAAAATCAAATATTAAAGTGGTTGTCAACCTGTGACAACCACTTTAACCTACAGGTAAGCCTAGAATAAGGCTTACCTGTAGGTGCCCTGCATATCTCCCAAACCTGCACGGTTCAGGAGATATGCAGTGTTTTGCATGTACTGACATCATGTCGGCACATGCTCAGTAAAGAAACGGCCTCCGTGCCGTTTCTCCATTGACCCTGTGCCGTGACTGGCGGCTCCCGCGCGCATGCGCAGGGTTGACGTCACGCGACGCCGGCCAGTCAGAGCGCCAGAGTCGCAGCCCCGGAAGGAAGAGGGGATGAAGATGGATGCGGCCAGCACAGGGGACAGCGCTGGACGCCGCAAGGCTTCGTTTCCAGGTAAGTGGCACATAATGGGTTACTATGCGATGCATAGTAGCCCATTATGCTTCTATATTACAGGGTTATATTGAGGAAGTAAACCCAATCTGGGTTTACTTCCTCTTTAAAAAGCAAACACAATTTTAACCTACTTTTGAATGATGTTCGTCAAGCCATCGAATGTACTGAGAATTTTCATACAAATGTTCATATGAATATTCATGCGAACATTCCTTTGAAAATTTACTGGGGTATACCTAGATTTATACTAAACTCACGTGTTTAATGTAGTTTGAATGTATGGTGCGTGCTGCACATTTGGTTTTCAATGTCATTCAGAGAATGCACACTCAAATGCAATGTAAAAGTGTCCCAAGTGAAATGTGCATGTTCCCTTATGGGGCACAAGCGAGCACCTTTCTAATTTTGGTAAAGGTCCACATTAATATTTATACCTGACCAATTTCATGGTAAAATGAAAAGTATAGGCCGTCAATGCCCTTTAAAGGTTACTTGCTGCAAAAGCATCAGTGGAAGATGACCTTATCCTTCTTCATTCTCTTGACACAGGGTATACTAATAAACTGACACTCCACATCCAGGTCTCAATTGTGACTCGAAGCAGAGTCAATTAAGGTGTAGTGAGTCATTTCTGCATCAACACTGTGCTCGCTCTGTTCCTCTTTCTTCGTCAGTATGATGCTCTAATAAACTCTTTCCTTCACTGGATGGGGGACCTGAGATTTGCAGGTTTCTGTAGCCAGAAGTGTACTGACTTGGGAGAAAAAACCAGAAGAGATTAGAAAATGCCGGAGCGTGACACATGCGGGAATCGGAGTTTATGTAAATTATGAATGTAAAATCCCTCTGCCGCAAGGTGTAGCATTTAACATTGCATAAATAATAGAATAAAAAACTTCCTGTTAGTATATATTGACTGAATCCTCCCCGGATTGCAGCAGTCTGCAAAATTTTAATCAGCAACTGTAAAATTCATTTCTCTTTCAATGTGAGTCTAACAATGAACATCAACACAATGTAATTGTCCATGATAATAAATACAACACTGCTAATACACACACACACACAATGCTAATGAATACGACATTGCTGTATTTTTTTTAAAGCTGAGCTCTAGGCAGATGTAGAAGACTCAGTTTAAGGCAGCTCCCTAATCAATAATACATCAATAAATGTAATGTGTATGTATCTGCAACAGTCTGTTGCAAGCTCTGTACAAAAAGCCAGTCAGTTCATATACTGACAAAAAAGCATATTGATATGAGAAGAGAGCAGATTGACAGAGTGATGAACTCCATACTGTGCTGCTCCTTCTTTCACTGTCCAGTCACCAGTTTGGGGCGGGGTGTTGATGAATTGGGTTCAGAGGAAATGGGTTGAATGATGCAGTACATCAGACTGAGGACATCTAGTGACAGAAAAAAGAACCGTGGGGAAAATCTCTGAATTTAACTACTTCAGCCCCGGAAGGATTTCACACTTTAGGACCAGAGCCCTTTTTGCAATTCGTCACTGCGTCGCTTTAACTGACAATTGCGCGGTCGTGCGATGTTGTACCAAAACGAAATTTGCGTCCTTTTTTTTTCCCACAAATAGAGCTTTCTTTTGGTGGTATTTGACCACCACTGCGTCATTTCTGATCGCCGCTATAAACAAAAGAAGAGCGACAATTTTGCAAAAAAAAAAACAAATTTCTTACTTTTTGCTAAAATACAAATCCAAAAAAAAAAAAAATCCAAAAAATTTTTTTCAACGGTTTTGGCCGATTTTATATTCTTCCTCATGTTTGTGTTGCCGTGTTTACGGATGATGAGAATTCATTTTTGGGGTTTTTATTTATTTATTTTTTTTACAAGTAATGGCGGCGATCTGCGATTTTTAGCAGTACTGCGATATTGGGACGGACATGTCAGACCATTTTGACACTTTTTTTGGACCATTGGCATTTATACAGCGATCAGTGCTATAAAAATGCACTGATTACTGTGTAAATGCCATTGGCAGTGAAGGGGTTAACCTGCAGGGGGCGCTCTAAGGGTTAACTGTGTTCCCTGGGCGTGTTCTAACTGTGTGTGGGCTGCCCTGCTGGGGAAGGGAAGTGATCACAGCTTCCATATAGAGGAAGGCTGTGATCACAGCCCTTCCCCCCTCACAGAACGGAGATCCGTGTTTACATTCACGGACCTCCGTTCTTTCACTCTGGGGGGGGGGGGCATCGCGGGTAGCCAGTGGAGATCAAGTCCGGTCCGCCGCACCCGCTCCCTCCTTTTTAACCAGTTCCTTTCTAGAGTAATTTTTTTCGATTTTGGACATGTTTAAATCTGGATTTTTGGCTAAAAAAAATTACCAAAATTATATAAATTATATATTTTCTGAATGCAGAGGCCCTTTAGACTAAAAAGATTGTAGCTGCAATTTTCTATGTTGTACAATCTTTGTCCAAATTTTTATTTAATCTATATTTTCCAGAACAAAATACAAATAAATTTTATTGAACACAAATACAGTGTTTGCTATAGAGACTTCATATGGAGGAAGAGGAAGGCCCGAATCAGTTTATTCAATCTACAGTTTAGTAAAGATAGAGGACTGGCTGTTCCTCATTCCAAAATGTACTTTCTAGCCTCACAGCTGCAACAACTGGCTGGGGTGTGGTGGACAATTTGAATCCTGTGGCGTGGCTGGTGGCCCGGGTCTCCCTGGGTTTGACGGCCTCCTCTCATTTGGAGATGGACATCCTGACACTATCTCCCTCCTCTCCCTCTGGGATTCTCCTTAAGAGGGTGTGGCGAGCAGTCAAGGATGTGACCGGCCCGTTATGTTCCACCCCTCTATAGGACAATCCAAACTACCCAGAGCTAAACAAGTTGCAGGGCTTCTCTACTTGAAGATGCAATGGGATAGTTTTCTTTCCTCAGATATATCAGAATAGCACCTTATAATCATATGCACAACTATGTGAAGCGTTCCAGCTAACCTCTAAGCAATTCTATCAATATTTGCAACTCCGACATGCATTGCAAGCACAAGAGCAAACACTCTCATTGGAGACTGTCAAGTCCCCCTTAATATTGAACATTGTTAAAGCCAAGGTCAAAGGAGGACTAATATTAAGGATTTATGCCTCTTCTCTATGATCGAGGACCATACACAGTTGCGAAGTAGAGCTCAGTGGGAGGAGGATCTGGGAGAGATAGATGGTGACCATTGGGATATGATACTAGAGTCAACCCCTATGGTGTCTGTCTCGGCCTCACATAAGTTGTCTCAACTATTCATTCTCCACATTCTCCATTCTCCGCCGAATAGACTCACATTTTAGGGCATAGTGGAGAATCACGTATCCCCCATGCATGAACATACTCAGGCGACTTCATACACATGTTGTGGCGGTGCCCCAAACTCAAATGCTACTGGGCAGCGGTGATTCAAACTATAACGGATTTGACTCCGATATCCATCGCCTCTACCCCTATGGTATGTCTGCTGGGAGCGATGAATATTTAAATGTATGAGAGGTGCACATATCTTATGATTACCCAACTGCTATACTTGGCTAGAAAACTGATCGCCAAACACTGGATGTTATCTACTACACCCACTAAGAGACAATGGATAGCATATGTTAACTCTCTCCTCCTTAGAGAACGCCTAACATATCAACATAGAAATGCTACAGTGAATTTCAACTCCATTTGGCAGGCCTGGTTGGATGGCCCTAGTTTAACACCTCCGCAATTGGCAATGGACAGACTCTTTAGACTCTAAACCATCGAGAGTCGATCTATCTTATATCTATAAAGGTTCAGTACGTTATCTGACAGAGGTAAAATGTGGAAAAGAAAGATATGTTCAAACCTTTATTAAACATGTATGGGATAACATGTACTATGTTCTGGCATACCTGAAAGGAAGTCTTTTTCTTTTTTGGTTTTGTTTACAGGAAGGGGAGGGGGAGAGACAAAAACACTGCAAAAATTCTGTGTGACTGTCAACTAAGGATTCCTTACTTGATGTACCCTATTTACCACTGCAATGTTGTTGTAATTTGTTGAATTGATATACAGTCACTGTGTATTTTCAATAAAAAATAAATAGGAAATAAAATTATGTTACCCAAAATTATCAATGGACGGCGCTTCAAATGCCTTTACAGGTGATCATTTTAGAGTAAACTGTAATGGCCCAAGAATTATTGCTCTCTCCGACATTCGTGGTGATTATATAACGTGTGGTGCAATTGCAGTATGCATTTATGCCCTGTGTTTGCATTTGTGAGTGTTTGCAGAATGACGGGTTACTGTTTTAATTTTTTTTTTTTTTATTATTTAAATATACCTTTTTTATAATCCTAAACGGGGATAAAAAAACCCCTATGTGATCGCTTTGGAAAGGTGACAGGTTCTCTTTATGGAGGCATCAGGGGTACATTAAGACCCCCTAATGTCTCTCCTGCCCTCCACTGTAGCTAATCCAGCACAGATCATGATTAGCTGCTTCCCTAGCCACAGCAGCCGGGAAATGACTGCTCTGAAGCTGAAAAAGCTCAATGCTGAGCACTCCTGGCTTCATACACAGCAGCGGAGATCAGGGAATGGATGTTCCTCGGTCTTCTCCCATTCACCATCCTGAAATAGTTTGTTGTGGTCCTGGGCACCTGAGAAAATCAGGAGAGCCCAAGAACCACAGAGGAGAGGGCAGGTCACATTGCAAGCACTGGAACACTTATTGGGGGCTACGGAGCCACCCAAATCATATTTACATTACAACCAGGCTTCAGCTAAACAAAACCGTACAAGCTCATGTCGGCTAATTAAGCTGCGTGCTTGGTCTAATCCCTTTAGACCAGGGGTGTCCAAACTTTTTTCAAAGAGGGCTAGATTTGATGAAGTTAACATGCGTGAGGGCCGACCATTTTGCCTGACATACTTTGAACCATTAAAATTAAATGCAAATTAACTATTTTATGCACAGGCGGTCCCCTAGTTACAAACATCTGACTTACGACTGCCTTTCTCCACCTTGTATCGCATGGATATGTGACCAATAAGGCATTTGAAAAGGAGTGCGGCCGTCCGGAGCTTTGCTTCCATTATTCATGCTGACTGCATATTAAGCCTGCACCCTCTGGGACTGTTTCTTTATACATCAGGACCAGGTATTGTTGAGCGGTTACTCCACTATTTTGTTTACAAACGACTCCTACTTACAAACGGAGGGAGATAACAGGATGTGACAGGAAATCTCCCCCTAGGAAGGTAAATTCACTCCTGTAAGAGTTATTCACTGATGCTTTATCACCAAGGTTTGTTTCCACAACAACCCAAAATTTTCAAAATCCAATATCATTGGGACAGGAAGTGAGGTGAAATCTTCTGAACAGAAACCTAGACAGCAAAACAAATATTACAGAGGTATTAACCCTTCCCTATGCTATCCAAAAAGCTTAAAAATAGTGTTTTTTTTGGCTGAAGCAACACTTAAAAAATTTACCTGTTCTGACTTACAAACAAATTCAACTTAAGAACAAACCTACAGTCCCTATCTTGTTTGTAACCCGGGGACTGCCTGTAAATGGTCAAGGCTGTGTGCTGCAAGGGCTTCCAGATCAGAAAACTGGCTGAACAAATATAAACATTTTTTGACCAGAAAAAGCAGTTCACGCATGAGTTTGGCTGCGCTTACGCCCAAACTGTTTTAAAAGCTTTGTTTCTGTTTAATGTTGGTGGTAGAAATTATTTCTCATTGTATATGCATGTTCTACTTCTTGCTATTAGTGCTACATACCATTTCTTTTTCCCAGAGGCAGTCTCTTCACCAGTTATGACCAGATTGAAGACAGTAGACCAGGCATGTTTAAAGTCCCGGCCAGTCCGATGATCCGAGCCCAGTAATGGCACCTCTGAGGGACTAAGGATCCCAGCTGCAGCAAGCTGAACAACTCTACAAGCCGCACATGTTCTGCGCCCTTGTCCCGCGACGTCAGAGAGATTGCGAGAACGCCGAATGAGGATGTGCAGTCCCGCGGCCTTCAGAGATTCCAGCAGTCCTCAGGGGCCACAACACATAGATTTTGCCACATTACCTGTGGGGCCTTATAAAACTGGAACACGGGCCACAATTTGCCCTCGGGCTGGACTTTGGACATGCCTGCTTTAGACATTGGACTTATGCAGTACATCCAGAGAGGTGACGTGATTAAAAATCTATTTATTTATAAATAACTGCAGACTTTTTGCCTGGAATTCACAAATTTTAGCTTGATTGCAAGATTCTTTTTCTCTTGCTTGTAATTTGTTATAATAATATACATTGTCTTTTGTTTTTTATTTTACAGACAAAATTTGCACGATTTAGTGGGACAAATGTGGAAACAGATTTTGTGGAAGTACCATCCCAGATGCTAGAGAATTGGGTGTGGGAGAAAGCGGCTTTGCAGAGATTGTCCAGACATTATTTAGATGGCAACCCTGTTCCTGATGAACTACTGGATAAATTGATAGAGTCCAGACTGGCTAATACAGGTAAATATTGTTCTTTCCCAAACTTCCTTGCTAAGTTACTTTATAGCTTTCACAGCACTAAATCATAGCTGTCATTTTGTAGAGGAGCTTTAAATTCTGGGACACTTAATATGCAAATCCCTTCTGGGAGCTCTGTTTTGGGCTTTCATTGTCATGGATCCTTCAGTACAAATGCATGTCCTCACTAATCAGTAGTTGTGTGGTAGGCAAGCCAAGAGCTGACTTTACAGGATGATATTTGGAGGTTGATCATCTGCATCTGACCTTTTATAACTCCCAGGACACTTTGGAAGATAGTAAAGTGTAAAGTCGGCCATAATTCTGCCTGTTCAGCAGGGACTGCCCGAATTTCGATCCAATTACGTGCTGGCTAATTGTACCCAAGTCAATCCATCAATCACACCTCCTGTATTGGTGTCCCCACTCTGAACGAATGAGCACAGGGGTACCTTTGGACAATTGCATTGTCAGTCTGGGGGAGGGGAATGTTGTATGGACTTAACATTGATGAATTTAACAAACTGAAGCCAAACACCAGCTAATACTTAATTTATAAGCAGCTACAGCAACAGTTTTTTTCATTTTATGATAAAACGAGATACTCCGAACAATGGGTCCAGCATAGACTTCTGAAGCTACTGGACCCAGCTGAAAGTCGGAATAGTGCGGTGGACATTGAGAAGTCAGTTTCGGCTGTTCCCGCAGTAAGAGGTCATCCAGTTATCCCAGAATAGGAATGCCCTGAGAGCAGGAGCCAGTGCTTTGGTAAGAACTGGAGGTGCAATGGACAATCCAAAGGGAAGGGCAGGTAAATGTAGTGTTGCATGCCCACCGTAAAATGTAGGAAGCATTGATGTACTTGAAAGATTAGGGCATTTGGTCAAAAGGTCAAAAAGTCTCCTGAAAGGGGGGAAGCAATGATTCATTGGGTAGATTCCATATGGAACTTTTTTTTACAAGAAGGAAAATGTTGAGCACTTTCAGGTCCAAAATGGGATGAATACCCCTTTTGCTTTGGAAAAGGTTGGAGTAAAAACTCTGAATCCTTTCTTACTTTTTTTAGGTGAAGGCATCCCCTCTTTTGAAGTGGATTTACCCACAGGTTTGGAAGGTTTTTGGAAAAATCAAATAGGAGGAATATTTTCCAGCTTGGACCTTAGCTTTCTTTTGCTAGAGTAAAAGGGTATAATGTCCCCTATTAATCTCTTTAATAACAATATCCAAGGAAGTACCAATAAGGCCTTCTCCTTCAAATGGCGTACGCAGGAAGTGTTTTCTGCAATGCTGCTCAGGCTAACATTTGAGCAAAAGAGTCCTCTGCGTATGTGACTTCACTAATCTTTTTGCAGTGACTGGCAGTATTGATCGATGTGTCATATTGCACTTAGGATCCTTACAGTGTTTGGTTTCTGTGCACACATTTCTCTAATGAGTTCATTCTTGTTCTTATCCTTCATTACATAGTAAGATTATCACACAGGTAACCAGTTTTATTCATTGTGTTTACACATATCTCAACTCCAGCCAAATATTCCTTTTAGTTTTGGATAGACTTGGGCAGAGAATATACTCCTACCAAGCTTTTATTGTTGTCCATTACCATGTTGGATAAATGTCACCTCACTTTCTGTCCTGACAGCAGGACAAGAAATGAAGTGAGTGATTTTCCCTTGGACAAGCAGACACAAACAGGAATAATAACCTGTCAGGTGTTCCAACCTTTATGTATTTTAATATAAGGAAAATGCTTTGTGTTCATACAGGAGATATTTCTAATCATTACCTGCCCTGAAAAGAAGTAGGGAGAAATATCCATGTTAGAAACATAGACTATAAAGGTACTATGCCTTCACCTTCTGTCTAAACCAGGGGTGCCCAAACTTTTGATCTTCCTGGGCCACATTGGAAGAAAAGAAATTGTCTTGGACCACACATAAAATACACTAACAATAAGGATAGCTGATGAGCAGAAAAAGTCAGGCAGATCAACGATCACTGATATAAATGATGTACCTACCTGAGTAATAAAACGTATTTTGTATTGTAAAAGTAAAAGAGGGCAATATAAAACTAGTGTGATATTTTACATTGTGTTTGATAAATGAACACACCAGTATCCGGTTCGATGGATGGTACCAGTTCTCGATGAATTCTCAAGGGGCTCGTCAGATATTTTGGTTCTAATCATGCCCTTTGTGTGCGTTATGCTTGGAAATAGTTGCTTACAAATATAGGTGCTGCCAGAAACTGATGACCTGAATAAAGCATGATTGTGAAAAATGTGAAATTTTTCTTTGGGAAGTTAAAACTTATAAAAGTCCATTAACCACTTGCCACCTGGCCTGTAGACAAATGAAGGCTGTGCAGTGGCTTTGTTATCCTGACTGTCTATTGACGTCCTCAGGATAACCCGTGATCAGTCTGACCCACCGCATTTCTGATCTTGGTAAAGGGCTTCCATCGGAAGCTCTTTACCACGTGATCAGCCAGTGACCAATCACGGCTGGTCACAGTGTAAACAGGAAGGACCGTTTAGCATCTTTTCCTCTACTCGCGTCTGCAAACGTGAGTAGAGGAGAGCCGATCTGCTGTTCTCCTGACAGGAGTCTGCACTGAACGTTTATCAGTGCAGCCCCCCTAGAATCGCCACACTGGACCACCAGGGAAGCCCGCCCAGGACCACCAGGGAGCCCACCCAGGGACACCATCAGGAGGCCGCCCAGGGACCATCAGGGCGACGATCTGGAGGCCACCCAGGGACCACCAGTGAGCCCACCCTAGACCACCAGGTAAGGGGTGTACAGTGCACTGTAGGGATGGCACTGTGCCCATTTGTGATGCCTGCCAGTGCCATCCCTAACCGTGCTATATCTCAGTGCCACCTATCAGTGCCCACCAGTGCCGCCTGTCAGTGCCACCCATCAGTGCCCATCAATGCCGCCTATGAGTGCCCATCAGTGCCACCTCATCAGTGCCAATCTGTACTGCCTCATCAGTGCCCAGTCAGTGTAGCCACATCAGTGCCCGTCAGTGAAGGAGAAAATGTACTTATTTACAATATTTTGTGACAAACAAAAAGAACGTTCTTTTTTTCAAAATTTTCAGCCTTTTTTTATTTGTAGCGCAAAAAATAAAAAACGCAGATGTGATCAAATACCACCAAAAGACAGCTCTATTTGTGGGAACAAAATGATAAAAATGTTGTTTGGATACAGTGTTGCATGACTGCGCAATTGTCATTAAAAATGCAACAGCGCTGAAAGCTGAAAATGGTCTGGTGGGCGGGAAGGGTGGTAAGTGCCTGGTATTGAAGTGGTGAAAGAAACACTGTCCAATTATTTTTTAGTAACTATTATTACTATGTGTAAATGCATTAAAAAAAAAAATTAAAAAATCTCAACATACAGCGGGTATAGAAAATAATCACCCCCCTTTAAAATAATAGGATTTTGTTGCTCTGCAGCCTGAAATTGAAGACCGACACAGTTTTTGTTTTATCCAGCTGCAACATATAACATCCAAGTGAAAGATATAACACCAACATGTCAGGAAAAAAAAAACACAATCACTGAGTTGGAAAAAGGATCACCCCCTTGTGTCAGTATTTTGTTGAACCAACTTTTGCTTTAATTAAATCATTTAGTCTTTTGGGATATGTCTCTACTAACTTTGCACATCTAAACTTTGCAATATTTGCCCACTCTTCCTTACAGAACTGCTCAAGTTCAGTTAAGTTTGATGGTGACCATTTGTGGACTGCAGTCTTCAAGTCATTGCACAGATATTCAATGGGGTTTAAGTCTGGGCTTTGACTAGGCCTTGCAAAGACATTCACCTTTTTCTCCTTCAACCACTGTGTGGTAATTTTTGCTGTGTGCTTTGGGTCATTGTCATGTTGGAAGGTAAACCTTCTTCCCATTGACAATTCTCCGACAGAGGGCAGCAGATTTTGCTCAAGAATTTGATGGTATTTTGCCCCAACCATTTTTCCTTCTATCCTGACAAGTGCTCCAGTCCCTGCTTCAGAGAATCACTCCCATAACAGGATACTACCACCTCCATGCTTTACTATAGGAATGGTATTATTTGGATGGTGAGCTGTATTGGATTTCCGCCAGACATATCGGTTGTCGTTGAGGCCAAATAATTCAATTTTATTCTCATCTGATCATAACACCCTTTTTCATGTGGCCTCAGAATCTTCAAGGTGCGTTTTTGGCAAAGCTCAGTCGTGAATGCTTACGGCCTTTCTTTAAGAGTGCCTTTTTTCTTGCAACCCTCTCATACAAGCCACATTTGTGTAGAATATGTGATATTGTTGTCACATGCTCACAATGACCAATCTTTGTCATAAATTTCTGCTGTTGCTGTAGGCCTCTTGGTAGCCTCTCTGACCAGTTTCCTCCTGGCTCTTTCATCCAGTTTGGAGTGACACCTTATCCAGGCAGAGACTGTGTTGTACCAAATACTTTCCACTTCTTAATAATAGACTTCACTGGACTAAACGCTTTGGAAATCTTTTCATATCCATCTCCTGACTTGTGCCTGTCCACAACTTTATTCAGGAGATCTTTTGACAGTGTCTTGCCACCCATAGTTGATTGTTTGCTTCAGTTGCGCTATCAGAGACTGAAATGCTCCAGGAAAGCTCTTTTCATGCTGAGCTAATCAAAATGAACACACCTCATCACAGTTGAAAGTTAAATGGCTTTGTGTGCCTTTGAGAAGGGGATTAGCTATACCTGATTGAGTTTACAAGTCATTTTTAGGAGGATGGTGATGCTTTTTCTAACTCATTGATTCTGTTTTTTAATTTTTAAAATTTTTTCTGACATGTTGGTGTTATATCTTTCACTTGGATGTTAAGTGTAGTAAGTAAATACAGCTGGATAAAACAAAAGCAGTGTCAGTCTTCATTTCAGGCTGCAAAGCAACATAATGTGATTATTGTAAAGAGGTTGTTTCTTTTCTATACCCACTGTATTTTTAAGTACGTTTTTGATTTGGTGTTGGGCCGCATTCATAGCCGTCTTGGGCCGCATGTTGGAACCTCTGGTCTAAACTAGAAAAAAATGTTTGGTTTGTCTGAAGTCATTTTTCAGCTGGTTTTATGAATAGGAGTACTGTTTTAATCTAAAACCTGTTTGGAAACCACAGCTATATAGCAGGGATGGTCATAAAATGACATGCAATTGTACCTGTGTGTTAAAGTGGAAGGCAAGTCAAAATCTAACTAAGCTTAAATTTTAGCTCTGCTCCCATTCTAAGCTTTATCTAGTTTGTAAAAGGAAAGATGTATATACTTATTCTGAAGTTGCTCCAGTCTAGTCACATGATCTTTCCAGCTTCAGTGTAGAGGAGAGATCGCTAAGATCGGCTGCAGAGTCTGGGTGATGGTGTCACCTATAGACTTACTATGGGGCAGCCACAATCGGAGCAAATCGGAGCAAACCCACACAGGCTGGGATTCGAACCAGCGACCCTTTTGCTGCCAGGCGAAAGTGCTATCGACTACACCACTATATATCAAGAACTTGCTGCTCCAGCAGTAGTAAAATCAATGCAAAATAGTCTCTTATATCTGCGATTACTAGTAATTGTTATAAAATGTATCTAATAATTTTACTGTTGTGCCCATTAGGTCTCATGACTCTTCGGCAGATAGTTCTCAGTAAAGTTGACCAATCTCTGCACACAAAGCCGTCTGCTGACACAGCCAGTGAATATGCCAAGTTCTCGAAGGAGATTCTTGGGATCCCTGCCACACCAGGTATGGCGTAACTGTTTCTTGTGTCATGGTAGTGCCTTATATTAAAAAAGACTACCTGTAATAAAGGTACTCGGACATGGCACAGTATTATACAATTTTAGGTGCAATTAGGTTCATACATGTCTGGTGCGAATTTCCCCTCAGTTTTCACTGCAAATTTCCAAAGCGGCTGTTCAGATGTGAATTTTTGGAGCTGACGGCCACTGGCGTCTTTGACATTAGCTGGTTGTTAAAGGAGCAAGCTGGGAAGCCGGACGCCACATCCTTAACAACAGATAACTTATCAGCTGTCAGCGGGGTTCCCTGCTGACGGCTGAATGTAAAAAAAACCATTGCCGGCAATAAAAAATTGTAAAAAAAAAAAAAAACGGCATAGGGATCCCCCAAGCCCTTGCAGAATTCACCAGTAGATGACCTAACAAGGGGGCGGTGCCACCAGATGTCATCGCCAAGTAGCCCTACCCCTTAGTTTTTAAGAACTGTCAGATGGCGGGAGCTTTTTGTATTTATCTTTTCTTTTTTCGTAGCGGTGGACGTCGTGATTGACGATGGATCTACACCTGTTTTTGTTTTTTAGTGTTCTTATTTTGTTTTGATACGTTTTTGGTGAATGAGTAGGGCATCCCCTACTCATTCACATGGGGCGGCTGGGATCTGGGGGCCCCCTTATTAAAGGAGGCTTTCAGATTCCGATAAGCCCCCTGCCCGCAGACCTCCATGACCACTGGCCAGGGTTGTGGGGAAGAGGCCCTTGTCCCCATCAACTTGGGGACAAGGGGCTTTGGGATGGGTGGGGCAGAGCCCCCCTGCCTCAACCACCCCCCTCCATATTGAGGGCATGTGGCCTTGTATGGTTCAGGAGGGGGGGGGGGCTCGCTTGTCTCCCCCCTTTCCAGGCCTGCCAGGCTGCATGCTCAGATTAGGGTCTGGCATGCATGTTGGGGGGGGGGGGGCACGCCATTTTTTTATTTTTCTGTGGGGTTTTCCCTCAGGATCCATGTCTGGTATAAATTTGGGGGGGTACCCCATGCCGTTTGGGGTTCCCCTTAAAATCCATACCAGACCTAAGAGGGCCTGGTATAGATTTTGGGGGACCCACACTTTTTTTTTTTGGATCAAATTCATGTTCAAAACTGATCAGATGTGTGATTCAAATTCCCATAGAAGGCAATGAGCCTGGAATTCACATCTAAACTGCACCGCAGTGCTCAGAAATGCACAGGACTCTTTAAAGGGGTTGTAAACCCTTGCGGTTTTTCACCTTAACCACTTGCCAACCGCAGGTTGACGGTGACAAGATGGCTCTATTAGGCAAATCGTCGTCATATCGTGCACTGTGAGCGCACGCTCACTGTGTCTGGGGGGGGGGGGGGCGTGGAGCGGGTAGGGTGGACTCGATCTCCGCCGGCTACCCGCGATGCCCCCCGCAGTGAAAGAACGGAGGTCCGTGCATTTAAACACGGATCTCCGTTCTGTGAGAGGGAGAAGGGCTGTGATCACAGCCTTCCTCTACATCAGTGGTTCTCAACTCCGGTCCTCAGGACCCACCAACAGGCCAGATTTTAAGTATTACCTTGGAGATGCAGACTAGAATACTGCAATCACTGAGAAGCAAATGATATCACCTGTGATGCATTTCAGTTATCTTGCAAACTTGGCCTGTTAGTGGGTCCGGAGGACAGGAGTTGAGAACCACTGCTCTACATGGAAGCCGTGATCACTCCCCTTCCCCTGCCAGTAAAACACTAATACCGTTAGAACACGCCCAGGGAACACAGTTAACCCTTAGAGCCCCCCCAGGTTAACCCCTTCACCGCCAATGGCATTTACACAGTAATCAATGCATTTTTATACCACTGATCGCTGTATAAATGCCAATGGTCCCAAAAAAGTGTCAAAATGGTCCGACATATCCGCCGCAATATCGCAGTACCGCTAAAAATCGCAGATCGCCACCATTACAAGTAAAAAATAAATAAAAACCCCAGAAATGAATTCTCATCATCTGTAAACGCGGCAACTTTTGCGGAAACCAATCAATAGACGCCGATTGAGATTTTTTTTTATCACAAATATGAGGAAGAATATAAATCGGCCAAAACCGTTGAAAAAAAAATATTTTTTTTTGGATTTGTATTTTAGCAAAAAGTAAGAAATTTGTTTTTTTTTGCTAAATTGTCGCTCTTCTTTTGTTTATATCGGCGATCAGAAATGATGCAGTGGTGATCAAATACCACCAAAAGAAAGCTCTGTTTGTGGAAAATAAAGGACGCAAATTTCTTTTGGGTACCATGTCGCACGACCGCGCAATTGTCAGTTAAAGCGACGCAGTGCCGAATCGCAAAAGTGCTCTGGTCCTAAAGTGTGAAATCCTACCGGGGCTGAAGTGGTTAATGCATTCTATGCATTAAGGTGAAAAACCTTTTGTTGTGCATCAGCCCGCAGAGCCCCCCTTTTACTTGCCTGAGCCCGATCGTTCCAGCGACGGGGACAAGCACACCAGCTCCAGCCGGTGTCTCGATTCCTCATTGGATAGATTGATAGCAGCAGGATCCATTGGCTCCCGCTGCTGTCAATCAAATCCAGTGAAGCGAGAGTCGGGGGGCAGGGCCGAGTCTTGCTGTCTGTGTCAATGGACACAGCAGCAGGACACAGGAGTGCGCCCGCATGAGTGCCTCAAGGGAAAGCGCTTCTCTGTGGGAGCTCTCGATGCGGGTAGGAGCCCGGAGCCCCGCTGGAGGACCCCAGAAGAAGAGGATCGGGGCAACTCTGTGCAAAACCCTTGCACAGAGGAGGTAAGTATGACTTGTTTGTTATTTTTTTAAAAAAACCAAAGCTTTACAACCCCTTTAAAGTCGTAGCGAATATAACCGCTTATATATGATCCGGCTCCATAGAAAGCCGGTTTGATTCACATGTCATGCAAATCGGATGCAGTCCAATTCGCATCCAATTCGCATATATGTGAATGAAGCCTAACTCTGCATGAAGTACTAATGATACCAAATGATAATTTCTCAAGAATGGAATGTAATGGATGAACAATGCAGATGACCAGCTTCCTTATTATTTTGTAATGATAACACACAAATAGATCTATGCCAGGGTTCGTAGCAAACTGCATGATAAGCACTTTACTTTGGATGGCAGTGTCTGCCTAGAGAACAGACTTCTGCAGGTTTAGTTAAAAATGGACAGTAAGAATACATTTGCAGAAAGCTAAATTGAAGTTTCTCTTACGTTCACTGACAGACGCAGCTCTTCTTAAATGACACGTGGGTTTTATGTCGTCCTATCAGGAGTGACTAGGCAAAACAGATGCAAAAGCATCAGGGATAGGCTGGCCCCTCCCATGGGGGCCGTCCTCACCTGAGCCTATAAAACCCCCTGCTGGCCAATAGCATTCAGTTTTGTTTGCCTAGTGCAAAGGAGTTGACTGGGTTCCCTTATGGGACCTGCGTTTTTATGCATGTAATTTTTCTCTATGAAAAAGATGAAGACTTCTATCAAGTAGCCGGCCTTGGCATAGAGCGGATATCACGAATCCAACGCTTTGCCCTGCCCGGCCACCTCCTGGAGACCTACCCTAAAGTGACAGGGCTGCGTCGCTCAGGGCCCGTTCCGTGCGGGCGGCCTGTGGCTGTTGCCACTTGTGCCCAGTGTCTGGCTTTTGCCTTTCCAGTGGCCTTGGCCAGTAGCAATCCTTCCCGGGACAAGGGGGGAAAGTCTGCTTCGGGTGACTACCCGCAACGCCCGTCGGACTGGTGAGTGGACCCCTCCTCCGCCCTTAGGGCGTGGGGGGGCGACATCCGGGCAGTTTTTTATTTTAGCGGTAGCTTTTTTCCCTGTCAGGGGGGCACCTACTTATTGCGTTGCCCCCCTCCCTCCCCCCACGGCCCCCCCCCCGCCCTCTGGTCTGCCGCGTTCGCGCGGCGTCGCGTTTGTGTTATTGAGGGCCCTGGGGCCTGTACCGGTGTTCCCACTGGGAAACGTTCGTTCGCATGCATTTTTAGCCACCGCCATTTTGTGACAGTTGGCTCATGCTGTGCGAGCGCCATTTTCTCCCCGTGGCGGGTTTTGGTATTACACTCTGTGTAACTGCACGATTTTTCCTCAGAGAAGCGGCAGCTGCATGTGTGGTACAGTCCTCAGGCGCGCCTTTTTTCTCTCACAGCACTGACAGGCTACAGGGCTAGAAGCAGCAGGTTTGGCTGGCTCCTTGGGGTGTGGATTTAGGTGGGCTTGTCCTCCCAGGCTCCCTAGGTGGTCTTGGGTGGCGGTGGTGATACGTGGGGGGGCGTCCCATTCAGGCCTATGTCTGGGGACAGGGATGCGGCGGCTATGGACCCTGCTAAGCGCTTGGCCCCACATGTCTCCTCAGGCGAGGATTCAGATCATGAAGTCACCTCGGTTGCCACGGGGACCCCCGTGGAACTCTGATGGCGAATTGGTCCTCTCAGATACTGAAGAGGACCAGGGGGCCTCAGTGGCGCGCGACAAGGCAATTGTAGCGGCGTCGTTCCGTGTCTCGGACCGCTTACAGTCGTTAATCGCGGCGATGTTAACGGAACAGCGCGCGGTGACTCCGGGGGACCAGGAGAAGTCATAGACTCTCCTGGTTAAGCGGTAGTCTCAAGGTGCCCCCAGGGGCACCGTTGGCTCCACTGAAGTACTAGACTTAGGAGCGGACTCCTCTGTACACCCCGGTTCGCGAATCGTCCCAGGTATCGGCGGCGTAGGGACAGGGGTCTGTATCCGGACTTACCCTGCGGGGGGGTGCATAGTGGTGGCGGTGGGTTCTGGTGGATCCCTCGGACCCTCCTGTTCGGGTGGATTTAGGTGTGGGGTTCCTCGGTCGGTTTGGACGACGAAGATCGGGACATCGGACAGTCACGACACTCTCTTTTTT
>BLSH010368381.1:522481-532896 GCA_018402905.1 Glandirana rugosa | reverse complement strand
AACATCTGTCACAGTCCCCAAACATCTGTCACCATACACAAAATATCTGTATGTCACCGTCACATCTGTCACAGTCCCCGTCACATCTGTCTGTCCGCCAACACCAAATAAACTCCGATTTGGGTTATTTTTACCAAAGAAATGTAGCAGTATCATTTTTGGTCACAATTTATCAAGAGAAATTACTTATTTGCAAAATTTTATAACAGAAACGCAGAAAAATGCATTGTTTTTGAAAATTTTTTGTCTTTTTTTAATTTATAGCGCAAAAAATAAAAAACCCAGGGGTGATTAAATACCACCAAAAGAAAGCTCTATTTGTGTGAAAAAAATGATAAAAATTTCATATGGGTGCAGTGTCGCATGACCGCGCAATTGTCATTCAAACTGCAACAGCGCTGAAAGCTGAAAATTGGTCCGGGAAGGAAGGGGGTTTAAGTGCCCAGTATTGAAGTGGTTAAAGGCTTCTTTTTCCTTGGCTGGGCATCGGTGCACTTTTAACCACCTTCCACCCGGCCACTGTATATATACGGCCGGATGGGAGCTTCCCCGTTCTGACAGGACGTGTATACACGTCCTGCAGAACTGGAGCTCGCGGCGCGGCCACACGGTGCGCTGCGGCTGGATCCTGTGATCATTATGATCACAGGATCCAGCTGAGCAGAGATCGGGATACGGGCGCAGTGACTGGCCCTCCCGATCATGTGACGGCTGTGTCCAATCACAGCCATCACATTGTAAACAGAGACGAACGTTTCTGTGACAGTTCTCCCCCCGCCGAGCTGCAGCTATGTGTGATGAGTCGATGCTTCAAACACTATAAAAGCAGACTCACAACTGTATTTAGGGTGATAGGTCAACCATGAAAGGTCATGCCATCATCACGGAGGCTCAGGGGTCTGCAGTGCATGATTGCTGTAGGCCACAAGACTATTGAGTATTCGACTCAGAATGATCCTGAGACAGCTATTTTTGTAACCCATTGTCATTAAACATGCTGATTAAATGTTACTTTTCATTCTTTTAAATTGTAGGTGTTATTTTTCACTAATGCAATGTCCGGAGGCCTAAATTGAACCTGCATGGAATGTATGCGGTATACATTTATATCACATAGTTCAGTTATAATTATAAGTCCCATTGCAATAAAGTTCAGGTTTCTCGTCTTCAATTGCTGCATACTTGTTTTAAGGTACTGACTTTGAAAATATTACAGTATCAGATCAGCATAACACTGTGGCTACTAATTGCAGCAATGGTGGCCTACATATTTCTTTTGGAATAGGCTCCCTTTAATGGTTACTTGACTGAGCTTTAGCCAGGCGAACCCGTGAACCCTGGGATATCCTTTCATCTCCTGTCTATTACTTTTACTGCTTTCTGCCATGAGTATTTGAGATTCTGTTTACACACTCAGCTCTGTGACCCCACTCTGTGACTTTTTTTCCCTGTAGGTTGGAAAGAAATACAGAGACCTTATCCTCAAGCCTGGAGGATCAGTGGATGGCATGGATCTGCTGCGTGAATTCCTGGGTCGTGAGCCAAACCAAAAAGCTTTTCTCTTGAGTAAAGGATTGAGACCATAAAATGTAGTTACTCTTTATTGTATACATTTCAAGGGAAAAAAAGTTATGTGACTTTTCTGAACAATAACTGCCTTGATAATGTGCCAAAATGTACTGACACTTTCATTATACTATGCCAAAATGTGACTTAAAACACAAAATGGAATCTTTTTATATATCTAATTTAATTTGTGTTGTTTTTGAAGCAGGGCATTAGTTATTTGTTACAAATAGGTTGGAAACACAAACTCATTTTAACTTTACAAGGGAATTTTCACTGCCATATCATGTACTAAAACTCTCATATCCTTTAGTGGTTGCTTGATTGACCATTGTGCTTCTAGCTTATGTTCGTCTAGGAAAAATCATAAATTTATATATGACCTGTTGTAGAGGAAGTTCCTAAAACCTAATTTAAATAAGTATAGTGCATGCAAAATAACTAGTTATGAGCTAGATTTAGGTTATTTATCTAGAATTGTGCCTGATCCAGATGTTAGTTTGAAGGGAGCACAAAAAATGATCAGACTAGTCAGACTAGGTTTCACACAACTCTTGCATTCACTGGGAGTGAAGAATGTTGTAAGATGCCCTGAGAACTGGCACAGGAGCCATTTTCTACCATTGACAAAAGGACACCCTGTAGCCATAAACCTGGCAACCAGTAACATTTGGAAACGTGGAAGCTAAAAGGCCCATCAAAATGTCCAATTTAAACATATATAGGCACATGTATGACTCCTTTATGGGTGTAAAACCTTAAAGGCAAAGTGTACCTTTTGTTTTTCCTAACTTCCAGCTTCCCTATGTACCAATATACCATTAATGTCCTTTTTTTGTAAAAAAAGAAAATGTTTTCTGTGTCCTAGACCAGGCTTTACCTCAGCCTCAGTGTACTGATGAAAACTTCTCCATTCATCGTCTTCAATTTGGTATTCGGGACCCCTGCCCCCTTTCCTCCAGGAGATTGCTTCCACCCACCTCTGCAGGTTCATGCATTTCCAATGCAAGCAGCGATCATCATTCTCAGATTGTATAGTGTGGCCACCTTTACACACCTAAAATTAACTAGTTGTGCTTTCTGTTCCATTAATTGTTAGACACCTCAAACGCAGAAGCAAACACACATTTTGCCACGTAAAGAAACAAACACAGTAAAATATATGAAAATTGCAACACGCCAGAATGTCCCATGAGCCACTTTGCCACATGCAGGGCAACCTATGCATGTTTTGGGAAAAACAAGCCAAAAAACATGCGCTCCCACTGTACTAGGTGTGAATGGGGCCTGAAAGTGAAATTGGTATGTTTACATAAGAACAGTGTGGCTCCGTTCACATCTGTGCCTCTCCAAATGCTTGGCAAACCACAGAGAAAATGTGTGCTTTACCATGCGTTTCAGAAGCGCGCTGCAAATGCGCATCATGCTTGCATTGTTTTTTAATGTTAATAACACCCCAAGTGCGGGTAACAGGCATGCGTTTGCCGTGCGCCAGATGCGCTGCAAATGCATCATAAAGCACAGTAAAATACGGACCACGCTCCACTCCAAGAAAAGTTCTGGAACTTCTTTGAAGCATTTGTCGTACATAGGGTAGCCCATTCAAGTGAAATGCTCCAAAAAAGTGTGTGGGCGAGTTGTCATCGGAATGGAAATGTAAATGGAGCCAGACAGCTGAGTGTCTTCATCCACTTCCTCCTATGTACTTTATAAAGATGGCCATACACTATGCAATCTGATTGTACAATCTCTGTACCATTTCCTTTATTTTTACCAAAACTATGGAATAGGAGAACCCACCTCAACGATGTATTCAATTTGTATCAAATCAGGCAGGCCCTTACACTACATAGCTGGTGGCAGATCTAAAGGAGAATGTACAATCATATTGTACAGAAAGTGGATAGAAATAAAACAAGAGGTGAGGTGGTATAGTAATGAGGGAGGTATTTTCTTAATACAGGTACTTATATAGCGCTGTCAAATTACTCAGCGCTATATATATATATTGTACATTAGGTATGTTCAGAGTGGTGAACACATCCTATGAACACGTTATATCATCACACCCTGTTCTGTGATGCAGCAAGCCAGTGCATGCTGGGATATGATCTATAGGAAATGATGCAAGCAGAACACAGGTGAAATGTTAAAGCTGCTATAGATGAGGTAAGTGAGAGATAAGCACATTGGAATGGCTTGGCCAGAAATGACAATAGAAAACGCTTCTATTTATTATGAAAAGTGGAATTCTGCCTGAAAAGGTGAACGTATCCTTTAAAGGGTAACTCCACTTTTGTGGCGGAAAAAATAGCAAATAAAAAAAAATAATATAGTGCATATAATTGCAATTACTTTTTTTACCTTTTCTTTTCAATTTGCAGCTCTGTAATTTTCTGAGAATGCATTGCAATATGGCTACCTGGAGTTGTTCTGTGCACAGAATGTGTACTGACCACTCCCCGGAAACATAATTTTCTGCTTGTGTAATTGGCTCACCAGTTTTCCCAGAAGTCTGCACTAAGATTCAAGTCAGATTTCAGGCATCCCCTGCAGCAAAAATGTTATTTTTGGAGAGATACTTTCAATAGGAACATGTCTAAAGGGATGCAGGCCCAGCAGCTTTTCTCATTAATGCCTTGCAGGTGCCAAAGCTGAACAGTTAATTATGAAACCACTCCCATTAGACCCACTCAGTACAGAGGCACAGAGGAACAAACAAGGATTTCTTCAGAATAACAAAAGGTAGGAATCTGCAACAAAGGTTGTTATAATCCCTGCAATGTACATAGATCACCCAGAGGGGAATATGTTTTTCTCAACAAAAGTGGAGTTACGCTTTAAATATCTTGGCAACAGTGAGAGTTGGTGGATAGTGTAGAATATGGAAAGATCACACTGTAGACCCCACTTCCAATAGAAATGCGGAATTGACATCCTCGTGGGCAAAGCAGGAGATAACAATAATCTGCGTTAATATGATAATATTTGTGCTCTCATTCTCAGTGGTGGAATTCTACTGAATTATTCAATTTGTCAACAAGCTCGAGATGAGACCCGGGGAAAAATACTTCCCAAAAAAAAACGCGAACATCCAAACAGAACATTCATTAATGAGTGATGTATTTTCATAAAGAGAGGCATCAAAATGAAAATCAAAATTCTTAATGGACTGTTTCCATCAATAGCCATCCAGTTTGTCTAGATCAGTGTCTCCAGGAGACTGCAATGACACTCTTTCAGGAACTACAAGTTCCAGTATCCAATTGAAGCATTGTTGTGCTCTAACGTCTGATTGCTTTCATGCTGTCACTTCTCAGCTCAGTGCCCGATGCACACTACCTCTAGGGCCAGGCCACAGACCATATGGTATTTCACAACAAGATCTATGATCTTCACACCAGATGCTACCAGAGAAATTCTTCAAACGTTGTTTGACACATAACACACGTGTTTTCTTCACCCCATTGTTTGCATGAGCTATATAAAGTGGCAAGAAAAAAGTATGTGCACCCTTGGAGTTAACTGGTTTTCTGCAGTAATTTGCCATAAAATATGATCTGATTCCCATCTAAGTCACAGCAGTAGAAAAACACAATGTGCTGAAAACGCACAGACAATTCTATTTTCTCATGTCTTTATTGAACACACCCATTGAACTTTCACAGTGCTGGAAGAAACAGTAAGTGAATCCATAGACTAATTATTTTGTTTTTTTTGCCATTTCATGTTCTCTCAATAGCTTTCAATGTTCCTCTAGCTAGATCCACTTCACAAATCACTTAAACTTAATAACTCAGCATTAGGGCATGAGGTGTGTTGTCTAGTATATGGGTTTTGGTAATAAGGGAACTAAAAACAGACAATGACAGGATGAGAAGCCTGCACCTTTAAAAGCAAAGAAAACATGGCAGCTCCCACATTGCTGTCCTCACAGATTTACTTTACAACCAGCTGAGATATGTTAAGGAAGAGTAGCTTCACACAAACATTTAAAAATTATTGGGGTACATTTATTGATTCCGTTGCACAGTTAGATATGCTAAATAGGAGACGTGAGACAGATTTATCATACTAAGGTAATATGTCGATGGGCTTTGGAATTGTGTTGATGGCATTGGTTTGACATTAGTTTCAGATCCTTCTAAGATCATTTGGAATTAAGTTGGTGACAGGGTCTCGTTCGATTAAACATCGTACAGACCAGCCCACTCTGACCTGTCTGTTCTCATACCAATCATCCAATTCTACCTGATGTCCAGAGCAATAAATTAAATTGCAAGCTCCTTCAAGACAGATTCTTGTTAGTTTAATGAGATTTGTATGCAGCCAATGTGTTGGAACGACTGCTGAAAACTCCCACTGTGTTCACAGATGCTCCGCTCACTTTAATTATTTTAGAGGTCATGCGTTCGAAGCTGAGAAGTCTTGGCTGCAATATGAATATCGAGTTCTAAACTCCAGAGTCTCTAAGGAGCAGCTGCCAGACACAGCGGACTATTTCAGTTTTATGTTCTCCTCAATGGCCAAAGCAGATCTGTTACACCTCCAGCTTCATGGAACAACTGGGGAAGGTTACAGGACCGACTGGGTTTCACTTGATTAAATATAGTTGGAGATAAAATACCATTTATCCTATATAAATATATGTGGAGAGAGGATTTTCCAGTGTTATATGTGAAATGAGATCTAAAGTTGAAATAGGGGGTGTGTATAAAAGGGAATACTTGGCAAATTACAGAAGTCGTTAATAAAAAGCTGCAAAAATAACCACCAAAGTCTACATTCTGTTGTAGGATGGATTGTTCAGCAGAAAAGATTCTGTGCAATTCAGATATTGTAACTGCTGAAATTGCCACAGTTCTCTGTGACATAAAGATTTTTGTTTGACTTTGTGAACAGCATTGGTAAATATAGATTGTGAAGTCCAACAGTGGACATGAATAAGGAATAAAGGTAAATGCCAAACATATACTAGTTAAAATTGGAAATCTAAACAATCGCTAGGAGGTAGCTCTGGTCACAGAGCTTAACATGCTGGAGTTGATTTACTAAACCTGGAGAGTGCAAAATCTGTTGCAGCTCTGCACAGAAACCAATCAGCTTCCAGGTTATTTTGTCATAGCTTAATTGAACAACTGAAGTTAGAAGCTGATTGGCTACCATGCACAGCTGCATCAGATTTTGCACTCTCTAGTTTTAGTAAATCAACAAAGCTGTATTACACTTAATTACCTGTTCATAGTCTGCCAAAGAATGCACAGATCAGCATGCATTCCCAACACGTGGCTCTTCCAGAAGGACTGCCTTTTATGTGCATGCGTGGGATGACATCATCCCCCACTAGCGCCAATCAAAAGGCCAAAAACCCAGCAGTCAGAAGTAGCCCAGGGAAAAGATGACAGCAGCCTGCAAGGGCTGCATTGCTAGAAGGTGGAGGGGAGTTTTTTCAGAGTTTAGTTCTGCTTGCTTAGCAGTACAGCACAGTCAATTAAATATTTTGTCAGTAATTGTTGATCAGGGAGACTAATTGCATTGAAATACAGATACTCAATCAGTGCTGGTTTTATAAGGGGGGGGGGAGGAGAAATTGCCCCAGGCCCCCCTCCGCCAGAAGGGGTCCCACACTTCCTTTATAAAAAAAAATGTAATAATTATAAAATTAGTTTTGCTATTTGAAAAAAATAACATAAGGTGTCAGGATATGGAACAGTTAAGCCTGACTTCAGAGGCAAAGAAAGGGATGAGGGCTTCTGGCAGATGTTTTACATTTCAACTTCTATTATTTTGCTATTTGAGTTGTTTGTTTTAACATGACCCCGTAACGGAATTTATTACTTTGGTCAAATTCAGGACAGGTGTGGCCCTGGGTTTTTTTAATTACCCATGTAAGGCATTTTCTTGCTCTTGCTCAACAAAACTGAGGAAAAAAATCAGACAACATATTTTTTCACTTGTTTTTTTGTCATATAATTAAATTTCTATGTTGAGGGCCATCCAAACTTAAAGTGTCCCGGGCCCCTCAAAGTCTAAATCTGTAAAATAATGGAAATATGGTACCGCACACATGTAAAAATGTGACTTTTAGAGCATGCATCATTTGAAGTTATGTATAAAATACTTATGTTTGAAAAGTGTACTCTAGCTTCTGTGTGTACACGCTAATTAACAGGTATTGCAGGTGCTTTAGTACATTAAGTTTTGAGTTCGTTTTTTTTCTTCAAGTATACTAAGAAGACTTGCCAGTGATGTTCAGAAATATGGTTTTAGCCTTAAGGCCCCATTACACACAGGGCATCTAGCTACTACACATCCCTCCCAGGATTCTAGTGTGCCCAGGAAGGACAGGTGCGGCATCCAGCCCCACTGCTTGTAGCCTTTTAAAAGTGTGTGTCAAGATGTGGCTGGACAGGGCCGAAGATCTGCTTTTTGGGCATTTATCCCTGAATGTGTAAGGTCCTAACCGTGAATACCACTCAGTACAGCATTAGCCCCATCCAGTTGCAGCCTGCCATAGACTCTTGACAGGCCGTAGGCAGAGGGGTGGACGCTGCACCTGTCCATCCGGGGTGCAAAAAAATGCTAGGAGGGGTGCACACCAGCTAGATGCCCCTGTGTGCAAGGGCCCTAAAATTGATGTTTACACTATTTTCACTATGCTGCACTTTTCTGCATACACTTGCTTATGATGCTTGCTTTGTTTACAGAACAACACAGCACACTGAAGACCGTTATCTGCATCACACACAGCATTCGCAGATTCAGGTTGATCTGCATGAGCCAAATGACAGCTGAATTCTGTTTGCTGTATACACACAAACACTTTTTTCAATGCCTATAGTTAGTTTCACATTAAGTATTATATACAAAATCATGTGTAGAGAGAACTGTCTGTGTCGCTTATTGCAGCATGGGAAAATTACAGAAAGGCTTGTGTGCAACAGACAGTTCTTCCTTTAGACACTTTGATAAGTCTATTTTCTCAAGACACCAACCTGTGCAGTACTATTCTAAAGCAGACCTAAAGTGTCCTGGCCCTACACTATTTACATGACTCTACTGCCCTATCACAATTCTGCAGTAAACTGCAAAGTTAGCTACTTAGCAGCAGCTGTGAGCTCCCTTCAACCGCTTGTACTGGAGCTGTAGTAGGAGGAAACACTAACGTTACAAGAAGGCAGGATCTATGTTTAAGCAGAGCCGTTGGCTGGCTGTGTGTGATTGTCCTACCTTTTGCAGTGTTCCTGCACACCCCGTAACATTTGCAGCTTAAAATGAATCTCTGCTTTGCCTTTGCAGGTTAGAGCAACAGGTTCACTTCCCCCTTGCACACTTTTATCTTTCCTTTGCTCTGTTTAGCTACCGGGACCCTGTGTAGTTTGCTAGTCGCTACATTTAGGGCTTCAAAGCTGTCGCATGCAATGAGGCACATGCTCCTCAATACCTGGAGGTAATGGGTATTTCATTTGCTTCTGACAGCTTAATAGGAGGCAGGGATATTTAATACATTGTTTACATTGGCAAAGCCCAGGTTTGCTTTAAAGTGGATGTAAACTCTCACATATCCCCAGTGAAGTGAACAGCCTCAGATAATACACAGAGGAGAAACAAATCCTCCTACATACAGTTAGGTCCATATATATTTGGACACAGGCACAATTTTCATACTTTTGGCTCTGTATGCCACCAGAATAAAATTAAAATGAAACAATCCAAATGGATTTGAAGTGCAGACTTCCAGCTTTAAATCAAGGGGTTGAACATAAATATCAAGTACATATTTTAGGAACTGCATTCATTTTTATACACAGTCCCCCCCCCACACACACACACACACATTTTCAGGGGCTCAAATGTAATTGGACAAATGAATATAATCATAAATGTTCATTTTTAATATTTCGTTGAGAATCCTTCCTCCTCCTCTCTGATGCTTTGCCCGGCTCTAACTGCAGCTGTCTTTAGTTGTTCTTTGTTCTGCCTTTAGTTTTGCCCTCAGCAAGTGAAATGCATGCTCAATTGGGTTGAGATCAGGCGATTGACTCGGCCATTGCAGAATATTCCACTTCTTTTCCTTCAAAAGTTCCTGGGTTGCTTTTGCAGTGTGTTTTAGATCATTGTCCATCTGTACTGTGAAGTGCCATCCAATCAACTTTGCTGCATTGGCTGAATCTGGGCTGACAGTATATCTCTAAACACTGCAGAATTCATCCAGCTGCTTCTATCTTCTGTCACCATCAATAAACACCCAGTGCCACTGGAATCCATGAATGCCCATGCCATCACACTGCCTCCACCATGTTTTACAGATGGCATTGTGTACTTTGGCTCATGAGCTGTTCCAAGCCTTCTCCACACTTTTATTCCTGTCCTTCTGGTACAGATTAATCTTAGTTTCATCCATCCAAAGAATGCTTTTCCAGAATGGTGTGACTGTTCTAGTCTAGATGTTGTTTTGGCTGTCTAATCTGGCTTTTCTATTCAGGCTTATGAATGGTTTGCACCTTGTGGTGAACCCTCTTGTCAGTAAAAAGGACTTTGCCAGTGTTCCTGGCCGTTTCCGGGTGGTGCGCGCGCATCCGTGCGCGCTCGCGCGCTCCCGTGCGCGTTCGCGCGCTCCCGTGCGCGAGACCTTTTCGTAAGAAACCTACCTACTTTGATTCTAATTAGACATGGTCTTCCTGTCCTTATTTTCACACCTCTTCCGAACCTTGTCGAGTACTCGGTTTCATGTGTTACGGTAGACATTTTGTACCACCTCCGTCACACTACCGTACCCGTAAGTACCTAAGGTCACCGTGACCCACAAATAACTACCACTGTCTTCTATCTTCGTCGACCTACTTAAG
>BLSH010368381.1:504014-518280 GCA_018402905.1 Glandirana rugosa | reverse complement strand
GGCTTATGAATGGTTTGCACCTTGTGGTGAACCCTCTTGTCAGTAAAAAGGACTTTGCCAGTGTTCCTGGCCGTTTCCGGGTGGTGCGCGCGCATCCGTGCGCGCTCGCGCGCTCCCGTGCGCGTTCGCGCGCTCCCGTGCGCGTTCGCGCGCTCCCGTGCGCGTGCGCGCGCCTGTGCGCGCGCACGCGCCGGAAGCGGCGCCAAATGGTGCCTATTTAAACCCTGGACATCCTGCACCAAGTTGCTGCTTGTTCTACAGCGTTCCAGACCTGTGAGCCTCAGCTCCCTACCTGTTCCTGTGATTTCACCTGTTTCCTGTCTACCCGGCTTGCTTTGACCTGTTGTCCGCTACCTGCATCGACCCCGGCTATCCACGACCATCCGTTTGTCTACTCCTCTGTACCTCCGCTGCCCGCCCGTTAACGAACCTTTGCCTGAACTTGACGATCCGCTTGCCTAACCCCTTTTGTACCTTTCTGCCTGCACGTTGCCAACCCTGCTTGTACGACCATTCTCCTGTTTGCACGACCTGCTGGAATCTCACTACAACATCTGTGACCATCCAGCCCTCGTGCCATCCCGCACTCTCGGGCCTCTGTCTACACTACCAGGGGTCCTTGAATCGGGTGCGCAAGAGCGGTTGTTCCCTGCACAAGACAGACTCCACCGTCAGGTACGTAACACCTCTGTATTAGCTCTTGTGAAGTCTTCTCTTGATTGTAGACTTTAACAATGATATGCCCACCTCCTGCAGAGCGTCCTTTACTTATCTGGATGTTGTGATTGGATCTTTCTTTACCATAGAGAGGATCCTGCGATCACCACTGTTGTCTTCCATGGACGTCGAGGCCTTTTTATGTTGTTGAGCTCAGTGCATTCTTCTTTCCTCAGAATGTACCAAACTGTTGATTTGGCCACTCCTAATGTTGCTGCTATCTCTCTGATTGATTTATTTTGTTTTTGAAGCCTTACAATGGCCTGTTTCACTTGCATAGACAGCTCCTTTGAACACATGATGTAGGTTCACAGCAATAGATTCCAAATGCAAATACAACACTAAAGGCCCTTACACACGGTCCAATTGTTGGCCAACAACGGTCGTCCAACAGTCTGTTGGCCGATAAGCCGATCGTGTGTACGCACGATTCTACAGCCGATTTCCAATTAGAAAACTTGTGTTGGCCAACAAGGCATTGGACGATTGTTGGCTCGTGTGTACAGAAGTTGGCCAGAAAAAAGTTGGAAGTGCAAACACGCATTCTCTGAATCTTGGAAGTGTTCGGTCGTGTAACCTGTGTTCGTAATTCACAAATCACATTCACCTGAACTTTCTCATTGTACACTCGTGTGTACGAGGCTTAAGGATCAACTCCAGGCCTTTTACCTTCTTAATTGATAAAGAAATAACGAAGGAGTAGCCCACACCTGACCATGAAACAGCTTTTGATTCAATTGTCCAATTACTTTTGATCCCTTGAAAAAGGGGAGTGGCTATCTTTAAGAGCTGTAATTCCTAAACCCTTCCTCCGATTTGGATGTACATACCCTCAAATTAAACCTGAGCATATGCACTTTGAGCCCACATCCATTATATAAGTATAGCTTGAATATGTTTTGGTAAATACCTTAAAAAAAAAGTAAAATTGTGCCTGTGTCCAAATACAGTACCTCACAAAAGTGAGTACACCCCTCACATTTTTTTAAATATTTTATTGCATCTTTTCATGTGACAACACTGAAGAAATGACACTTTGCTACAATGTGAAGTAGTGAGTGTACAGCTTGTATAACAATGTAAATTTGATGTCCCCTCAAAATCACTCAACACACAGCCATCAATGTCTAAACCACTGGCAACAAAAGGGAGTACACCCCTAAGTGAAAATGTCCAAATTGGGCCCAATTAGCCATTTTCCCTCCCCGGTGTCAAGTGACTCGTTCGTGTTACAAGGTCTCAGGTGTGAATGGGGAGCAGGTGTGTTAAATGTGGTGTTATCACTCTCATTCTCTCATACCGGTCACTGGAAGTTCAACATGGCACCTCACGGCAAATAACTCTTTGAGGACCTGAAAAAAAGAAGTGTTGCTCTACATAAAGATGGCCTAGGCTATAAGACAGTGGTTCTCAACTCCGGTCCTCGGCACCCACCAACAGGCCAAAGTATTACCTTGGGGAGATGCAGACTAGAACACTGCAATCACTGAGCAGCAAATGAGATCACCTGTGATGTATTTCAGTTATCCTACAAACCTGGCCTGTTGGGGGGGTCCCGAGGACCAGAGTTGAGAACCACTGCTATAAGAAGTTTGCCAAGACCCTGAAACTGAGCTGCAGCACAGTGGCCAAGACCATACAGCGGTTTAACAGGACAGGTTTTACTCAGAACAGGCCTCGCCATGGTCAGCGAAAGAAGTTGAGTGCACATGCTCAGCGACCTATCCAGAGGTTGTCTTTGGGAAAAAGAAGTATGAGTGCTGCCAGCATTGCTGCAGAGGTTGAAGAGGTGGGGGGTCAGCCTGTCAGTGCTCAGACCATACACCGCACACTGCATCAAATTGGTCTGCATGGCTGTCGTCCCAGAAGGAAGCCTCTTCTAAAGATGAAGCACAAGAATGCCTGCAAACATTTTGTAGAAGAAAAGTAGACTAAGTACATGGATTACTGGAACCCTGTCCTGTGGTCTGATGAGACCAAGATAAACCTATTTGGTTCAGATGGTGTCAAGCATATGTGGCGGCAACCAGTTGAGGAGTACAAAGACAAGTGTGTCTTGCCTACAGTCAAGCATGGTGGTGGGAGTGTCATGGTTTGGGGCTGCATAAGTGCTGCCGGCACTGGGGAGCAACAGTTCATTGATGGAACCATGAATGCCAACGTGTACTGTGAATTGACCAGCTCTCTGCTAAACTTTTTATTGCACCCACCCTGACACAAAATTTAGCCTGGTTTTATCACAGTTGACAGAGAACTTGTCAGAAGTTATCATGCTGATAACAGAAGAACAGAGCAGGAGAAAGCCACGCGTTCGCGTCTAGGAGCGTTTTTTAATTTTTTTTTAAATGGAACCGCCTGCAAATGAAACGCTCCTAGACGTGAGTTACCACGTTTAGCAGCGTTTACAAGCTGTTACACATTTCAAATGCCTCTGAACTCAACTGCCTGGAAACGACCTTAAACGACCCCGTGTAAATGTACTGATAAGATCACATTAAATGAGTTCAGGGGCAGCTTGAAAGAACTTCCCAAATGCCCCTGAACCTCACTTTATCAGCCTCAGTGTGCATGAGGCCTTAGGAATTTGTAGAGATAAGAAAACTGCAGATTAATGTGCCCAGCTCAAATTTCATGAATGGGGTTTACATCCACTTTAAAGTGACCCTGCAAGATTCGAAAGAAAATGCAGCTGGATGTTACCAGCCTTTCCAATGCTATGTGTCCCTGTAAGGCGTGCATTGTCACACTGCACACTGCTTGTGTTGGCACAATGCAGTGACATTCATTTTGAATGGCACCCCAACACACTAAGGCAACACAGCTCCAATGCACATGTGTTTCAGTGCACCAAAGCGCACAGTAATGCACTACCATATGCTGTTGTGTGCTGCATTGCCAAAAATGGCGCATATAATGGTGCATTGCAAGCCCATTATTTTTTGTCCTGCCTTAACGCACTGCACTTTAAAAAAAACAAATTACTGCAGGGTACCATTACATCAATGTCTGAATGCTCCCTCACAGCCTAACCTATGTGCTGCACGTTATTGATTGTGCCATAGAGTACTTCTCTGCCAGATTCTGTTTCACTATTAAACACAGCTCAAAGTACCCATATCAACCAATTGAAATTCAATGTACTGACACCACAATCAGTTCATGGTGGGTTCTAGTTGATTGTTGAGGATAATGCGCCTTGCATTATTATATTGAATAAGTCAAATTGTAACAAAACATTTTGCTTTTCTTCTATTTGTCCTGCCTATGCCTTCATGGGTGTTGTGGCATTTTTGATTGCTGGTCTGTACTACTCTGCTTGTAATCTCACTCACTTGTGGACACATATTGTGGTATTTATTAGAAATAAACACAATAACATTTATTAATAAATGATGGAGCTGTGTATTCATTTGTATTTTCTGAGTTAATTTCAAGTTCCTTTTTTTTTTTTTCATAACATTTGTTGTTCTACTAATTACATTGTAATCTGCTGGCATGTCAGACAAGCCTGCTGGTGGATTACAAGTTAAAAGGGCGACACAGTAAGTAGCGCAGCGTTTGTCATGCTTGTGAGCCTCTAGTAATAATTTTATCGGCAAGCTGCAGGGTTCTTTCACATAGAGCAAAATACTTATATATTCCTGTGTGGCAGGACCACTGAGCCGACACTGGTAACCTTCCACTGCAGGCTTGTTGTTTGGAAAATGATTAATCCCTTGATGGCAATCATCACATTTTCAAAGCACTGATATCAGTGTGCATCAAATGAGGCAAATGATTTGTCTCAAAATATGTATAGGTGAGCCCTTGTTCTCCAGACAGCCTTAGTGGTTCAGTGACAGAAATTCCGGAAAAAAAAATAGTTTCCTACGTTCGTTCCATAGAGCTGAAAAACAGCCAGGGAATAAAGAAATGCAGGCACCTAGAAGTGCCATTGAATACCTTCAGATGTCCTCATGAGCATCCAGGGAGCCTTGGAAGCTCACCCTCCTCTCTTCCTCAACATTAACCTGTCTGTGTAATAATAAGCCTCAAGAGGGCCAGTAGGAAACTATGGCAGGTAAAGTGGTGAGGTGGGTTTTAGCATTTTCAGGAGATGAAGGTATACAATTATGTGAAGCACCTGTTACCAGGTTATCAACTTTGTGAACTTGTTAAAGTGCACTTATGCTTGCAGAACATTATTCACTTAAAGCTGAATTCCAGCAATTCGGCCACTTTGTAAAAGTGAAGGCACACTATGAGTTAAGTCCAAGGAGCTGCATGCCATCTCTTGTTCTTATCTCTGTTATTTACATTTGACAGGATTATTTCTCTGCTGGAGAGACACTCCAGGATCTTAGAGGGAAGTGTCATGCACCTCGCTCGACTTAACTCATAGTGCATTTTTCACAAAGGTAAAATCCTGGTATTCAGTTTTAAAGCAGAACTAAAGGAAAAACGTATTTTTTCATTTTAGTTAAAATAAGGGAGTGTTATAAACCTTCAGGTTATTTTGCCACCTATATGTGTCCCATTGGGGACATGTTCCTTCACTTTCTGTCCAAAGCAAGGGAATCCCTTGTTATCACCAGAGCTAGTGTTCCCATTAGAAAATTTTTCCTCAATGCCTGTTCTGGAAAAAACCCAAGATTATTATTATTATTGTTTTTTTAAGCCTCGTACACACGGGATGACGATCGCACGTACGACCGTGTCGAATCGTACGTTGGCTGTTGTATGTAGCATACTGACGTGCACCCGACGGTCGTACATACAACTTGCGGCCGGCCGAACGTGATGACGCGAACGAGCGTTTAAAGAGGAAGTGCTGGTATCGTAGCGTCACCCTTTGGGCTCCTTCATCTAATTTCGTGTTAGTTGAAGTGGACTTGGCGCATGCGTGTTTAGCACAATATAACTTGTTGTACCCAACTGCTCTACACACGATACAACGGTCGTATGCGAGCTTGTTGGTATGACCAAGTTATGTAGTCTGCTCATACAACTCCCATGTACGACCGTCGTATGTTCGACTGTTCGAATCGCGCATACGAACGATCGATTTTGCATACAACGGTCGTGAGTATGACGTGTTGAATGCGATCGTCGTCCCGTGTGTACGAGGCTTTACTTTCACTGATAACCGTAAACATGACAAAGAGGGTATCGTGAATCTGCAGCACATTTCATATCCTGTCTGCTTGTGTTCAGCTCAGAGGGCGTGCACCTCTCACCTGTGTGCTTAAGTTATCTTCTCTCAGCAGGGCTCCACCCCAGCCTCTAAACAAGAAACACTATAGAACACCATGCAGTGCTAGCCAGCGCTGCCGGTCAACATTGTGTGTAAGGCTTCCTGTGTGTGTGGTTCCTGCCGTGTGCTCTTCCTCTGATTCCATTACCGACCTTGGACTGTTCTTTGACTATTCCTGTGTGCTTGATTCCCCGACATTGGTTGGTTCTGTGACTATTCCTGTCTGCTTGTTACCCCGACCTGGGCGTGCTCTCCTGTCTGCCCCCTGGGGAAACCTTTGCTCTAGCTCCTTGTGTAATCTGTGTCAGTGTTCCAGTGGTCCTGCTTTCCTGAACAACCCAGAGCTCCATATGCAGCAGTCCGCTAAGGATCCACAGCCTAAGCGGTGCGCCCCTAAACCCAATGGGGTGCATCTGCCATCAGGTGACCTGACAGTTTGATCGGCCATGGACCCGGCTGATGTGCCACTACCCGCAGGTGATCTGCTGCAGGGCATAGTTCGCAGACTCGAGACCCAGCATTCTAATCAGACCCAGGAGATATGAATCCTCCAGAATTTGGCCTCCCGCTTTGAACAGCTTCAGGCCTTCTTAGGACCCCCAGTTCAAAAACCTCAACCGCTATCTGCTGCCGCACCTATTCCGGTCACAGCCACAAATTCTTTGCATTCACCAGCTCCGTCCCGTTACTCTAGGGCAGGGGTAGGGAACCTGCGGCTCTCCAGCTGTTGTAGAACTACAATTCCCATCATGCTTCTGGGAGTAATTGTATCCATCAGCCTTGCAAGGGCTCACTTCATTGGTGCACATGGGACTACACATGCTCGATGGTTGACTCAAGACATATGCTCTCTCCTACTTTGGTAGGACATATATTGTGTGAGCGCTGTTCCCCCCCTCTCCTTGAACTGGATTCGGATAGGAAAGCTCTTCTTATCTATTGTCTCTCAGGCTGACACTATAGGCCTGGTAGCACACTGGTATCTGGCTGTTTCAATCCAACCTTCTCCATCTGTGTGTCCCATCTGTGATTGATTTTTTTAATTTCACTGCAAGCCCAGTCAGCCCCCTCCCTCTGGAATACGGGTGTTATCCACGCCTATGTTTTCATTGGCTACAGACTCTCTCTATCACTATTCTGCTGATTTGGCATATACCCTTACTTTTGAAATTATCTATAACCTGACTGTTTGTGAAGATCCTTCATACACCCTGTATAACATGAGGATCTGTTTTTAACTTCAAGACCACTTACCCCTGAGGAAGATATCTGGTCAAACATCTTTGAAACGCGTTGGGTTTTTGTCTGCTACCTAAGCAGATTCAGTGGTTCTTTTCTTTTAAGCCCTTTTGGCTTTTTCTCTACATATTTGTTTTTGTTAGTGTCACGTCATTATTATTTTATGTGTTGTTTATGATGTGAATTACCACCCTTTTGGGTGCTTGTGTTTCTTGCTCTTTTTCTAAAAAATGTACAAATAAATATCATTTTATATATATCACCTTGTTCTTAGTGAGTCAGTCTCCTCATATAAAGTCCAAAGGGGGGTTTTTCTTGTGCTTCTACTTATGTTGTACGGGATGGGGGCAGTACCACTCTAATTATTTGGGGCTATCACTGACAGCAATCCATATATTCTCAAGGCCTGCAGGGGGTTCCTCAGCCAGTGCACCATTTTGAACTCCAGCCACAAAATTTCCTGTCCGATTGGGCAAAGGAGTCTCTCCTGTCCAGAAAGGCGTTAGCCTGGGCCACCCCTTTTTGGGAGAAAAATGATCTAGTGGTTTCTAGCTTATCTAGCTTCTTGAAACTTTTTCAGAATATCTTTGAGGAACCGGGCCATGTCTCTTCAGCAGCCAGCGCCCTGTTACATCTCCGTCAGGAGTCCACTTCTGTAGGGCAGTATGCTCTTCATTTTCGTACACTGACTGCTGAGCTGGAATAATGAGGCCTTAGTTGCAACCTTTCACATGGCCTCTTTGACAGAGTGAAGGATGAATTGGCGGGAAGAATCATCCCCGCTGAACTGGACAGTGTCATCTCCTTGTGTAACCAGATAGATATTCGTCTTCAGGAATGGTCCCTAGAAAAAGACGCCAGCACTTCCCGGTCCTTAGGCAGCCTGAGCTCCCCTCTCTTCGACCCGAGGAGCATCCCCTGCCAGCAGAGGAACCCATGCAGCTGGGTCAGACCAGGCTATCTCCCAAGGAACGTGCTAGGCGCTGAACTCTGGGTCTGTACCTCTATTGTGGGGGCAAAGGTCATTTTTGTGATACTTGCTCTCTTCGTCCAGAAAAACACTCAGGTCAAATACATCTGGAAGGTGGAGTATTGGACCCAGAAATATCACCATCTCGTCTTCTTGTTTCCGTGTCCCTCCATGTTGGCGCTTCCTCTCATTCAGTCTTGGAATATCTGGATTCTGGAGCTGCTGGCAATTTTATGGACTGTGGAACTACATATTCTATGGGACTTACCCTTTCGCCCCTCACTACGCCATTGATGGTATCGGCGATTGATGGCACGGTTCTCCCAGGGGGAGTCCTATCCGCTTCCAGGCCCTCCCTGTTAAGATGTCGGTGGGGACACTCCACCAGGGGTGGATGTCCTTCCTTATCTTTCCTAAGGCCTCAACCCCCATCTTATTAGACCTTCCTTGGCTACGGCTCTATTCTCCACGTGTGGACTGGACTTCTGGGCAAATCTTGGCTTGGGGTCCTTCCTGTTCCTCATCCTGCCTACTCAAGGATGCCCCAGAAGTGAAACTTCATGTTGCCACCACCTCAGTATCTCCTGTTCTTCCCGCTGCATATAGCGATTTTTTGGGATGTTTCCTGCAACAGTCAGGTTGATGCACTCTCTAGGTCATTTGACACTCTGGATGAGCAGTCCACCTGTGAACCTGAGCCAATCTTTCCAATCTCATGCATCCTTTCCCATTCTACCACCCTGGAGTAAAAAATTCCTCCAGGCAAGACCTTTGTCCCCACTGAGCTAAGAGCTAAGATCCTTCATTGGGGACATGATTCCAAGAGTGCAGGTCATGCTGGGTTCCTCCAATCCTTTCTGCTCATCAGTCATCACTATTGGTGTCCTACTCTCCGCTCTGATGTCAAAGACTATGTTAAGGCATGTCATGTCTGTGTACAGTCTAAATCCTCCACACAAACTCCTGCTGGTCTTCTCTAGCCCTTGCCCACTCCTAAGAAGCCTTTAGTCCTCAATAACTCCTCTTGTCCTCTCCCTACCTCTGTTCCAGTCTCTGAGAATGATCAAGAGTACGAGGTTAGTCAAGTTCTGGATTCCCGGCTCTGTAAAGGCATTCTTCAGTACCTCGTGCTTTGGAAAGGGTTTGGTCCTGAGCAGAGGTCTTGGATCCCAGCTTCTGATGTATTGGCACCTCGTCTTTCGAGGAGGTTTCATTTGAGGTTTCCCTCCAAGCCTGGCCCAAGCAGGGAAGGGGGAGGCCTCATAAGAGGGAGGGTACTGTCATGAATCTGCAGTACATTTCATGTCCTGTCTGCTTACCTCTCTGCTTGTGCTCAGATTAGAGGGTGTGCACCTCTCACCTGTGTGAGTAATCTTCCCTCAGCAGGGCTCCACCCCAGTCTCTAAACAAGGAACACTATATAACACCATGCAGTGCTAGCCAGTGCTGCCGATCAACTTTGTGTGTTAGGCTTCCTGTGTGTGTGTGTCCTGCTGTGTGCTCTTCGTCTGATTCCTTTACCGACCTTGGACTGTAATTTGACTATTCCTGTGTGCTTGATTCCTCGACCTCGGTTTGTTCTGTGACTATTCCTCCTTGTCAATTTTCCAGCGCACACCTTTCTGGCAAAGTAAGGCCTTTGTATGGGTGGGTGCTGCAGCGATTTCCAGCTGGATACTGGAAGCGTCAATCAAGTGCAAGTATTCACCAGCACACCAAGGATCACCATCACATCACAGAAAGTGCAACGTTTTGGAGCCATGCAGGAACCCTTTGTCAGGCATGTGACTATTCCTGTCTGCTTGTTATCCCAACCTGGGTGTGCTCTTTTGTCTGCTCGTTGTCCTGACCCTTGGCTTTCCTACTGACTATTCCTTGTTGTCCTGCACTGCTGCTTCCTCTCTATCCACCAGTATACAGCCGTGAGCATGAGCTGGGAGACCATGGGGGTCCTGGAGTCAGTTGCAGCCAAGGCCACCCTCACAATCAGAGGCTCTGGTGAAAACCTGCTGACTCTTAGGTTCCGCGCCCTGGGGAAACCTTTGCTGTAGCTCCTTGTGTAATGTGTGTCAGTGGTCCTGCTTTCCTGAACCTCCCAGAGCTCCATTCGCAGCAGTCAGCTAAGGGTCCACAACCTTAGCGGTGTGCCCCTAACCCCAAGGTGACCTGACAAAGAGGGAATCTCTCTAACGGGAGCACAGACAGCAATAAAAACCCAACAGGTGTTCTAGCCCCTTCCCACTCTATCCCAAACTTAAAAAAAAAAAAATCTTTGCCTGGGCTGCACACCAGCGGCAAAGAAACATCCATTAAGTTTAATAAGCAAGCAGTAAGGACAAGCAACGTACAAAAAATCCCACTTGATGCCACGCCCCTATCATGTTTCACACCCCCTACGGGTAGGGTTGCCACCTCATCCCTTTAAAACTGAACATATATTGATTACACAGGTTCTGAGGCTAACTTAATGCAGATAAGGCACTAAGTGAGTTTAATTACCACCTTACATCTTTGTCAGCCACAGAGCCTGTGTAATTAATGTGTTCAGTTTTAAAGGGTGGCAACCCTACCTACAGGGCTTAATTATAAGGTCACCGGTGTGCAGCCCCATTCTGTTTGTCGCTATGAATGAAAAGAGTTCCATCAACCACTGCAGAATAGGGACTTGTGGATCTCAATGAAACACAAGTGTGGTGATGTCATTGCACTTGAAGTCCATTGATGCTTCCTCCAGCTCCATAAGTGATGGTAACGACCTGGACTGGAGAAATAGTCTGCAGAAGCCTGAGCATTGCACCCATGATCCACTGATTATGATTGCAATGGATTGCATGCTCCAATGCACAATAAATAAATTAATGCACAATTTGAATATATATATATATATATATATATATATATATATATATATATATAGCGACAAGAAGCCATGTCAGTTACTGATGGAGTATATTTGCCACATAGAATCTTGAGATTCTTAAGGTAAATGGGTGGCAGGGAGAGGTCTGTAGGCAGCAAGGGGTTAAGTATTGGTCACACCTTGATCCCCAGCTGGGGTATAATTTTGCCTGACCTGGGTGTAATCAGTGGTGGTGCTGAGCGAGAAGGAGCAGGCTGTGTGGGAACATGTCTGCAAAGACTGAAGCAGACCCAGTGAGGTCTATCTGTTAGCCAGGAGGCTTTTATTCATGTAATGGACTTTTGTTTTGGGACTGTTTTCTACCCCTGCAGGGGAAGCCTTTCTGTTATCCTTATTTGCTGAATGAATAAACATGAGCAGGAAGCCCTTAACCTGACATACGGCTGGATTACATGTTTGAGAACCTCTCCACTTGAAGCTAATCGCCCACTATATATATATATATATATATATATATATATATATATATATGTGTGTGTGTGTGTATCTATATCTTTCTGTCCCAAATTGGCAGACAGAGCTCACTCAGTTTTCTCCCTCTGAGATCGAGGATAGAGCTCCTCTCTGCTCTCTTCCTGGTCATTAAATGCAAGTGGAGAGGAGTTTGAGTGGACCAGAAAGTCCGGGCCGGAACCAGCTCTGCCACGGTGGCTGGCAAAACCCAGGTCGGACTCTCGCTAGTCATCTCAAAACGATCGCGTGCGAGGCGACAAGTATCGCCCGTCCATTGTGTAGCCTCGCATAATGTCACCTACCCCCCCCCCCCTCTGCTCAAGCCCCTCAGATGGAACAACTGTCCCGACCATGCAGTGGGCCCAGAAAAGACCATCAGCATTATTTTGGAGCCTTCTAGCCTGGTGTTCCACTGAGAACCTAAACGGATGTAGGGTCAGGAACCACCTAGTCACCCGGCTATTTTTCTCCCGGTTGTTATACATCCACTTAAGGGAGGCATGGTCGGTGACTAGCTTGAATGACCTTTCCAGCAGGTAGTATTTTAGGGCCTCTAAGGCCCACTTGATAGCCAGGCACTCCTTCTCCACAATGCCATAATTCCTTTCATGTCTATTAAGCTTCCTGCTTAAGTAGACGACCAAGTGCTCCTCACCGTCTCTGATCTGGGACAGAACAGCACCTAGTCCCACCTCAGAGCCATCGGTTTGAACCACAAACTCCTTTGTGAAGTCTGGGGTCACGAGCACTGGCTGTACACAAAGGGCTTGCTTCAACTTCTGGAATGCCTTCTCTGCTTCGGGATTTCACTTAACCATTCCTGACCCTCTACCCTTCGTCAGATCAGTCAGAGGGATGGCAAAGGTGCCAAAGTCGGGGATGAAGTGTCGGTAATACCCCGGTAATCCCCAGGAAGGCATGACCTGTTTCTTGTTCATTGGTTGGGGCCACTTTTGAATGGACTTGATCTTATTGATCTGGGGCTTATTCAGACCCTGACCAATAACATACCCAAGGTATTTGTCCTCCTCTAGACCTATGGCACACTTTTTTGGGTTGACTGTTAAACCTGCTACCCTCAGCGAATCTACCACTGCCTGCACCTGGGCTGTGGATGACCACATCATCCAGATAGGCCACTGCATAGGGCCGATGCAGCCTCAAAGTTTTGTCCATCATCCCCTGAAAGGACGCAGGGGCCCCATGCAGACCAAACGGCATTCGCTTGAATTGGAAGGACCCCTCGGGGGTAGAGAAGGACATTTTTTCCTTCGCTGACTCCGTTAGGGGGATCTACCAGTATCCCTTTGTTAGGTCTAGGGTTGTTATGTACCGAGCACCTCTCAACCTATCCACAAGTTTGTCAACCCGTGGCATCGGGTATGCGTCAAACTTAGATACTTCATTCAGCTTCCTGAAATTGTTACAGAACCGGATAGTGCCATCAGGCTTTGGGACCAGTACTATAGGGCTCAACCAGGCGCTGTGAGACTCCTCTATCACGTCTAACTCCAACATGGTTTTTATTTCTTTATTTCCACCACCTCTCATCTAGCTTCAGGTATTCGGTAGGGTTTTACTTTTACATTTTCCGTGATTATGTCATGTTGTAGTATAGTGGTCAGTCCAAGTAGGTAAGAGAAAAAGTCTCTATTTTTACTGACAAATTCCTTAACGTTGTTTTGTTGCGTCAGTGAAAAGGACTCGGTTATGGGGACATCTGGGGTCAGGGGTAACCTGTCCTTTTGGGGAGTGGGCTCCGCCACTAAACTCTCTCTGTCCTTCCACGATTTTAGATTAACATGGTAAATCTGCTCCGGTTTTCTTTTCCCAGGCTGGTAAACTTTGTAGTTTACTTCCCTACTTTTTCCCTAATCTCAAAGGGACCCTGCAACTTTGCCAGGAATTTATTTTCAACCGTGGGGACTAGCACCAGCTTTCTGTCTCTGGGGTTGAAAGTTTGTGTTTTGGCACCCCGATTGTAAACCCTTCTCTGGGCTTACTCCATATGCTCTCATACCAGGGGCAGGACAGCTGCGATTCGATCCTGCATCAAGGAGACGTGCTTTATAATACTCCTATATGGGGTGGCCTTTCCTTCCCACGTTTCTTTTGTGACATCTACCAGCCCCCTGGGATGTCTACCATACAAGTGTTTAAAGGGAGAATACCCCGTAGATGCCTGAGGAACCTCTCGTATGGCAAACATGAGGTACGGCAGCAAAAATCACAATTTCACTCATCTTTATCCACCACCTTTTTAAGCATACTCTTGAGGGTCTTGTTAAACCTTTCCATCAGACCGTCGGTTTGGGGGTGGTAAACAGTGGTACAGAGATAGGAGATTTTGTACAACTTGCACAATTCTCTGGTCACACTAAACATGAACGGGGTACCCTAATCCGTCAACATTTCTTTAAGGATCCCCACCCAACTAAACACCTGGACCAGTTCCTTGGTGATGGTCTTAGCGGAGGTATTCTGCAAGGGTATGGCCTCAGGATAGTGGGTTGCATAGTCCAGGATGTGCTGGTGTCCCCGGGCAGATTTTACTACTGGTCCCATGAGATCCATGTCAATTCGCTCAAATGGCACTTCAATTATGAGAAGTGGGACAAGGGGGCTACGAAAATGGGGTGACAGGGCCGTCATTTGACACTCAGGGCATGAACCCAGGCCATAAGAATCTCTGGGTTATTCTCTCCCTGGTTTTCTCCATACCCAGAGACTACCT
>BLSH010368381.1:493987-504004 GCA_018402905.1 Glandirana rugosa | reverse complement strand
CCCCCCCCCCCCCCCCCCCCTCTCTCCAGACTTCTAAGTCAGGTACTACATTCAAAAGAAATTCAGATAATTAATTGGATCCATCAACTGAATTCAGCAGCGCTAAAAAAAAATCAGTATTTGCATAACTGATACCCTAAAAAATGAATAAATATAAATACAAAATATAAACAATTCAATCAGCTGAAAATCACAGCACTTAACCCATTTAACAAAGGAAAAAAGATTACAAATATGGACAATTGTGACTTAAATGATAAATAAATGGTTACAAAGTCCAAATAAATAAAACCAGAGTCCAAAAGTGTATATAGATAAATCCAAAATCAGGGGTGATTCAAAAACACGCTGAATCTTCAAAATAAAGGTCCGCCACCACACCAAATGTGAAGGGAAGGGGCTTTCCCCCTATATGGAGAGACTCACCAGAGTCATGCTGTATATCTGTGGTTTTAAATGTGAGTGCGCACCCCGCAGGGGGGCATTTCATTGAATTTTAATAAAGGTTTGTAAAGGATAATGCACTATTGAAGCTTCATTTATTGAAGGGTATATGCAGATCCCAGGCAACAGAGATCATGTGCTGATGCGGGATTGACGATTTTTCATCTGGAAACATATATGCTTGTATTGGGCTGTGCTTTATCTTACCTCTGGTGAGTCTCTCCATATAGGGGGAAAGCCCCTTCCCTTCACATTTGGTGTGGTGGCGGAACATTATTTTGAAGATTCAGCGTGTTTTTGAATCACCCCTGATTTTGGATTTATCTATATACACTTTTGGTCTCTGGTTTTATTTATTTAGACTTTGTAACCATTTATTTATCATTTAAGTCACAATTGTCCATATTTGTAATCTTTTTTCCTTTGTTAAATGGATTAAGTGCTGTGATTTTCAGCTGATTGAATTGTTTATATTTTGTATTTATATTTATTCATTTTTTAGGGTATCAGTTATGCAAATACTGATTTTTTTAGCGCTGCTGAATTCAGTTGATGGATCCAATTAATTATCTGAATTTCTTTTGAAGTGTTTACATTTACAGCAGCTGCTGACATTTTCTCATTTACAATTTTTTGGGGCACCTAATTTAGCACTGATTTATCTCATCTGTTTAATTCACTTCCATTAGGAGGTCAATTCGCTTGTGGGATTTTTTTTTCTCTAGGTACTACATTCGGTTCACTCTCACCTTCAGGGACAGAGACATGGTCTGGGTCATTAGCCCACCACTGTGAGCTATCTTCCAGCTCCTCCGGCTCCCCAGCCAGTACAGGAAATGGAAGAGGGTCTCCTTGGTCCTGCCACCAGTCTCCCCTTCCATTTAGCAAAACTGGTCTGGCGAGAGGTCCTGTGCTTCCGCAGCAGGAGGAGCTCTATCCACCAGACTCCCTGTGCCTTCCCATAACCTCCAAAAATGGGGAAAATCCCTGCCCACTAGGGCGTCATAATGTTGTAAAGGTACCAAGCCCACTGAATGAGTCACACTACCGCAAGGGGTGTCAATCTCAACCACCGCCGTCTGGTAGTCACGAGTGCCCCCATGGATGCAAATGATTCTGACAGTGCTAGGGTGTAACCTTGCATGGCTTACACAATTGCTTTTTACCAATGTTACCACACTACCTGAGTCAAGCAGTGCAGTGACTCCTCTCCCATCAACAAAATCAAACACATTTGCTTCTCCATGCGACTTGAACATGATGCTGTATATACGACCTGTGCAAAAAGAGAAAGGCGTCTATTCACATATGTATAATGGCATTGGATGGGTTCATCATTCAGGGGGCAATTGGCAGCAATATGGCCCAATGCATGGCATCGCTAGCACTGTATATGTTCTTTACCCAGTCCTCTCAAGGGTCCCCAAGACTTTCCTGGCTTCTTTGGCCAGTTTCCAAGTCTAGAGCCCTCAGTCTCTTCAGCTGTATCGGTCTTGTTAAATTTCCCCAAGCCCCTGAACCCTGGAATCGGGTCTGCCTTTCACCTCTAGATACATTGGAGTGGGGCGCAGAGGGGCGCAACAAGTCCTCAGCAGCTGTGTATCGCTCCACGAGGTCCAGGAGTTGGTTGGCGGTTTTTGGGTCCCCATTTCCCCATTGGGTACCCATTTCCTCAAGGCAGCAGGGAGCGCACGTAGATAGCGGTCTCTGACCATGCGCTCCACAATCTGGGGACTTGGCAAGGTGAGCTTGGTCGAACACCTGCAAACGGGGTGGCTTGTTGGTATGGTAGGTCCACTGATGTATGCTTTTGGCCCAGACTGCCATGGTGACCCCCAGGCGTGCGAGTATCTTTGCCTTTAGAGTCTCATAGTCCTGGGCCTTATCTGTTTTCAGATCGAAATAGGCTTTTTGGGGTTCACTGGTCAAGAATGGTGCTAGCAGTCCTGCCCACTGTTCTTTTGGCCATCCTTTGTGAAGAGCGACTCTTTCAAAGGTCGTGAGGTATGCCTCTACGTCATCCGCAGGTGTCATCTTCTGCATGTGGTAGGAGGCACGTACCAACTTTGGTTCCGTTGTCACCAGAGGTGCGGGCCCCTTCTTTAACTCCAAAGGAAGGGTAGGTGGCACTCCACGAATAAATTTTAGCAGCTTGAAATTTTATTCATCAAATAGCCATGTACAGGAAAAGAGGTAGACACATTTCACTCGTACACCACAAGCTTAATCATTGTAATGTTTAAGCTTGTGGTGTACGAGTGAAATGCGTCTACCTCTTTTCCTGTACATGGCTATTTGATAAATAAAATTTCAAGCTGCTAAAATTTATTTGTGGAGTGCCGCTTACCCTTCCTTTTGAGTCTACAGGCAATGCGGTGGCGAGCCGGGGCGTGCACCTAGGTGAGTCTGGTAGTGTTCCTACCTTTAATTGGACCCTTCTTTAACTCCGCCAGAGCCTCCATAAACTGGCGATTCATCTGCTGCTGCCCCGCCAGGGCCTGGCGACTTTTCTCCCGCTGTGCTGCAACGGTCTGGCGACTTTCCTCCCGTTGCGCTGCAGCGGCTTGTGCAACGTGGAGGTTGGTCTACCGCTGGGCCCCAGTCACCTGTAGCAAGGCCTTCAACATCTCTTCCATTTTGGGACATGCCTGCTGAGTCCACCACGTGTGTGATATTAGCTCGTGGGGATCACTTTTCAGAGGAAAAGATTCAGCATGGAGGTCATTTTCTTTCAAATCTGGTGGCTTGCCAGGTTTATTATCACAAGTTTGCAAGATCAAAGCAAAATCAAACAGAGCTCCCCTCTGCTCGCTTCCTGGTCATTAAATGCAGGTGGAGAGGAGTTTGAGTGGACAAGAAAGTCCGGACCGGAACCAGCTCTGCCACGGAGGCTGGAAAAACCCGGGTCGGACTCTCGCTAGTCACCTCAAAACGATTGCATGTGAGGCGACAAGTATCTCCCGTCCATTGTGGCGTCTTGCATAATGTCACTATATATATCAAAAGGCAAATTTAGCCTTTAATGTTGTGATTCCACATGTGAATTGCCCTGTTTATGCTAACCCTTTTCCTTATTTGTATCAGTGCTGCCACCACTAATTAAAGTTGTGCACTACAATTTTCTATCTTACTGTGTCACAGGAATTCAAGGGTTTGACCTGATTTAGGTAGATGTACCACAATGCTTATCAAAGTTAACACCCACAGGTGCAATAGAGAAACAATAAATTGAACTATTTATGCAGCAGACTTGTATATAGATAAGTTTTTCTCTCAGCAGTTCATTGGCGGATGCAGGACAGGATATACACTGGTATATGCCATGCAGTGAACTACTGTGTCCCCCAATGAACAACTGATAAAAAATACTTTGTGTTTTACAAAAATCCCTTCATTTGCCAGAAGGACTCTTACTACACAGTCATTTTTGTTAAATTATACATTTTAAAAAATACAAATATGTTTAGCATGTGAGGATAGGTTGTCAAAAGGAGCAAAACATTAATCTTATTTGTATCTCGAACTTAGAGTAGTAGGATATCACAGGAAAGCTCAAAGACATTATAAACCTTCCTACCTGCACCTGCATGAAAGGTACGTTGATCACGTAGTTATATGGTTTCATTTGCCTATAGCACTGTCAATCTTTTGTTTTTTTATTTTGTTCTGTAATCCTGTAATGATTACAGGATTTTAAAAAATGGCTTTACCACATTTTGTACTAGAAACAATAGTGTCATGATCTACAAGACATTTAAAAAATAATTGGTATTTTGTCAAGTTACTTCTGAAATATTAAAATGTAATTAGACAAAAAATACCTCAAAAAAATAGTATTGTTGCCCAAAAAAATATACTGTGTAATAGCTATAGATATCATTTCTATATTATAAGTAACAGCAAACATTTTCCGAATTAATAGGTCCGTATCTGAAATATAAAAAATGGTCTGGTCCATAAGAGGTAAACTGTAGGAGCTATCCCTTTCCCCCTCAATTCCCCTCCCCCTCCTCCCCCATACCCCTTTTCCCCTCAAATTTTCTTCACCAATCAGTGTTCTGGTGCCCCTTATATTCAAGCATGTTATATGATGGCAATCTTGAGACGATCCCCCTTTTTCCAAACCTTCTGATATTTTGGAATAGACACTCCACTCGATCTCCGAAGAGGAAACAAATAAATGTATTGACTATGATAAGATGTTTTATACAATGCTTGAATTTCTTAAACCTCTCTATACCAATATTGGTTTTGTGGGCACCATTGTTTTGTACTGCATACTGCAATCTAAATTCTTCATTATACTCTTTCTGTTTCTCTAATAAAATTTTATGGAATGAAAAAAAAAAAAAAAACTAAAACAACTGTAGGAGCTGCTAAAGCAACTCTGTCACTAAAATGTAAAATTCAAATACTAAAGCTCCCTGCAAAGCAAAGAAAAAACGCCAGTCTAATGCAGAGAAATAGTCCTCTGAAGTCTCTGCAAATATTCACAATACTGAAAGTGTCAATGTCTTGCTCCCTGCTGCACTCAGCGGTTCCTCCATTTTTTTTTTTATCAGCACTGTGGTCCTGTATTGATGTGGAGGTTGGTGGAAGAAACCACTGAATGCAGAGAGGAACCAAGAGATCTACATTCCTGAAAGTGTTGGATTTTGTAGGGACTTTGGGGGATGATTTCTCTGGATTGGATGAGTGGATTAGGAGACCTGTAGACTGACACACCCAGAAGTGCTGATTTTTTTGTAGCGATTTAAGAGGTTAATTCCTCTGGATTAAAGTGGTATTCAGAAGCATGGGTAACTGGGCAGATAAGTAGATACATTCTTCCTTTTCAGGGTGCTGTGGCATTTGAATTTTACTTTTAGGAAAGTTTAACTCTTGAAATAAATAGCCACTCAAAGGACATTTGGAACAACTGAATCCAGACTGAAAGTTAGCAAGACCTAATTTGACAGAATAGGGTGTGGAATAGCTGGCAGACAATGCATAGCGGAAAGAGCCGAAATTATAACATAAGGCATTGCTGGCCTTTCTTTAGCTCAAATAGAATTTTATATTTTACACAGAGCTTGGCTTTATTCCTATCATGTATAAAACTTTTATTCCCAGGCATAAGAAAAACGACAAGCCATAATCCAGGGTTCTGTTCTTATTGGTACATGAAGATTTATAAAGCAGAAGCACTAAGCCCTGAGAAATCGAATTCACAAATAATGGATTCCAGGAAAATGAAAGTGGTGAATTGATCACTAGATGAATGAAATAATACCTTCACAAAAACACATTAGATAACTGGAACAATGTCAATCTTTTTTTTGAAATACCATTCATGTCTGAGGGTTAAGAAAACGTCTATGCAGTGCAGGAATTATAATTTATACAATATAACTGTCTGGTGGACTTCAATAGAATGTAATTATTATGGATTACATTTGTCATTTCTATGTAAAAAATGGCAACTGACTTGTGTGAAACCGAAGGAATGAAGATTCCTTGAAGATGAGCACCCCTATGGGCCTTTATACACAAGTATCTAAAGGGAATACATGGGAATCCTTACAAGCAGAGGGCACTCGCCAACACTGAAGAAGGTGTACTCCATATACTGGCACTTCACCACCCTAGAAATAATAATAAAAAAAATGTTCACTGCAGCATTTATGTGCTGATACTATATTACAATTCTTTTTCAACTTGACTCCACTGTTAGATATGGACATTGACACTCCAGTTATAAATAGCAGGTGAGAGTAACTTGTTTCCTGGACTTAACAGACAAAACTATACTTTTGCTCTGGAATGTCTCCAGCAGACCCAAGGTAGAAGAGAGTAGATGTGCTATACAGCGAAAGGGAAAAAAACAAGATGGAAGTCACTCAGGATCAGTGGGTGTAATCCGTGAATGTGGCGAAGGTCAGGGCAGGCAGCAGACGGTTATCTGGTGACATAGCAAAGGTCAGGATTGGCAGCAAACAGGAAAAGTATCATGACATAGCAAAGGTCAGAGTAGACAGTAAAAGTAGCTGTTAACTGTAGCAAGGTCAAGAACAGGAACAAACAGGCAAAGATACAGGTGCATTTGCTCAGTTATTACAAGCACTGGACCAATCCTGGGCTGGGAACCATGTGACCAGCCAAATGTGGAAAGTAGTCAGCAGCAAGCTATAGCTGTGCAGGGCTGGAAGCTGTGTCCCGTTCTGCTGCAACTGGGATGCTAGACAAGAAGAGGAGGAGCGGAGCTGCTCCTATTGTGGGGTGACTGAGATACAGGCCAATGCTGGGAGAGTAGAGAGCCAGAACTGGAAAATGGGAGCCACTGGTGGGCAAGGCATCCTAATATCCTCGTCAGAGAGGGCTGAAGGCTTTTGTCATTGCAGATCTCTTATGTGGGCTCTGGATGTGCTTCACTTTAACTACAAAAACAATTTTGTAATTTAGTGTTACTAAAAATTACTATTTCATTTCAATCTGCAGACAGCTATGATTTCTTATAACTGCAGAAAATGCAAATGTCTTTTCAATCATGAGGAATATTCTGCACATTGGCTCATTGTTTTATTTGTAGTTTTTCCTTATTACAACATGGGAACAGTCATGTGATTATAGCGGACCCTCCCGCTGAGGAAGTAGGAAGTGACTAGAGTGGCCTTTCTGAGTATCCAGAGGGAAGAAGCCGGTCGCTGATATTTTCAAATATTTCAATTAACTTGGAAAGCAGTGCTTTCACCTTAGCAAAAGGGGAGTTCCATTTTAAGCCCACACTGCTTTCTCAAAATGCTGGCACTTTCAATTTTTTCCTTTTATGTGAATGAAAGCATAAAACAAAAATGGTTCTAAATATACCTATACTTTAAGGCTCTCATCTCCAAAAAATTAGAGCGGATGACATCCACCGTCTACTAACTACCATAGCAGATTTGGAGACTAAACATAAACGGGACCTTGATCCCTCCACCTTCGTCAAACTGGCCAAAGCGCAACGTGATCTCTTACAGTTACTTGACTCCCACTCCTTGGTAGCACAGGACAAAGCACGCGCATTTCTACTCATTGGCCAACAAATCTGGCCCAGACCCTCCATCCTAAACCTCCCCGCAACCATATTCCGTTTATAGTACAATCGATCCAAGTTAAATCACATAGCCCCAATGACATATCTGACTCCTTCCAGCAATACTACTCCAAACTATACAACCTCACCTCTCACTGTACAAAACAATCAAACTCCCCTCCCCCAGATGAACTACAAACATACATCTCCGATACAGCCCTCCCTGAAATAGATACACAAAATTCCGTGGAATTAGATAAACCCCTCATGGAACCCGAATTTCTAGGCGCCATTAAATGCTTGAAATTAGGTAAATGTCCAGGCCTGGTTTACCCCCCGCTTTTACAAAACTTTCTCACCCCTCTTAGTACCTCTTCTAACCCGTGCATTCAACTCTATTGATGAAACCACCCTCTTCTCAAGGCACCTCCTATCAGCAAACTTATCTATCCTCCTGAAACTTGACAAGGATCCTTCACAATGCAGTAGTTCTCACCCAATCTCGCTCCTAAACATGGATCTCAAGCTCTTTGCGAAGGCCCTTGCCAATCATTTAGCCCCCCTTCTGCCTAATATCATCCACAGACATCAAGTCAGATTTGTCCCGGGTCGTGAAGCCCGGGACAACACGACTAAAACAATCCATCTTATCTCATATGCTCAGAAGCATGACCTGAAAGCCTGCCTTCTGTCCTTCGACACCGAAAAGGCGTTCAACAGGGTTAATTGGAAGTTCCTACGGCTATTCTTGGAGCAGATTGGTCTGGGGACGTCCTTCAAAAGTGATGTCTCTGTACTGACATCCCTCAGCAGCCGTACTGGATAATGGTACTACGTCAACATAATTTGATATCTCGAACGGTACCCGTCAAGGCTGCCCATTGTCCCCTCTCCTGTTTGTTCTGGTGATAGAACACCTAGCGAACGCCATCTGACAAAATATCTTGATTCAGGGAGTCCAAACCCCCTCTGCTCACCACAGGTTGTCCCTATATGCGGATGATTTATTGCTGTACGTTCAGCAACCGCGTATCTCTCTACCCTCATTATTCTCAGAATTTCATTGATTCGGGATACACAGCAATTTTAAACTTAACATATCTAAAACGGAAGCTCTCAACACCTCTTTGCCCGCTCCAACGATGCGATGACTTCATTAAAGACTAACTATTCTTTTCAATGGCAACTGAGGGGAATATTGTATCTTGGGGTCACGATTCCTTCCAACCTATCAAACCTATTCACACTGAACTATATTCCTCTCCTCACAAAAATACGAAAGGAATTGGAATCTTGGAGGAATTCCTCCCTACCCTGGTTTGGGCATATTAACACCCTGAAAATGGATACCCTACCCAAGATACTATATCTCTTCCAAACAATACCAACTTTAATTCCGAATTCCTTTTTCCTTTCCTTCCGATCCCTCTCCATCAGATTCCTCTGGAATAGAGGCTTTTCTAGGGTCAAATACAACTTACTCACCCTTCCAAAACTGCAAGGAGGCACGGGACTCCCTGATTATGAAATATATTACAAGGCGCCCTCATATTAGAATGGTTCCTGCACCCATTCACAAAAGCCTCAGTCATGATAAAGCAGAACTTATCCCCAATTGATTTGCGCGCACTCCCTTGGGGGAACAAATCCTCCCTCCCCCCAACTAACATCATCTTCTCCACTCACACATGCCGCACTCAAGGTGTGGTACAAGAGGGGCCTAGGCTTGGTTCTCTCATCTGACCCCTCACCCTTAACATCTCTATTCAACAATCCTAGTCTCCCCTAAGTGATTGGCTCACTAACCTACATCTGTCCTCTTTCACTAAACACGTATCTCTAACATCCCATATCCACCATCCCCTCACGGAATATGAACGGAATATGATACCATCTCCAGATATCATGTTTACTATCTCCCTATAGATATAGCCATCCAAATACATGAACACTTCATACTATTCTATTGATAGCGCTGTACAGGCACTTTAACATTTTGGTGAGCGCTGCACAGGCACTTGCGGTGTTCATCCTCCATTCTTAGTGGGAGTGATATGTCCCAGCACTATCACCACACGAGACGACTGTGGAGACCAGACTGTCCCGCCTCTATGTGTCTTGACTGTTAATTCTACTTAGGCAAGATAGTTCACACACCTGTTCGGAATTTTGTTAGAATTCGATCATACACGCACTTACATCGTGGTGATATCTCTGTTTCTCTTACACCACCCTGTATTCTATTAAATTCTGTTAATTCTATTTAGGCAAGATAGCACACACACCTGTACAAAATTTCGCTAGAATTCGATTATACACGCACTCATTTTGTGGTGATTCCTCTGTTACTCTTATACCACCCTGTATTCTATTAATATACGGCAAAGATATTTTCTCTATTAGGAAATCATTCCTGCGTGTATACAGTTTTATGTACTCACCACTATCACGACCCTGTATAGTGAGGGTGATTCTTACCTCCTACTTGTGGCGTTCACGGACACGTCGCGAGTGGTTTT
>BLSH010368381.1:479350-493938 GCA_018402905.1 Glandirana rugosa | reverse complement strand
CGATTGGTCGTACCAATCGTTTGCCCAGTCCGAGACTCGAAGGAAGCGTGGAAGTGAGGAATAGGACCCAAAGAAACCATGATACGCACATGATCTTAACTAACAAGGTGAGAGTTCTGTGAGCACTTACTCGATCGGAGCACTCACTGAAGGAATCCTTTTGGGGTGAACACCCCCCTGCAAAAGAGATTCGCTGCACTCAAATGAAGCACCAATGATTTTATATGAACACTTGGAACACGAATCACAGTTATCACTATCACTACAGTTTAATTAGGACTTTTTAAGAGTGGAACTATTTGCTGAATTTCAATCTATTCCAATTACTGTTTTATATCTTCACTGTCACTTTTAATCACTGGATTATATCACTGCCATTTTTAATGTTTTAGGCTTTATATAGCCAATGCTTTTATAAGATTGTACCCACTGCATTTTTATTGAAGGATTTATTATATATTGCACTTTATATCGTCTATTTATACCTATATATTTTTACATGCGTTATCCTCATCATTGTATATATTTTTACATCATACACGTATATTTTTAAATCAGAATAACGTATGAGACCACTATATATTAACACCTACAGAAATAGGCTGCGCAGTACCATCCATTCCTTTCACCTATACTTTATTATTTTTTTTTATATCGTACAAACAGGTGTATCTAGAATCTGTGCTCAACACAGCCTCAGCAATCAACTGTCTGACCAATACAAAGGAACAAGGCTTGTTTATCTGGAATAGTAAGTGCAGTCTGTGTGTGTTTCATAGCTTGATACACTTTCAACACAGAATCTGGGGAACAATAAATGGAAATGCTGAATGTGGAACAAGCACTCCAGTTTGAAGCTTTGTACTGTGTACAAATTCTTACATAAGCTGTTGAGAAAATGGTAACCACAATGGTTTGCGATCATGGACAGGAGTGCAGAATATGATGCACATAGAGGGATTCTCATTGTTGTTACCTCAGACTATCACCAGATGTCCCCACTTGGTGGTGCTAAATGTTTGTAAATTGGGCACTCACCTGTTATTGCTAGATTTTGGCGCCAATAGGCGATTCCCTCCTTAGCTGATTGGGCTTGTGAAATAGACAGGATTGAACACCTACAACATATGGTAACCTGGGATGCTGATAAGAATGAATCCCACACCATTATGTGGACTGTGTGGATACACTTCCAGTTTTCCTCTTATTTTGAAGTTTTTGTAGCAGATAAAGTTGACAATGCATCTCCTGGGATCTCCCATGTGTAGATGGCGTCCCCTACACTCCCCCCCCCCCCATTTTTTTTTCTTTCTCCCTCTTTTCTCTTCTACTTTGCTTTCAGCTATCCTTTATTTTTCTCCTTAGCTTCTCTCCCCAAATATGCAAACTTATTTATGGCTCACCTGGAGGACAAATTCCTGAACAGCATACAACAAAATCCATACAGATATTATCGCTATATCAATGATATCTTCATAATATGGTTGGAGGTGAAGAAAATCTAAAACAGTTTTGGTCATTGATCAACACTTTTCACCAATCTATCAAACTAAAAATTGATTATTCTAATACACGTCAACTTCCTAGACACCACAGTATACATCTGGGATGACACGCTTCACACTTTGATACACGGAAAACCGACTGACCGATGCAGCTAGCTATGTTTAGACCCAGAAGACAAAGATAAACATCTTAGAACACTAGCAGATGCATTCCATAAGAAAGGTTACAAAGACAAAACCATAAACATGGCCTTGAAAACCCAAAGAGAAAATCTCCTCCAATACAAAGAGAAAAAAACAAATAATCGTGTAACTTTAGTCACCACATACAATCCGGCACTAGAAAGATTAAAAAGATTGATTTACAACCCATCATAGCAGAGGATGAAACTCTGAAAGAAATATTCCAACATCCCCCAATATTGGCTTTTGGACAACCACCCAACCTCAGACATAAACTAATCAGCAGGAAACTTCATTCTGATTATGAAGTCACAAATAATGGAAGCAAACCCTGCAATAAAAAATGCTGCAAACTGTGCAACAAGATCAATCGGTCTAAAAGTGTCACCTTCAATATCACGGGATCATACCGCTGTACCTCCAGTAATGTGTTGTACCTCACCCAATGCAAATGATGTAGCAAAGGATCTTATGTAGGCGAACCAGGACAGAAGTTGCAAGCAAGGTTGAATTTGCACAGACATACCATCAAGGAACATGATGCCCCTGTGGGACATTATTTCTCACAACCGGACCACACTATAGAAGACCTCAATGTTTTAGTTCTTAAAGGGAATTTGAGGACTATCCAGGAAAGGAAAACTTTTGAAATAAGAATGATACTTCTATTTGACACAAAACCGGCCTAAATTTAGATATAGGTTTTCTTATTCTACATTTCTATGACCCCGCTCTGTGGCTATCAACCCCCCCCCCCCCCCCAGTCTTTAGCTCTCCCTCTGTCTTATCTCACTAACTATATATGCTAGTTTTATCATTGCCATGTACATTTGTTCGTGTTTGTTTTTTTTTCTCTTTTTTTTTTTTTGCCTTTGCCTCAGAGATTTTGAGTTTTCTTTTGTTTTTTTTAACATTCTGCTAAACCTTTTATGAATCCGTACTGCTTGGACCTTGAAGAAGGGGACATACCTCGAAAGCTTGTCCTGAAAAATTGTATGTTAGTGCAAATAAAAAAAAGTATCACAGACAGTACTCAGTTAATTCTATATACAGATACTTTGCTCACATTACCATGCCTTAGGGGTCTTTATCTTATTATAACCCTGTGATGTTTGACCTCTATACATCCACTGGAAATTGATTAGTACTCTCATGTTTATGCTCTGTACTGTTTAATACTGAATAAAACAAATTCAACATAAATTGGGCAGTTGCTGCAATGGAGTGTAAAGTTTTACCCAGCCCCAGGTTGTTTGGCAGCTGTGCCCTGCCAGTTTAGGATGTTGCGGGTGGGCTATAGATATTAAGGGTGGCAGGAACTTGGGTACAATTGTAGGAGAGTTCTGCTGTGACCAAGAAGCCAAAGAAGAGAGAGCAGCGCCATCTAAGTGCAGTTAATAGGATACATGTATTACATGGCAATACATGTAACACTCACAGGATTAAAAAGAATAAGTGCTTGGTCTCTGTACAAGATTCATCCGCTCTGTGGGGAGGACGAGCAGCGACTGGTGATGGAGTCCCTGTGGTCACGGCTATGCTGGTGGCTCCAAGCACTTCCAAGTCCGCAGGTGCACTCGGGGGAAGCCGTCGACATCACTTCCGGATATCTATTGGAGCGGGGAGGTGCGCGTGTTTGGAGCACACGTGCTCCTTTTTGAATCGATGAGCTCAGCCATCTTTACGATGGTATAAAATAGGAAATGCCAGTGGGCGGGACTATGGCTAAACAAACTGATCTGGGAGATGGGCTGACAAGCGCTTAAAGCTGCACTAACAATTTAATGATAGTCATTGAATTAAAATACAGTTGCACTCATAAGTTTACATACCCTGACAGAATTTATGATTTCTTGGCCATTTTTCAGAGAATATGAATGAGAACACAAAAAGATTTATTTCACTCATGGTTAGTGTTTGGCTGAAGCCATCTATTATCAATCAACTGTGTTTATTAATTTTAAATCATAATGACAACAGAAACTACCCAAATGATCCTGATCAAAAGTTTACATACCCTGGTGATTTTGGCCTAATAACATGCACAAAAGTTGACACAAAAGGGTTTGAATGGCTATTAAAGGTAACCATCCTTACCTGTAATCTGTTTGCTTGTAATTAGTGTGTGTGTGTGTATAAAAGGTTAATGAGTTTCTGGACTCCTAAAAGAACCCTTGCATCTTTCATCCAGTGCTGCACTGACGTTTCTGGATTCTGAGTCATGGGGAAAGCAAAATAATTGTCAAAGGATCTGCGGGAAAAGGTAGTTGAACTGTGTAAAACAGGAAAGGGATATAAAAAGATATCTAAGGAATTGAGAATGCCAATCAGCAGTGTTCAAACTCTAATGAAGAAGTGGAAAATGAGGGGTTCTGTTGAAACCAAACCACGGTCAGGTAGACCAACTAACATTTCAGCCACAACTGCCAGGAAAATTGTTCAAGGTGCAAACAAAAACCCACAAATAACTTCAGGACTCTCTGAAAACATGTGGTGTGGCTGTTTCAACAAGCACAATAAGGAGGCACTTGAAGAAAGCTGGTCTGCATGGTCGAGTCGCAAGAAGAAAGCCATTACTACGCAAATGCCACAAAGTATCCCATATACAATACGCCAAACAGCACAGAGACAAGCCTCAAACCTTCTGGCACAAAGTCATTTGGAGTGATGAGACTAAAATTAAGGTTTTTGGCCACAACTATAAATGCTACATTTGGAGACGAGTCAACAAGGCTTGTGAACCATGGAGGTGGATCGCTGATGTTTTGAGGATGTGTGAGCTACAAAGGCACAGGGAATTTGGTCAAAATTGATGGCAAGATGAATGCAGTATGCTATCAAAAATACTGGAGGAACATTTGGATTCATCAGCCAGGAAGCTGCGCATGGGACCTACTTGGACATTCCAACATGACAATGATCCAAAACACAAGGAAAAGAAACCGCAATTCGCCCCCTGGGACTTTAAGTGAGGTCTGTATAAAGTCAACACACAGAAAAAATGTGGTGGAGTAAACAATTTTATTGCAGGTCATAAAAACATCATAGCAAGATTGAATATGGACATGCGTATATATCCCATATAAACGGTGTGATACAGAGTTTTACTATCATGGACATGTAAAAACATGGTACATCTTAGGGTAGTGGTGAGTATAAATAAATGCATCTGTGTACTCGGCTCGCTTCCTCAGGAGTAGACGCATACTGTCTAAGAAAAGAGGTACCAATTAGATATCACAAGAAACAGAAATGATGTACATAGAGAAAGGGTAAGGCAAAAAGCAGAGGACCTCAAAATTAGGCACCCCATACTTAGTCAGTGAGATGGCTCCAGAAACCGCTCCCCAGGGAGACAGCGGGCCATGTCAGGTCGGGGAACTGAAGGGGCGAAGCCGACATTGCCCAAACGGAGACCGGACAAGGGATAGGCACGGCAGAAAGCATGGGAGAAAGTTTGTCTCTTGGCATGTCCCACATTCTATACGCAGGATACTATGGAAATATACATATATATATATATATATATATATATATATATATGTGTGTGTAATATGAGTACATATTGATCAATAGATCATTGCTATAGTAGCAGAGTAAAGGATAAGTACATAGCATAGGTTGGTATCTGTAGACATGAGTGTATGGGAAGTAGCCAAAGGAAAGTTAGAAAGAGAGAAGCAGGAAGGAGACAGGTGAAGTAGAGGGAAAGTAATGGAGGAGGAAAGAAAAGGAAAATAAAAAAGCAAGAAGTGTGATGAGAATAGTGGTGTAAGAAGTGATGGGAAAATTGCAGAGTGCATGTGTGGAAAAATTAACATTAATGGTAAATGAGCAACAGTGACCAATATTAGAGTACCCGAGAGCCGAGGGCAGCAATTGACCGGGGAGGGGCATATAGGTGTCTTCCACATGGTACATATTGAGAAAAATATAAGAGGGTGGTCAATTGCTTGCCTTCTCCCGGCAGAAAGCATGGGAGAAAGTTTGTCTCTTGGCATGTCCCACATTCCATACGCAGGATACTGTGGATATGTAATATGAGTACATATTGATCAATAGATAGATTGCTATAGTAGCAGAGTAAAGGATGAGTACTTGGCATAGGTTGGTATCCGTAGAGATGAGTGTATGGGAAGTAGCCAAAGGAAAGTTAGAGAGAGAGAGAGAAGCAGGAAGGAGAAAGGGGAAGTAGAGGGAAAGTAATGGAGGAGGAAAGAAAAGGAAAAGAAAAAAGCAAGAAGTGTGATGAGTATAGTGGTGTAAGAGGTGATGGGAAAATTGCAGAGAGTTCATGTGTGGAAAAATTAACAACAATGGTAAATGAGCAACAGTGACCAATATTAGAGTATACTAGTGTAAATAGAGGTGTAAAGGAGGCTCTGGTTAGAGCATGATGTAGAAAGTATGGTCATGCTTACCCATCCTGTGTGACATGAACTGGGTGGATGTGGTTGCTGAGTGAGAAAGGAACTGCCATGCCGACACCCCGCCTCAAGTACCCGAGCAGACGTCGCTGGCTCCACCCCTAGCATCATGCGTCAGCTAGCCAGTGATGCGAGCATGCACTGCGCCACCCGACGAGGCAGTGCGCGGGCCTACTCAGCCAGCTGGATGACTAACCACATGATGCCAGTGTGGACTCAGCAGGGGGCGGATCCCCCATGCTGAACGCAGAGCATGACGCCGATGTGCGGTGGCCCCGCCCGCCTGACGGACAGGGGGGAGGGGACAGCACAGGAGAACACTCCCTACACATCACAGCTCCCGAAAACAAGACCATGACCCGCTGTCAACCACTGGGAGCAGCAACATAGAGCCAAATCCTGATGCCAGCCAGACCTAATGGGATATAAAAAGTTGTATAGGGGATCAATTTACATAGATGAATGAATGCTGAAAATATGTTGAATAGTGTATAGAGTATGTGTGAGACCCGAGGGCAGCAATTGACCGGGGAGGGGCATATAGGTGTCTTCCACCTGGTACATATTGAAAAAAATATAAGAGGGTGGTCAATTGCTTGCCTTCTACTTATAGCAGACCTCTATCCCTAAAACAACAAGTAAAAGAAACAACAATTCGCCCCCTGCGACTTTAAATGAGGTCTGCATAAGGTCAACACACAGAAAAAATGTAGTGGAGTAAACAATTTTATTGCAGGTCATAAAAACATCATTGCAAGATTGAATGTGGACATGCGTATACATCCCATATAAATGGTGTGATACAGAGTATTACAATCATGGACATGTAAAAACATGATACATCTTAGGGTAGTGGTGAGTATAAATAAATGCATCTGTGTACTCTACGCGTTTTGCGAGCTCGGCTCGCTTCCTCAGGAGTAGATGCATGCTGTCTAAGAAAAGAAGTACCAATTAGATGTCACAAGGAACAGAAATGATGTACATAGAGAAAAGGTAAGGCAAAAAGCAGGGGACCTCAAAATTGGGTACCCCATACTTACAGTCCGTGATCCAAAACACAAGGCCAAGTCCACCTGTCTTGGCTACAGCAGTATAAAGTGAAGGCTCTGGAGTGGCCATCTCAGTCTCCTGACCTCAATATCATTGAGCCACTCTGGGGAGAACTCAAATGTGCAGTTCATGCAAGACAGCCCAAGAATTTCCAGGAACTGGAGGCTTTTTGCCAAGAGGAATGGGCAGCTTTACCATCTGAGAAGATAAAGAGCCTTATCCACAATTACCACAAAAAACGTCAAGCTGTCGGTGTTAAAGGGGGCAATTCACGGTATTCAGAACTGGGGTATGTAAACTTTTGATTAGGATCATTTGGGTAGTTTCTGTTGTGCTTATGATTTAAAAAGAGTAAACACAGTTGATTGATAATAAATGGCTTCAGCCAAACACTAACCATGAGTGAAAGAAATGTTTTTGTGTTATCAGTCATATTCTCTGAAAAATGGCCAAGAAATCATAAATTCTGGCAGGGTATGTAAACTTATGTGCACAACTGTATGTACACATAACAATGATCCAGCATATACCTTGACAAGAATCCAAGAGAAAAGAAAGAAAAAAAGAAAAGAGAGAAAAAAGGGAAAAAGAGAATTAAACTAAAGAAAAAATACATACAAATAAAATATAAAGATAAAAATAAACATGAAAATGATAATACTGACTCTTAGGAACATCATTGACCCACCGAGGATAATAGCAACTCTTATAATGAAGATAAGATTATCCTCGGTGGGTAAACAATGTTCCTAAGAGCCAGTATTGCCACCTTAAGCACAACTGTACTAAAGATACAGATTATGAGACCCATGGGCAACCACTTAGGCAAAAGTTTTTGGAGAAGGGTTACCCCTCAGCCATTGTTGACTAGGCCTTTTCCTTTTACAAACATAACAAGGTCGCAGTAGATATGAAGAATAAAACTGGTCTGACCATTCAACCCATTAGATTTACTATGAATTTTCACTCCCAATTTAGAAATATGGAGCTCGTATTTCTTAAACTTTGGTTCATCCTACAAGAGGACACCCACCTGACATCTACCATTACAGATAGGCCACAGATCTCATATAGACGGGCGAGAGATTTAAAAACTTGAATTACACCCAGTAAAATTAAATCCATTTCCACCACAGGCAGTGCCCTTTCAATGTTTTTTTAACATCAAAGGCATGTATCAGTGTCACAAAGCATTATGCCTCACTTGTGATCATGTCTGCCATGGACAAAAAGAGTTTTCATCCAAAGGTAAAAGCTATACTAGATCAGATTTTTTTTTTTATGTTCATCAGAATTTGTGGTTTACTGCATGTCCTGCCTCTGTGGCCTCCTGTAGGTTGGCCGTACCATTCAGACCCTGCGAAAAAGGTTTGGTGAGCATAGGGGACTGGTGGATGCAGGGTCGGACAAGCATAGTGTCCCCAAACACTTCCTCACACACCATCAACAGTCCTCCTAGGAATTAAAAGTTTGGGTGATTGAGGCCATGCCCAGAAACCTCCCTGCAGCAGAATGTTTTAAGTGTTTATATGCCCATGAATCATACTGCATATACAGGTTGGACATTCTGGCCCCCGGGGGGTTTAAATGAAGATCTAGAGATTAATTCCCTTTTGTAACCAGCCTTACATCTCTTTCCTTCCGGTTAGTACGGACCAAATCAATGTGTCCATCACAGTTATTCATTTATTTTTTCCATCTGAGATTGTGGCATATGTGGTGGTCTCTCTCTTACACTTACCCATATATGCTACATCCACATGTATTGTCCCAGTTAATGAGGTCTTTTATATTATTTATTTTCTCTTGCTAAACATTTTCCATTAATTGCTTTCAGGTCATGGACCCTTAAGGTAATTTCTCAGTTTTGATTCCCAGTCTGAGTAAGTACATTATGTTCTGATTTGGTTTTTGGAGTTTATTTTGATATCTTACTCTTACCTTGTTATTTATTTATATCTTTCTTTATTCTTATTTTTCATGTCCATTTCAAATTTATGTTTATTTTTATCTTTATTTTATTCTTATTTTTATTTTTATTTTAATTTTTTTATTTTTCTTTATTCTTCTTTATTTTTCCTTTCTTAATTTTCCCGTTTCATTTTTTTCATTCTTCTTTTCCTTCTCTTGTTTCTACTTTATCTTTTTCTTTCTCCGTTTTTGCTTCTTTGTCTTTCTCCTTTGCTTTTTCTTTCATTTCAGTTTATTTTATTATTATTTTTATTTTTATCTTTGTATTATCTTTATTGTTATATGTATTTTTTCTTTAGTTTTATTTTATCTTTTTCCTTTTTTTCCCCTTTTTTCTCTCTCCTCTTTTCTTTTTTCTTTCTTGGATTCTTGTCACGTTATAAGCTGGATCATTGTTACGTGGACATATTTTAATTCATTGACTTGTTAAATTGTTAGTGTTGCTTAAAGGGCTTGTCAGCCCATTTCCCAGGATCAGTTTGTTTAACCACAGTCCCGCCCACTGGCCTGTATTTCCTATTTTATACCACTATAAAGATGGCTGAGCTCATGCCTGAAGAAGGAATACGTATCCTCCAAACGCATGCACCTCCACACTCCACCTGACATCCGGAAGTGGCGTCGGTGGCTTCCCCCGAGTGCACCCGCGGCCTTGGAAGTGTCGGGAGCCACCCGCATAGCTGTGACCATGGGGACTCCATCACCAGCCACTGCTCGTCCTCCCCACAGAGCAGATGAACCTTGTGCAGAGACCAAGCGCTTATTCTTTTTAATCCTGTGAGTATTACATGTATTGCCGTGTAATATATGTATCCTGATTACCGCACTTAGATAGCGCTGTGCTCTCTTCTTTGGCTTGTGTGTCCGCAGAGTGTCCTTTTAGCTTTCTTTTGAGCCTGCAGCTGTCTACATCAGCACTTGTTCTCAGAGACTGGTTCAGAGACTTTAATGCACCTTTTAATTGCCTTGTCAGTTGCTGCCCTGGTTTACTCCTACTGTGCTGTAGTGTGCCTAAGCTTGTTTTTTGTTTTTTGCTGCTGTGACCCATAGTCAATACCATTTCAGATCTGGGACCTGCCTGCTAAAAATTATGTAGTCAGGAAGCCATTTCACATGAGCTTTCCCTTTCAGGATGGGGGGGGGGGGTGAATGGAGACATTATGTAGGTAGGACTTACTGCATTCCTCCCTCTGAAGAAGCCCTCGTTCACATTGGAGTGACTTGTCATGCGATTTGACAGGTCCCACCCTAATGTCAGCAATGGCACTATTCAAATTGGTGCAAAGCCGACTTTGCTGTGCCGTGCCGCATCAATTTGAAAAAGTAGTTCCTACACTACTGCATTAAGGTAAAAAATGTTTCAGTTTGTGTATCGCCCCTCACCCCACCTTATACTTAACTGAACCCGATCCCGATCCAGTGCTGTGCCTCTCCTTTTCTCCTCGCTGTCACAGGATTTGCTGAGAGCACTGAGAGCCATTGGCTCTCGCTGCTGTTAGTCGAATCCTGTGGCAGGGGATTGGGGGACAGGGCCGAGCCTCGCTGTCTACAGCTTCTTATGGTGGCACACTGAGAAAAGAAGAGACCAGGAGCTGTTGCACAAACTAGATCAATCTTTTCAAGTATGGTGCTGCCATTATACTATATGGCTGCCTTTTTATTGAACGTTATGTAATAAAGACAAACTTCTTTTTAAGTAACTTGGTATGGACTCTGTTTATTCTGTTTCAAAGGGGGACTACTCTTGGACATGGGCTTGTGCTTAGGGGATAGAGGGGGACCAAGACCAGCGGGAAGAGACAGCGGGTTGGATAGAAGGACCTGGGTTCAGGTTAGACCATGCTGGATAATTCACAGGGTGTCTTAGAGGGGCAATGTACAACAAATTCCACCTGGTAGCAATAAGAACCCTGGCCAGCCCCATTCTAGGAGCCTCATGGGGCGCCCAAGCTTTCAATCAAAGAGCTAATGTGCAGTACACATGGTCCTGTTACCTTACAATTGTAGCACCCTCCTAGGTAGGTGCGAAGAAGTGTATATAGTTTTTGGCTTTTCTGCTTAACAGAGAATAGACAGGTAAATTTAGGTGCTGTCTGCTTAACAGAGAGCAGTGATTTATTAGTGAGGTCTGCTCAGTTTGCTCTGGGTGTGGCTCATGCTGTCTTGATGTTTCACACTGATCCAATAGCAAGAAGGCATATTGGACAGTAAGAGGAAACATAGCAGATGAGATGCAGATACAGCCCTGGCCAATTAGAGGGGGATGTGTCCCAAGAAATGCTGGGTGCCTCTATTTCAGTCTGAGGAGCACATGCGCTCAGGGATCCAGTCCAGCCCACCTCTGAGGAGAGAGGTTCTGGTGGGGAGGAGGTGGCGGCCATGTGCCCTCGGATGCAAGATCTGAGGGCCTGAAGCCTGAACGCTACAGCCCAGGGTTCCTGTGCAAGCTGACTGAGGGAGGAAGTCTATGGATCTGGTTTCATGTCACTGGTATAGAATGTCGCTTGGAAGTTGAAAGGAGGCTACCAGCTGTCCCTGGACATTTTGTGAGCACAGACCCTGAAGGGATCCCTGAGACTGTGTGTTGCTGAAATTTCCCCTCTGGTCCTATAAGGCAGCATACTATGGGTGTGAGCTAAAGGAGACACCTGCTAGTGTCTTGAAGAAGTAAAGTCTAGTAAATTCCTTTTGCTTCAAAGGGACTTTCTTCCCCCTATTCAGCCTGCTGCATAGTGCTACTGACAGTTTACTACACAGTTCTATTGAGAAGTAGTCCTCGCTGTGAATAGTTAATTTGGAGTATCCTACTAATTCCCTTCTCCTATCCAAGTTCTCCAAATAAAACATAAAAACAAATCCCCTAGACTGGTCAGTGGAGACAACGAGCGGAAGAGTGTGTGCACCTGGCTGTGTGAAAATACTGTGTAACGGGCTGCAAGATAATGAGTGAGAAGCCCAGGTACAAGTATTCAAGCAGTTCCTGCGGGAGTAGTGCTACACAATCATAACACAGAAATTATAAATTGATTCAGGCAACCAATACTGAATTTGATATTCAGTACTGATTCCTTATTTGGCTGGACGCAAGATGGTCAGGCTACCTGATAGTGATAGAATGACATACTGGACCAGGGGTGGTAAGAAAAGATTTTAACCAGAAAACGGCATATGTTCCAGATTGGGAGAGTTGTAGGGTTCTAAAAACTAATGTTACTATGGAAAGTAAATTGTGCTGTATTGATTCACCTGTTGTTTTCAAGGCCACTTTTTGAATAAGAATGAAGCAAGTTAAGATGCTAAGGAAAAAAAAAGCTGAACCTAAAATAAGTTTTCTTTTATCTGTACAGTTTTTAGTATTATAATAAATCTATACGGATTATGTTTTCTCTGCTTATAAATGTGTCCTTTCGATTGCAAATGTTGACACACTACATTAAGAATGTCTGACAACCTGCCATTAATAGTAAAAGCTGTATCTCACTGCTTTAGTCCCATGTGGGTAAGGCTATCTTTAAATCATTCCGGCGTTAACTGTTATAATCGTATTGCTAGACTTTGTTTGATTGATGTGCTATTTAATAATTAGGCTCTGGAACAGTTTTCTGTGGGATTTAATGCTGAAAAGCAAGCAAGCTTAGCTACCTTGTTCTGCTGTCTTTGATTAGATTATATGCTTCTATTAATTACATTTAAATGAATGCTGCTTCCCAAATCTGGAAAGATTGTGCTGAGGATTGCAAATTAGTTAACAAAACACTAGAATAATCAGGAGTTCATACAGTATATCTACTTATATTTCAGAAATAATGGTTTCTTTGTTACCATCCGTTATGACATACGTCTCTCTCTATGACAAAGGCACTGTGACACTGTTGTCAAAGATAGAATTTTCAGCATGATCATGCCAAACCTTGTAGTTCAGCTACTACTGGGCCAGCATTTAATCCATGTGAGACAATGCACTGGCCTGTCAGGTCACCTAAATTTGTCCTCAATAAAAAAACATTTGGGATATGTCCACTGCTGATCTTTATTTTCACATTTTTAAATCAGCTGTCAACAATGCAGCAAATTGGGTGTTAAACTAGAAGAAAGTAAAATCAAAGTGTTAGATGAATGATATTTAACTTTCATTCCCTGAAATGAAATAGTTAAAATGAAATAAAAAAAAAAAAGGTAATCATCCCTATGGATAGGGGTGACAATAAGTGGTCACCGCCTACTACGTCATTTCATATCTGCTCCACATGTATACCATAGAGCAGAAGTCTCCAAAATGTGGCCTGCAGGCCGGATGTGGCCCTTTGCTTGCCTTTGTCTGGCAAATGGGGCACTATTACTTACAGAGACATCAATGATGGGGCAATATTCCTTCTATGGACACCAAAGATGGGGCACTATTCTTCCCACTGACACCAATGATGGGGCACTATTCCTTCCATTGGCACCAATGATGGGGCACTATTCCTCCCACTGACATCAGTGATGGGGCACTATTCCTTCCATTGACACCGATGATGGGGAACTATTCCTCCCATTGGCACCAATGATGGGCCACTATTCCTCCCGCTGACACCAACAATGTAATTTTTTTGTCTCCCACTGACCACCAAGCCTATGACATTGTTTACTCCTACCGATGCCAGGGCAGTAATCTAGCCCCTTGTTGCAAAAGTTTGAAGACCCCGGACATAGAGGAACAGTTCAGGGTGCTAACTGTGACCGTTAGGGGTGGGGCTTTTCAGCAGCAACAGATGCATCAAATTGTACCTGTCTGTAGTATTTTCTCAGGAATCTCACTACAAGCAAGATGTCAGAATATTATTAAGGTTTGAGGAACGCCTCCATTTTTGTAGAAGACCATAACCATTTTTTTCCCCAGAGGTTAATGTGCAAAAACTGGAAAAGTAATTTTGCATTATGGATGGAATGATGCAAGATTACATTTCCTAGAAGGTTATATTGAGGATCTCAAAGCATTGATCACCTATCGGGCATCCAAAATAAGCAATGTTTTTCATATAAACTTTCAATGTCACAAAAAGTGAATTCTCCATATCTTTCTCTTCAAAGAGAGAATGCAAAATTGAAGAGATTGTTTTCATTCTACATTATCCTAATTCTACAGCACTTTGTAGAGGGTCACACCTATTATACATATTAAATCTGCTCTAAACACAAGTACATTTACAGCCAAACCTTTGTTTTGATGGAGTAGGGAAGGATTAGCAACCTTTGCTGCTGTCTGTATCCCCATTTGGGAGATTCATCCAGGGCCAGGACAAGGGGTGGGCAGGAGGGACAGTTGCCCTGGGCACTGTGGTATCATGTGAGGTGCAGGGGCATCACAAGGAGATTGGGGGGAGGGGATTTGTGTTGAGAAGGGAATTTAGGGGACGGCAGGAGGTAACCATTGTTCTAGGATGGGAAATTTGGGGGGGGGGGGATT
>BLSH010368381.1:457993-479340 GCA_018402905.1 Glandirana rugosa | reverse complement strand
GATGGGGGATTTGTGCTAGAAAAGGTAATATGGTAGGGGGAGGGGATATGTGCTAGGAGGGGAGATTTTTTTGGGGAGGGGGATTTGTGCTAGTAGGGGATGTTTGGGAGGCATTATTTGTACTAGGAGGGGAAAGTTGGAGGGAGGGGATATGTGCTAGGATGGAGGATTGGAGGAGGGGAGTTTGTGCTGGGAGGAAGGATTTGGGGGGAGGGATTTGTGCTTGGAGGGTGAACTTGAAAGTTAAAGGAATTTTTTTTAGGGATTGTGCTGGGAGCATATGTGGATAGAGAGTATTTACACTGGGAGGGGGGATTTGTACTGGGAAGAGGGGGAATTTTGCTTAGGGGGTAAGCATGCAGATCAGTGCTCTATTTTTTTGGAGGGGAAAAGCGCAATTTGGCATGTTCATCAGGGCTCTAGATGACCTTGTCCCAGCACTGGATTCTTCCACCCATTTTTTCCAGGTAACCACTGTGACTACAAGTGAAGGAAAATCCGAAATTTGAGTTACTAGTAACTGGAGAGAGCTAGGACTTCCTAAAAGATGAGGTTAGTATTAGTTCTGAGTTGGGGAAAGACAAAAAATGCATAAAGATAAATGTAGAATTTCAGTGACTAGGAGGCAAATATGGGCCAAGAAACACCCTTTCAGCATGCATGCACCAGACCCTAATGTCCAACCTGTGGCCCCTGGACCTCACCAATCATTTTCTTTACATGGGCTGTAATCTCTATCAGTATCATGTAATATGCCCCATTTTCTGACTGTTTCATGCATTCAACCACACCTGTAACATATCCACAGTTTCTGCCTGCTTTCTCTAGTAACTCAGCAGTCTCTGACAGTCTCCTGCCGCATTACACATACTGAATATTATGTGTGGCCCCTTAGTGAGGTCAGGGGCTGCAGGTGAGGTCCTGTCAGGTCACCTGACGGCAGGTGACAGGTGCGCACCGCTAGGGTTAGGGGCGCACAGCTAAGGTTGTGGACCCTTAGCTGACTTCTGCAAAATGGAACTCTGGGTGGTGATGGAAGCAGGACCACTGGAGCACTGACACAGATATGCAGGGAGCTAGAGCATAGGTCCAGGGCGTGGAGTCTAAGAGCCAGCAGGTGTTCACCAGAGCCTCTAGTGGTGAGAATGGCTGCAACTGGCTCCAGGTCGCGTTCCCCTGTGGTCTCCCAGCTCATGCTCACGGCTGGCTACTGGTGGATAGAGAGGTAGCAGCAGTACAGGACAACAAGGAATGGTGAGCGGGATAGCCAAGGGTCAGGGCAATGAGCAGACAGGGACAGACAGGAGAGCACTCCAAGATCGGGGTAACCAGCAGACAGGGAAAGTCACAAGCCAAGGTCGGGGTAACAAGCAGGCAGGAATGGTCACGAACAAGCCAAGGTCGGTAACAGAATCAGGTGAAGAGCGCTCAGCAGGAACCACACAAACTGAAAGCCTAACACACAATATTGATCGGCGTCAGTGGCTTGCACTGCAAGGTGTATATAATGTTCCTAATTAGGACCTGGGGTGGGGCTTTGCTGAGGAAAGCCTACTAAAGCACACAGGTGAGTGGTGCATAGTCTCTAAGCAGACAGGTAAGCAAACAGACAAGACATGATTGTTACTGCAGATTTATTTATGACAGTACCCCCCCCCCCTTAAGAGGCATCCCCCTCCCCCGCTTGGGTTCAAGTTTGGAGGGAAACCTCAAATGAAACCTCCTCCATGAGGCACTGAAGAATGCCTTTACAGAGCCGAGAATCCAGAATTTGACTAACCTTGTACCCCGGACTATCCTCAGAGACCGAAACCACGGTAGGGAGAGGACAAGAGAGCTTATTGAGGACTAAAGGCTTCAGAAGGGAAACATGAAAGGAGTTTGATAGCCTGAGGCTTTTAGGGATTTGAAGTTTAAAGCAAACCGGATTTACCTTCGAAATTATAGTATATGGACCAATGAATCTTGGGGCAAATTTCAGAGAAGGAACCCAGAGCTTGATGTTCCTGGTGGAAAGCCAGACCTTGTCTCCAAGCTGTAGAGAAGGCGGCTTACACCTGCGATGGCCGGCAACACCTTTAAATTTATCAGCCGCTGCCTGGAGGGAATCATAAACTTCACCCCAAATAGCATTGGATGATTGTTGAACAGTAGCCAAAGCTGAAATGTCCGGAGAACATGTCATAGGAAAAGGGTGTCTTCTGACAACTGGCGTTAACTTGATTATTGTGAGAGAATTCTGCCCATGGGAGTAGAGAAGACCAGTCATCATGATGAGCAGAGGCTAAGGTGCAGAGAAAGACCTCCAACTCTGATTAACCCTCTCAGTCTGTCCATTGGATTGGGGATGGTAAGAAGAAAAATCCAAGACAATATTGAGGGATTTGCAAAAGGCTCTCCAGAAGCGGGATGTAAATTGAACACCCCTGTCAGAAACAATATGGGAAGGAACCCCATGGAGGCAGAAGATTTCTCGAACAAAGATGGGGGCCAAAGCAGGAGCAGAAGGGAGACCAGGAAGGGGAACAAATGAGCCATCTTGGAGAGCCAATCGATTACCACCCAAATAACCGTATTATTCTCAGATGGTGGAAGATCGGTGATAAATTCCATAGCAATGTGAGACCAGGGCTCCTTAGGAATGGGTAAGGGCATGAGAAGACCAGCAGGAGCTTGTGTGGAGGATTTAGACTGAGCACAGACATGACAAGCCTTAACGTAGTCTTTGACATGCGGGCGGAGTTTAGGCCACCAGTAGTGGCGACTGATGAGCAGGAAGGATCGGAGGAATCCAGCATGACCTGCTACCTTGGAATCATGTCCCCAATGAAGGATCTTCGCTCTTAACTCAGTGGGGAAGAAGGTCTTGCCAGGAGGAATTTTTTACTCCTTTACAAGAATGCATGAGTTCGGAATGATCGGCTCAGTTTCAGAGGTGAGCTCCTCATCCAGAGTGTCAAAAGATCTAGAGAGTGCATCAGCCTGACTGTTGCAGGAACCAGGTTTGTATGTAATCGTGAACTTAAAACGGAAAAGAAAAGACTCCACCTCGCATGTCTGGGATTCAGTCTGGCATTCTGTAAGTACTGCAGATTTTTGTGATCAGTGAAGATTGTTATGGAATGAGGAGAACCCTCCAGGAGATTACGCTACTCCTCTAATGCCAATTTAATTGCAAGAAGCTCCCGATCACCAATAGCATAATTTTTCTCTGCCTGAGAAAATTTTTTGAAGAAAAACGCACATGGCTGACGTTTTTTCTCAAAGTATTGAAGAAGCACAGCTCCTATTCCAGTCAACAAAGCGTCCACTTCAATGCAAAATGGATCCCCAGTATTAGGTCTCCTCAAAAAAGGTCCAGAAATAAAGGCTTGTTTCAATTCATGAAAGGCAGAGACAGCTTCAGGGGGCCGCACCTTGGCATTCACACCCTTCTTGGTCAAGGCAATAATAGACACAGCAATAGAAGAGTAATTCTTAATGAATTGCCTATAATAGTTGGAGAATCCAAGAAATCACTGTGTGGCCTTGAGGCTGGCAGGAAGAGGCCAGTTGGTAACGGCTGAGACCTTTTCGGGATCCATATGAACACCAAAACTGGAGACAAAGCATCCCAGAAACAGAACCTCCGAACATTCAAAAGAACATTTCTCCAGCTTGGCATACAGATTATTCTCTCTAAGGCGCTGAAGTACAAGCCGAACATGGTTTCTGTGGACAAGCAGATCTTCTGAAAAGATGAGAATGTCATCCAGATAGATGACAACAAATTGATAAAGCAGATCCCTGAAGACCTAGTTGACAAAGTTTTGGAACACAGCTGGGGCGTTACACAGCCCAAAGGGCATAACCAAGTATTCATAATGCCCATCTCTAGTGTTAAATGCGGTTTTCCATTCGTCACCCTCTCTTATCCAGATCAGATTGTATGCACCCCTGAAATTCAACTTGGTAAAAATGGAGACACCTTTCAACCTGTCGAATAACTCAGATACTAGGGGTAAGGGGTATCGGTTCTTGATCATCACCGCATTTAAGCCTCAATAATCAATGCAGGGTCTTAAAGTGCCATCCTTTTTGGCTAAGAAAAAGAATACTGCTCCCGCAGGTGACGAGGACTTTCGGACGAACCCTTTCTCTAGGTTCTTAGCGACATACTCTGATATGGCCTGGGTCTCTGGAATGGACAGGGGATAGGTATGTCCCCTGGGCAGAGTCGCTCCGGAAACCAGGTCAATGGCACATTCAAAGGACCTGTGAGGGGGAAGCACTTCAGCTGACTCCTTCCAGAAGACATCCCAAAAATCGCTATATGCAGCGGAAGAGTAGAAGGAACTGAAGTGGTGGCAACAGAGTCTCTTTTTCGGGGCCAGCTTGAGTAGGCAGGACGAGAAACAGGGGGAACCCCAAGCCAGTATCTGCCCAGAATTCCAGTCAACGTGTGGAGAATGGAGCTGTAACCAGAGAAGGCACAGTATGATGGGGGTTGAGGCCTTGGGTAGAATAAGAAAGGATATCTCCACCCGGTGAAGTATTCCTACCAACATCCTAACAGTCAGTGTCTGGAAGTGGATAGGCCCTCCTGGAAGAAGAGTACCATCAATCGCCGAGACCACCAATGGAGTGGCGAGGGGCGAAAGGGTACGTTTCATGGAAGATGCAGTTTTCCAGTCCATAAAGTTGCCAGCAGCTCCAGAATCCAGATATGCCAAGACCAAATGAGAAGAAGCACCGGCATGAAGGAATACCGAAAGCAGGAGACGTGAAGGTGATGTTTCTGGGTCCAATACTCCACCTTCCAGAAGTATTAGACCCGATCATTTCCCGGACGAAGCGGGCAAGTGTCACGAAAATGACCTTTACCCTCACAGTAGAGACACAGGCCCAGAGTTCTGCACATAGCACGTTCCTTGGGAGATAGCCTGGCTCGGACCAGCTGCATAGGTTCCTCAGCTGGTAGGGGATGCTTAGGCTGAGTAGGGACCAAGGGGTGCTGGCATCTCTTTTCTAGGGTCCTCTCCTGAAAGCGTATGTCAATCTGGTTACACAGGGAGATCACGCTGTCCAGATCCACAGGGATGGTTCTACCCGCTAATTCGTCCTTCACGCTATCAGAAAGACCCTGTAAAAAGGTTGCAACTAAGGCCCCATTGTTCCAGTTCAGCTCAGCAGATAGGATCCAAAAAATGGAGAGCATACTGCCCCACAGAAACAGACTTCTGTCGGAGGTGTAAAAGGGCACTGGCCGCTGAAGAGACATGACCTGGTTCCTCAAAGATGTTCCGAAAGAGTTTCAAGAAACTTGACAAACTAGAAACCATGGGGTCACTCTTCTCCCACAGAGGGGCAGCCCAGGCTAAATCCTTGCTAGACAGGAGAGAAATAATATAGGCCACCTTCGCCCGATCAGACGGGAAGTTTTGAGGCTGGAGCTCAAAATGAATGGTGCACTGGCTGAGGAACCCGCTGCAGGACTTAAGCTTCGTACACACGGGACAACGATCGTACTTACGATCGTCTCAAATCGTATGTTGGATAATGTAACTTGCATACTGACTGCACTACACGATTGTACGACCACAGAAAGAACGTTCAGGTGCATGTAATTAGCATCCGGCCGTTCCTGACTTCAGAGCATGCGTGTTTTGCACAATACAACTTGTTGTATCAACTGCTCTGTACACACGATACAACGGTCGTATGAACGCTTGTTGGTACGACCAAGTTTTCTAGTCTGCTCATACAACTCCCCTTGTACGACCGTCGTATGTCGGCTGTTCTAATCACGCATACAAACGATTGATTTTGCATACAGCGGTCGTTCATATGACCTGTTGTATACGATCGCCGTCACGTGTGTACGAGGCTTTAGAGTACCCAGAGTAACGGGACGGAGCTGATAACTGCAAAGGGTCTGTGGCTGCGAGTGTGACTGGAACAGATACGGCAGCAGGTTGCGGTTGAGGTTGTTAAACCGGGGGTCCTAAGGAGGCCTGAAGCTACTCAAAGCGGGAAGCCAGATCCTGGAGGAATTGCATCACCTGGGTCTGATTAGACTCCTGGGTCTCAAGTCTGCAGACTATACTCTGCAGCGAATCATCTGCAGGTAGTGGCACATCAGCCGGGTCCATGGCCATTCAAACTGTCAGGTTACCTGACGGCAGGTGACAGGTGCGCATCGCTAGGGTTAGGGGCGCACTGCTAAGATTGTGGACCCTTAGCTGACTACTGGGAAATGGAACTCTGGGTGGTGATGGAATCAGGACCACTGGAGCACTGACACAGATATGCAGAGAGCTAGAGCATAGGTTTCCCCAGGGCGTGGAGTCTAAGAGCCAGCAGGTGTTCACCAGAGCCTCTAATGGTGAAGATGGACTTGGTTGCAACTGGCTCCAGGTCGCGGCCCCCGGGGTCTCCCAGCTCACGCTCGCGGCTGGCTACTGGTGAATAGAGGGGTAGCAGCAGTGCAGGACAACAAGGAATGGTCAGTGGGATAGCCAAGGGTCAGGGCAATGAGCAGACAGGAGAGCACGCCAAGATCGGGGTAACCAGCAAACAAGACAGGAATGGTCACGAACAAGCCAAGGTCGGTAACGGAATCAGACGAAGAGCACTCAGCAGGAACAACACACACTGAAAGCCTAACACACAATATTGATCGGCCTCAGTGACTTGCACTGCAAGGTGTATATAATGTTCCTAATTAGGCCCTGGGGTGGGGCTCTGCTGAGGAAAGCCTACTAAAGCACACAGGTGAGGGGTGTACGGTCTCTAAGCTGACCATAAGCAGACAGGTAAGCAAACAGACAAGACATGATTGTTACTGCAGATTCATGACAGGTCCCCTATACCAGTGGTTCTCAAGCCTGTCCTCAAGTACCCACAACAGGCCATGTTTTGTGAATTTCTCTTAGGCCCCTTTCACACTTATGTGACTTGTCCTGTGACTTGGGACTGCAAAGTCGCATGACAAGTCATTCCCCATTATTTCCAATGAGTACCGTTCATATCTGTATGACTTTGAAGTCGTGCCGACTTCAAAGTAGTCCCTGCATTACTTTGATGCAACTTGAGGTCCATAGACTTCAATGTTAAACCCTCAAAGTCACATGCAATTCGCACCTGAATAATATAGATGCTATTTCTGTACGACTTTGTAATATGATTTCATTGTGCCAAATTGCAACAAAGTTGTACTGATCCGAAATTGTGGTAAAATCGCAGGAAAATCGCATCGCACAAGTGTGAAAGGGGCCTTAACCACTTACCAACCGGAAGGTTTTGCAGCTTTAGGACCAGAGCACTTTTTGTGATTCGGCGCTGCGTCGCTTTAACTGACAATTGCGCGGTCGTGCAACCTTGCACTCAAACAAAATTTGCGTCCTTTTTTTCCCACAAATAGAGCTTTCTTTTGGTGGTATTTGATCGCCTCTGCGTCATTTCTTATCGCCGCTATAAACAAAAGAAGAGCGACCATTTTGCAAAAAAACCCAAATTTCTTACTTTTTGCTAAAATTCAAATCCAAAAAAAAATATAAAAAAACATTTTTTTTCACCGTTTTTGGCCGAATTATATAATTCCTCATATTTGCGATAAAAAAAATTGCAATCGGCGTTTATTGATTGGTTTGCGCAAAAGTGGCCGCGTTCACGGATGGTGAGAATTCATTTCTGGGGTTTTTATTTTTTTTTTATTTTTTACTGGTAATGGCGGCGATCTGCGATTTTTAGCAGTAATGCGATATTGGGGCGGACATGTCGGACATTTTTGACACTTTTTTGGGACCAATGACATTTATTTAGCGATCAGAAATTTAAATGTCCACTGATTACTGTATAAATGTCATTGGCAGTGAAGGGGTTAACCTGGGGGGGGAGACCTAGGGGTTAACTGTGTTCCCTGGGTGTGTTCTTACTGTGGGGGGGTTGGGCTAACATGGGCATGAGAGATCTAACTGATCCCAGTGACAGGGATCATACCCCACTGACAGAGCGGGGAACCGCCGTGTTTACATCGGCGGTTCCCCGTTCTTTCCCTGTAGCCGCTCCCCAGGAGTGCGGCGGGTGCGCGCGCCCCCTGGTGGCTAAATGCAGATCGCCGCTTATTTACGGCGATTCACGCAGGGCTCCCCCACTGCCGCCGTAAAAAAGACAGCGCGCGGTGGGGAACCGGTTAAAATAGCTGTTCAAAATACCAAGCCATTGACTCTGATTTAAAGCACCTGCTCAAGATAAAGGAAAATCTGCCATAATGGCCTGTTGGGGGCACTTGAGGACAGGGTTGAGAACCACTGCCCTATACCTCATACACTGACAAGTACTGTTCTAGAGGCTGCAGAACACAGGGTATTGGTATCACTGTTGACTTAGTGGACGTATTGAAAAAGTTCAAAATTTCAGCTGAAAACTTGGCTAAAAAATGAAGCTCAGTGTGTCCCACCCAGACAAGGGGGCGCAGTTCAATCAAACGTTACTCCACTCTACTGAAAGTAGAAAAATCAATTTTGGGTTTAAGGAGTATATTGAGAATTCAACTTAGTAATTCATTAGTGATAAATGCAATATTTTGTAGGATTTAGCTAAAGCTACTGTCACAAGAAGGCACACGGAAGGTAGGGCAGGTGCAGTCTGGTAGACCTAAAGATAGCAACTTTTAAAGGTATCCAGATAATACAATTATTGTAGATACATTATATTAATGACTGTCCAGTTACAAATAATTTATGCATTGCAGCAAACTCTTGGTGTGAAGTTTCAGTAAGTCACCCTGCAGGTGTTTCAGCCTAATGTCACAATGGCAGTATTTTATGTGTTGCTAATCCAGCACTATGGTCAGTTTCCACTAGCTCATAGTGTTATATACATTTTTCCATGTACAAAATGAAAGAAAGCTGCGTATGTGATGGCGCATACATTCTTTCCATGCACTTTTTTTAACAGGAAGGTTTTATTGACTCAGACCTACTATTCCTGGCAGATTTCATGGCCACAAGCAGGCCAGCAACAAGTCCTCTGTGCGTCTCTTGTTTCATGTGTAAAAATCAGTGTTTATCCTCCCATCATAATACACGTGACATCAGATAACGGCTGTGTGTGCATTGTGTGTCAGCTTTGTCTACATTAGTCAGTGTTCAGAGATGAGCTGACAGTCTGTCCAGCTCTACAGAGGTGCAGGGATGGTTTTCACAAGATCACTGAGTCATAAAGTGCTGGCTAAAAGATGTGGAAGATCATGTGTCCAGTTAGTATGTAGGGAAGACAAGCATTCTTTAACAGGCTTATTACTTTAGATTGATTCACACTGGCCATTAGTGAAGAAGAACATTCAACACTCGTGTTGTTGGAGCAGGCAAACACCATCTAACACTGGCATATGAGATCACTGTTGGGTCAAATCACTCTTGACTTCTTAGCCTGATCTGATCTGCGGAAGCTGTGATTACAAAAAATGGGCAGGGGGCACAATACTAGTCACCAGTGTTGTCTGTGGCCTTGCAGCTGATCTTTTCCCCATTACTGACATGCCATTCCATGCCCTGCACTGTGTCTTTGTGTAGAGGAAGCCATCTTAAAAGAGGGAGGATTTGCTTCCTCATATCAGAACTGCCCCCCCTGTTGACTGTGGTGGTCTGATGACTGGTGCAGGAATATTTAAGAAGCAGCAGGAGAGTTGTAGGAAACAAAGATCCAGATAATAAAGTGGCAGCAAGGAGATCTTTGCACTGCACATCCTCAAGTACAGCTTCCACTCCAGCAAGGAGAACAGCAAGCAGTACAATAGTGACATCACAAAATATCACTCCAAATCTCTTGAGACTAGCAGTCAGGGGCAGCAGTGCTTCTAATGATCTCACACTTCAGATATACAGCTATGAGGCTCAAAGCACATACGTGTCTAGGAACAGGATGTCCATTGCTGTATTTCAGCAAGAATTCAAAACAGTGCTCAGCCTGGTCGCTGGAAGAATGACAGTGAAATACAGTATTCATATGCAATATATCAAATATGCATGGCTAAACCAAATGAAAAAGGTAAACATGTTTTTTCAGTCCATAGTAAATTAATAAAATATACACCAAACACCATATACAGTGCATGCCTACTTGATCTGACAGTCCTAAGAGGTTCATACATCCAGGAAAAGGAGGCCAGCGATGTCTTATCAGAGGGAACTATAACCATTAGGAAAAGTTTTCTAACCTGTCCAAATACTTGCCTACTCTACCAGTGCCAATGAGCCAAGCCATCCAAATGTCATGCCATATCTCTGGCTACTTTTACATCTGTCTGATAGCCCAGCTGGCAAGTTCTTATTGCTAAAACTGAGGTCTCGAGTGTAATAATAGAGTCACAGCTTGATTTTCATTTGCTATATGCTATAGAGCAGGGATAAGCAATTAGCGGACCTCCAGCTGTTGCAAAACTACAAGTCCCATCATGCCTCTGCCTCTGGGTGTCATGCTTGTGGCTGTCAGAGTCTTGCTATGCCTCGTGGGTCCACTAATTGCATATCCCTGCTATAGAGTGTGTAGCACCCGCCTTAAGTTGCTAAGTAAATTTAGTTCTTAGCTCCATTGTAGTGAATGGAGTAGTGATCGATTGTGTTAGCCTGTTCAGGGTTTCCTGAGCTGAGAGTTTGATTACTCCCCCTGTCTCTGAAAGAAGTTTCCAGAGCATAGGGCTGGGAGATTCAAATGATTAGTTGAATATTTATCATGCCCCATTCAATCCCTAGAAGGAGGCATCCAGAAGGTGGCTGTGGAGATGATAATAGTGCAGGAGGCTTGAACAGTGTTCTTTCCTCTTTAAGGAGGGCTGTTATCCCTGGGAGATAGACAGAGAGCCAAGAAATTGCAGTCTGGGCCTCAGTAGCTGCTGGGCTGAGGGCCTGGAGAAGATTACTATAGGATAATTTGCTGGAGGGCACTATCCTGAAGTCCAGGACTGGAGAAGGATCTTGATATATCTCTCACTGAGAATCTACTTTTCAATGTTAGATGGTTGACAGCTCCAGGGACACTGTGAATAAAGAAGATGGTGGGGGCTATTAGTTGTGCAAGTGCTAGAATGGAACTAAGTGGCAGAGGTTGCTATATGAACTGGAGCTGCTTCTCTAGGGTCCTAGATATACTGGCTTTTCCTTGTTACCTCCAGGAAAAGATGCTATTAGAAGATTAGTGAGGTGTTTGTCGTCCAGTTATAGCTATTGATTGGTTTGGAGCATCCTGTAACCCTAAACCCCTCTCCCGTTGAAGTTCTTAAGCAATAAATGCTAAAAAAATTTCCCTTAGACTAGCCTGAAATGTCGGTGTGATGGGACTGTGCTTGTGTGACTCGCATCCTCTGGACTACTAGGACAGGACAATCTGTATATTCTCAGTGGATCCTTTGGAGGGTAAGCACTACACATGTAACATTATGACTTCACAGTGGTCATGACAGTTGGGGAAAAAATAGAATTTTAGTGAGGATATTTTGGAATGTCCAGTTAAAATAGGATGCAATTCAACCTCTAAACAACCATACAAAATTGAAATATTGGAGCTGGACTTTGAACTTGTCATCATCTTTTCTACAGGCAGCATTCCTACCTTTACTCAGGTATTATTCCACGTGGTCACTGCCATCTGGTTAGAATGGAAATACAGTTCACAGTATGAAATGCACACATTTCCGAAACTCTCAGTACATCTAGGTGTAAAATATACAGAATCTTGGACACTCACAAGGAATAAGTGAATGCTGAGTGAATTAGGCCATAAAGAAAGTCTTACAACGTAGTTACAATGTCTTTGTATTGAACATTGCCATAACATTGCAAGCTCCCATATGAGTGAGTATAATAACAGCTTTCTGTTTTGTTCCCAATTTTCCATGATCTGTTAATACCTATCTCAAACCCCTATTTCTGGAATCTGTTCCCTATACTTTCTTTTTTACGATTAAACTGCCCCTATTTTAAGTATGAAGCACATGGATTTGAAATGAAGTATTCAAGTAGCATTATTATTCATTTTCACACTTCACATACATCGTTTGAGCAGCATTAGCAAATCACATTTACTTTTCTTGCTGAAATCAACATTATGACAGTGCGAGGCCCTGCCACTTATGTAGTGTGCGGGACTCCAGAATATCGATTATGAGTGGAGAAAATTGTTTTTACTGCTTTTTCTGGATTTTGGCATTCCTGGATTGGGCTCCTTAGTTTAGAGATTTCAAAGTGCTTTGGGAGGGAAGAAATCTCTAACCAAAATTCCAAGCCTTGTTGAAGTCCAGCAGGACGTGTGTCAAGGTGTACACAAGCCTTATAACGAGGGCTTGGACATAGCTCAGGGCTCCAGCCAGGATGGAGGTATGCTCTGAAGACAGGTGTGTGTTCCTGTTAGGAGACAGATGATCTACTCAGGAGGCAGTACTCCATGTTGAAGAGATTCCATGTCCATCCGTCTGAGAGAGTTTAGGCGGCTAAACAAGTCAGAGACTGAGAGAGAGTCAGGACAACTAGAGTCCAGGGGACTTAGGGATTCTGTAAGTCTCTGAGGTGTGCGAGATCCTGGGGTTTCAGGAGAATCCCTATTGAGAGACCAGGAGTGGGCTCATTGAGCAGGGAACTGTGACTACAGGCTGAGTGAACCAGAAGAGCCAAGAAAGCTGGGTGAAACTGTCTGAGGGACCACTAGAAATTCTAGATGAACCCTCTCCACCCTGCTATATACACTTTCTAGAGAACTTTGCAATGAAAAAAATAAGGATTTTTAGTTCACACATATTACAATACATGTTTAAGCTGGCCAACTGCATCAAAGTAATCTCTCTATGTCCAGTCCCTAATCTGCTCTGCAAATTGCAAATGCTACAGTGGACACCATGTCAACATGGGTCAAACAGACACAAATTGGAGAAGAGCCATCAGATTCAGTTTTGGCCACTGACCTGCAATGCAAAATAAGTCTGAGGGACCAGGGACAAGAGCAAAGCTGCTGCTGAAGAGGGAGCCAGGTGGCTTGGCATTTTCTGTTATCTGTTTTGCCATGTAAACTGAAACCACTTCTGGGAAATCCTGATGTAGTGGACTTTGCTTTGACTTATGTATTAATTCATTTGGGCTGGTAAGCCCTAATACCGAAGTTTGGACTGGCATAGGCTCACTACCAACATGTCTTCCACTGAGCTATGCAACCCCCAGGTAGGGGGTGATACAACATATACTGTATGTAGCTACCTAACGTTACCTAATGCTTAGGCAAAGATCACATAGTCTCTGGCTACCATGAACATTGTGGGTATTTTCGTAACCGCTAGCCGCCCGCCTACAGTACATTTACTGCAGATTGGTCTAGCACATGTGCACTAGCGCACCCCCTGTGGCAGTGGACACAGTTGATCACTGTACTACTCTGATAAAAAATAAAATAGTAAAAAATATTACAATTTTTTTTTTTTAACATACTGTCATCAGTCAGTATCCCTGATCACCACCACACCCGTTATATGATGACTGCACTGGTGACAGTATGTAAAAAATATATATATATATATATACACACATATATAATTTAATTTCTTAATTTTCCAAAAAATGTGACAAAAACGTACAACTTCAAAACATTCACCATACCTCTTACTAAATGCCTTGGAATGTCTACTTTCCAAAGAGGGGTCATTTGGGGGGTATTTGTACTGTACTGCCATTTTAGGGTCTCAAGAAATGAGATACGCCATCAGTACATCAGGACTGATCAATTTTCAAATATACATACCATGGTTTGTAGACTCTCTAGCTTTCACACAGACTAATCAATATACACGGATGTGGGTTATTTGTACCAAAGAAAAGTAGCAGACTACATGTTGGCTTAAATGTATGAAGAAAGATTATTTGTTTGGGACATTTTATAACAGAAGCTAAGAAAACCTGTTTTTCTCGCCTTTTTTTTTTTTTTGTTTATATAGCAAAAAAATAAAAATAATCAGCGGTGATTAAATACTACTAAAAGAAAGCTCTATTTGTGTAAAAATAAATATAAATCTCCCTTTTTTGACATGGGTCTTATTATTCTGGTAGAATGTAAAGCGGGTTGTATGTATGTTATGTTTTAGCATAATTCTTAGTAATAACCTGCCTAAAGTGGGACTGAACTCAAAAAGGAACATTTTCTACGGTTTAGGCATAAATTGCAAAGTTTGCTTTGAGTTTTGCCTTTTTTTAAAAAAAAAACCCAATGCAGCAGTAGAGATCTCTAAAGGTAGGGATGAAAGACTGATTGGGAAAGGAAGGATGGGGGGAAATGTTGGCATCATGCCTTGGATGCTAAACAGCCCAGCACTGCTTGCTTTCCTTGCAAAACTGTTAGCTGTCATCAAAGTATTAATATTATTATTATATACATATAAAGCCACGCTGCTCCATCAAGGCATCTCGGCAAAGGGAGGTCCTTTAAGTGGTTGTAACCCTTAAAAAAAGCACAATATAGAGCACAGTGCTTCTGCAGTGTCATTTGCCCCATTCTATGCTGTAAAATACCTGGTTGATCCTGCCTGTTCCTGTGTCCTTCTAGGTGTATAATGGCTGCTGATCCATGCTACCGCGGTCCATTTATGTGCCTCCGTCATCCCGCTGTGTGTCAGTCTCACCCTCTCCCCCTTCCTCCCTGCCTGTCAGCTCAGTACTCTGTGCTGTGAGTGCCAATCTGCTGCCCACCACTCCCCTCCTGCCGCTATTCCGTGTAGCTGTAAAGTCATTGAGTATAATTACTGGAATCCCCTTTGTTATAGTGCGAGTGTGAGTGTTTTTTTTTAAATATATGCAGCTAAATACCTTATTTCACAACTTCGCTGTGCAGGCACGTGACCTCCCAGCTGACGTCAGAGGGGAATCTCAGCACCTCACACTATAGTCCTTAGATCGGGGAAGGAGAGCGGTGGGAGATCACTTGACTGCACAGCAATGCTGTGAAATAAGGTATTTTGCTGCATTATTTAACAAAAAACACATACACTGTTCAATATAGCTTGCTGTAACAGAGGGGATTCCAGTAATTATGCTCAGTGACTTTACAGCTACTTTAACTCTAAGCCAGGGGTGCTCAACCCGTGACCCTCAGAGCCTTCTGATGTGGCCTTCAACCTTAAACCAGGGAACCGCATGCCTGGGGCTGTCAACCCTGTTGATCATGTTCTGGGCTTGGCGACCTGCCATCCCAGAGCATCAGAGTGCACCAAGCAACGGAGAAAGCAGGCAGTCACAGCGGGAGCAGGAGCCACATAAGCCGATGCTTCCTCTGTAGCACTGGCTCCAGGTTACCTATCCTCTCCAATTTCCTCCTGCAACCGCTAAAGGCCGGCTTGTGCTCAAATCCCTCCTGCCGGAATTCAGCAGCTGCAAAGGAAAAAGGTCAATATGCTATTCTAAATAAAAAATTCTAAATTCTAAGCCATTTTATTTCATTGGTGCTCATGACCTGTTACCAAATCGCTTAAGTGGCCCTCGCTCTTCAAAGGGATTAGCAACCCTGCTCTAAGCTATCTGACTCCCAAACTTGGGACATATAGAGCTATGCATACATCTAGAGCAGGCTTACCTCAGAGGTAGCTCTCATCCTGTCTAAAGGTACAACACACCAGGAGCTGAACTTGCTTAAGGCAGCTGGAGAACCCCAGTGCATTTCTGCACCAAGTTCAACAAACCTTCCACTGAGTGGTCACAGCTGTCTGATGCTGTTCTACACAACACCTTGCTTCCCCTCAAGCCCTACTTTTTAAACTTGAACTAGGAAAGTGGCTGGTGACAATGATGACATAGCGGAGACTTACAGCAGGGGCCAATGGTGCAGTGCAGAGGCCTGTCATCAGCTAGACAGTGGTCTTCAAATAAAAAGTGCCAGAGACTTCCAAAATACAGATACAATCATTTGCTTCTTTAAAAGCTCAACTCCATTTTTTTACATACTTTACATAGTTCGTTTGGGCCAGCTTGGCCCAAATGAACTATGACCCTCGCTAACATGTGAGGCCGCTGGATGTGCAGTTTAAACTATATAGCTGCGGCTACATACAGCATACCACACTCTGTACCGGGATCAAGCCGAGACTTCCAGTCCCATACCCAGTAGTCTATCACAGCGGCACTCAGCCATTCAGTGATGTATTTTATCAATTAATTCAAAGCTTCCTCTGAGCCAGAGAGGCAGGCTGATGATGTCACAACCTCTCACTTAGCCAATCAGAGGAAGCTTTGTAATACATTGCTTTCTATGAATGGCTGAACGCCGCTGTGATAGACTCTACTGTGTTTCGGGTATGAGACTGAAGTCTTGGCTCGAACCTGGAACAGTTTATATTGTACATCCAGCGGCCTCAAAGGTTAGTAAAGTATGTCAAAAGATGGAGTTCAGCTTTAAACTTGACACAGGTTTAAAAGCAGATAAGGCACGTGATTCTATTTCGCAGACTTTTCCTTTTTGTGTACAGCAGTGAATTGAGACATCCTCTGTACCAATATATACAAACAATCATGAGAAAAGCTCAACAGACTGAAGGGGTAACTGAAGTGGTGCACCGAAATGTAAATTTAGGACCGAAACTGAAAATTTAGGATACACTTGGCCAAAACAACGAAACTGAAATGGTTTTTAAAAAAATATATAAAAATAAATAAATAAATAAATAAAAAGGGGCAGACTCGATGGACTACTCAGTCTTTTTCTGCCGTCACTTTTCTATGTTTTTATGTTTCTATTTCTCCTGCGGTGTTGCGATCAGTGTGTGAAGAGTGGGAGAAGAGGGTTGCATTGACAATCCAACACAATGGGCAGCACATTGAACACATTTTATAAGTGGTCAGAAACTTGTAAATAACTCATGAAAGAATAAAGTTACATTAAAACCAAGCACACCATTGTTTTTCTTGTGAAATTCCCAATAAGTTTGATGTGTCACATGACCCTCTTCCTATTGAAAAAACAAAAGTTGGATTCAAAATGGCCGACTTGAAAATGGCCACCATGGTCACCACCCATCTTGAAAAGTTTCCCCCCTCACATATACTAATGTGCCACAAACAGGAAGTTAATATCACCAACCATTCCCATTTTATTAAGGCGTATCCATATAAATGGCCCACCCTGTATTTCACTTTTTCATTTAATAGTTTTGAACCAATTTTGCACTAAAAAAACTGTAAGAAAAGCTCTGGAAAAATGCATCCCTTCAAATGTATGTCTTCACACTTGTCCGTTGCGCTTCCGTTGCAGTGTAACGCACCTCCCCGTTAAAATACATTGAAAAATGCACCACAAATACATCAAAAAAGCACCCGTGGTGCGTTTTTGAGTCACATGACTGATTAAAATCACGGCAAAATCACATTTTTTGGTGGCTATTGGCAACTTTTTTTTTGTCGACAAAACACAGATAACCCTATTTGTGGCTGATATTTTCATTCCTAGTCATTTCTCTTTCATGGAAAAAAAAATTGCAAATAAAAGAAAAAATAAAATAGCTTATACAATTGTGACACAAGTCATATTGTAATTGAATGTTGGTAAAAATGACCTTTCTTTTTTTTTTTTTTTTCAAATATAAATGTTTATTAACATCCACCAAGGGCAGAACAATACATCAAATACCAAAAGATCCAGAAGTCATTAAGTGTAAGAATTTCCAAACATATTGAAAAAATACAGAGAATTTTATCGTCTTTGCGTGATGTCATGGATGGTGACATAGATGGAGACTATTATTCATTAAGATTAGCCATGGGCTCCTCTCTCAAATCGGGGGGGCCTCCGGCTTCATACGCAAAATCCCTGTCTAGGAGAGGATTTGGTGCTCTTGTTCCTAAGTCTTTTCAGTTTTCAGGGGGTCACCAAAGAAGTTAAAAGAAAAGAAGAGGGGGGTCTAGGGAAGAGTATAAAGTGGTAGGGCGGAGGGGGAAGAGATAGATAAAGAGGGAGGGGGGAAAAGGGGGAGGGAATGAGGGCAGAGGATGGAGTTAACCGTCACCGTCCTCTCTTAGCTTATGTTGGCCGCGGGTGGAGAGGGGGGATCAAAAAGGGCCTTGGCCTTCGAGAAGAAACATATTCCATATTCCCCATGTCCTGTTGTATTGTTCCTGTTTACGTTGTGATGTGAGGACCAGATCCTCCATCCTATTAATATCTTCCACTTTATGCATCCATCCTGCTATGGATGGGGTGTGTGTCTTTTTCCAGTTAAGGGGGATACACGCCTTGGATTGGTTTAGGAGATGTCGTAGCAGGGATTTTCTGGGAGATATATCTGAGACGTGGAGAAGGAAGAAGGAAGGGTCCCAAGGTACCTGATATTCTGTGAATTTCTGGACTATGGTACGTACTGCCGTCCAAAATGTCGTCAGTTTAGGGCAAGACCAGAACATGCAAAGTAACGTTCCCCTGTGTTCCTGGCAACGCCAACATAGATAAGATGTTGTAGGGTAACATGTGCGCAGTTTGACAGGGGTGTAGTACCATCTGTTCAGGAATTTGAAATTAGTTTCCTGGATCTTAGTACATATCGAGGACTTCAGGGAGAAGCAGATGATGTTCTGTATTTGGATTGCCGTAAAAGTATGAGCTAGGTCAGTCTCCCATTTCGTCACCCAGGGTAAGTGTGGTTGTGTGGCCGGCGTGGTGAGCAGAGCATAGGTCTTGGATAAGGTTCTTGGGAGGGTATCTGTGTCTGAGCAGTACTCCTCGAGCGTTGTGAGTGCCCGATTAAACCCTGAAGGATTAGGGAGTGAATGTAGAAAGTGATGTAATTTGAGGGTTGGCCAGAATGTGAGATGGTACGGTCCATTGGTGTCGGTTAGGTCTGTCATGGAGGGCCACTGGGCTGTCTGAAGAAAGTCAGCTGCCTGGTTCCAGCCTGCCAGTCACAGGGAGCTGTATTCCTGTTGGAGGCCAGGGGGGAATCGTGGGTTATTTAAAATGTGATAAAGAGGAGATTCGAGAGACCTTGTGTGGAGGCTTGCCAGCTGGGACGGAGAGTGGTGCCAATCAGTGGATGTCCTTTCAGTCCTGCAGGCAGGTGTTGGAGGCACCAAAGTGTTCTTTTCAAGGGTATGGGTGTTTGCTGTTGCTCTATCTGTGCCCATAATTTAAGATCCGAGTGACAGCACCAGTCCACCAGTCTGTTTAAGTGGGAAGCTTGGTGGTACTTCCATATATCTGGCAGTGCCAATCCCCCAAGGCTTTTGGGTAAAGATAGTTGGGAAAGGGGTAGCCCTGGTTTCTTATGAGCCCAGACAAAGTGTATGAATAGAGAGTGGACCTGTTTAAAATATGCTGGTGGAATTCTAATAGGCAGTGCCTGAAACAGAGACATTTTGGTAGTATGCACATTTTTAAGAGGTTGCACCTGGCAAAGCAGGAGTGTGTACCCTTGTGCCATTGATCTAATAGGTTACGGGTTCTGTGTAGCAGAGGTGGGAAGTTCAGTTCATATACACCCAAAACGTCAGGGAGAATAAGAGTGCCCAGGTATTTTATTGCAGACGAGGTCCATTTGAAATTAAAATTGTCCTTTAATGTTGTGAGGAGCGTCGGTGGGGTTGCCACTCCCATCTGTTCAGATTTGGTGAGATTAATTCTGAGATTAGCAAGGGATCCGTATATCTCAAATTCTCTGAGGAGGTTGGGAAGGGAGACGATTGGGTTGGTAATCGTGAAGCAGAGATCATCCGCGTAAGCGAATATCTTGTGTTGGGAAGTCCCTATCGTAAGTCCAGTAATGTCTGGGTTTAGTCTGACATTGCAGAGGAAGGACTCGAGGGAGAGGGTGAAGAGAAGATGGGATAAGGGGCACCCCTGTCGCGTGCCATTCCTAATGGTGAAAGTTTCAGAGAGAAACCCATTGGCTTTCACTTGGGCGGCCAGTTGGAGTACACTCCAGTTATCCAATTAGTCATGGTATTGCCTATTCGGATATGTCGCAGCACCGAAAACATAAATTTCCAGTTCACCCGATCAAATGCTTTTTCAGCATCGGTATTAAGGAAGACGCATGGGGTGCGGGTCGAGTTGGCCACATAAGGAAGGTTCAGTACTTTGGTCGTGTTGTCACGAGCCTCTCTCGTGGGAATAAATCCCACTTGATCTAGATGAATCAAGGATTGAAGGTGGCCGGCTAATCTGTTGGTTAAAATTTTGGTGAATATTTAAATTATATTTAAGAGCGAGATTGGTCTGTAGCTGCCAAATTGTGTAGGGTCTTTTCCATCTTTGGGGATGACGGATACATATGCTTTGAGGGTGTCTCTAGTAAAAGGTTTACCTGTACCTATGGCGTTGTATAGTCTTATCATGTATGGGCCTAAAATTGGTAAAAGCGTCTGATAGTAGGGAAGGGTGAGGCTGTTGGGCCCAGGGGCTTTTCTTGTTTTTGCAGAACCAACCGCTTGTTGAAGCTCCAGGATAGTAATAGGGGAGTTCAAGTCTGCTTGCACTTCTTCAGGCAGTGAGGGGAGAAGCGATTTTGCGATGTATGCATCTATCTCAGCCTGGGACGATGAGAGTTCCGGCAGATTGTAAAGAGAGGTGTAGCAGGCACCAAATGCCTGGGAAATTGACTTAGGGTGTACTATTTTCTGGCCTTGGGGAGCGGTAATGGTAGATATGTAGGTGGATGATCGTTGTTCCCTCACCAGCCTGGCCAACAACTTCCCGCATTTGCCACCGGATTCATATCCAACTTTGCGGCAGGATTGCAATGCCGCCTTTGCCTTGTATAACAGTAGATCGGTGATTTGCTTGCGGAGCAGTATGAGGTTGGTTTCTAATGCCGGGGAGGGTGCGTGTTTATGTTGAGATTCAAGGGTGTGTAGGTCATCTAAGAGGGATGCAAGTTGCTTATTTCACTCTCTTTTAATTCGGGAGCAATGTTTAACCACTTCAATACCAGGCACTTAGAACACTTCCCGCCCAGACCAATTTTCAGCTTTCAGTGCTCTCACAATTTGAGTGACAATTACTCAGTCATACGACACTGTAACACTCTCGTGACTTTCGACTTTTAACCAGACCCGCCCTTCACAAGATTCACGGACCATAACTTCACCAATTTGTAACGAGGGCTTAATTTTCTCTCACTTTATTCGTTGAACGTAGGGAGAATCTACTGGATGTGTGGGAACTTAGAGTTGTATTTGTGCGTGGGAGGGGCCGTAATCTTTGGTTGGAGTATGACGAGGCGTTCGTTTAGTGGCTAGATGACAATATGTTCCGTTTCCGCCGTAACGTTAGGACGGCGTTTCAACCTATACTTAGGCCACCGTTTACGCCCTTCAACAACCGGTCCGACCACTCCCTTGTTGCTAGTAGGTGGA
>BLSH010368381.1:441741-451993 GCA_018402905.1 Glandirana rugosa | reverse complement strand
TCTCCTCACACGATCGGTGTGTGAGGAGAAAAAGCAGGGATCACATAGTAACTGTCTTTTGTTTACATTTGTGACCAGCTGTGAATGGACACAGCTGGTCACATGGTAAACAGCCAATTTCATTGGCTGTTTACAGATCGGGAAAGCGCTGTGTCCAAGGGACACCCGCTCCCCCCCGATCACGTGGGCGCGCCTCCCGGCGCGCGCACACAGCATGCACTTGCGGCGCGCTGCCGCTTGCCTGCATGTTATGATCGGCTGTGTCTTATACACAGCCGATCATACGGTAAACAGCCAATTTAACTGGCTGTTTACCGTGATCAGTGACGGCCCGTGTCCGGCGGACACGAGCCGTGCACGATCGCCGCGATGCGCGCCCCCGCGGGCGCGCGCCAGCGGCTTATCCTGATGACGTCAATATACGTCCAGTCAGGATAACGAACCCCCCGCCCGGACGTCATTTCTTTATGCGCCGGGCGGGAAGTGGTTAATAAATATCCCCCTCATAAAAGATTTATGGGCCTGCCACAGGATTCCTTGGTCGCAGTCGTCTCAGTCATTCTTCTGAAAGTACAGTGTCAGTTCTTTGGTAATGTCAGCAAGCACTTCTGGTGTCTGTAGAAGGCTGTCATTCAAATGCCAGAACCGGGGTCTCTGCATTCGTAAACCAGGGGGTAGTATCTATTTTTGAGTATGGGGGAGTTTATCGTCTCGGAAGTGGGTTTCCTGAATGAGTGCTATGTCTATGTGGGCGCGTTTAAGATCTGAGAGGAGAATACGTTTTTTTTCTGGGGTGTTCAACCCTTTAGCAGTGACAGTATTTTTATGGCCTCCATCCTCAACCCTCGGAGAGGGAGGGGTGGGTATAGAACAGAGAAGGAAGGAGAGGGAAAGATAGGTGAGAAAAGTGTTGTAGGATGAAGAGAAGAGAGGAAAGGAACAAAGAAAAAAGAGGTAACTATGTAGGCAAATAGACAATTACAATATTGCCGTTAACACTCATCTACCCTGTGACAGGTGTCAGCCTAAGTGGGGAAGGGGTTAGACCAGGTACTTCAAGCAAGCGCTCAGAATCCCCCACCACCCATCCCCAGCTCAGCTGTGTTGATGAGCATAAAAGTACCGTATGCTATAACATGAGGTATCTAAACAACCAAGTTTACACATATTCAAAGTAACACTGCAAAACTGAGTAGGGAGGCCTCATTTGTCCTGTAGTGAGGCCGGATCAAGTCCGTAAGCATCATTGTCTCTAGAAGGCTGCAAAAACTATCATGCACAGGAAGCATGTCTGACAAAACAGGTATAGTCGGCACCCACATGCGGGGTAACTATGGTTGAGTGTTTCCCTGGCCTGCCCCTCCCATTCTATACGGTGCCCAGCCTAAGCCCAGGTAGATGGAGCTTAGGGGCTCCAACAGTGAAAAGGAGGCTCCATTCAGCTCACATTTGGTGTCAGTATATGGGTGCCTGTTGGCAAAGGGGTCCCCACTTCACCCGAAGTTCATTGGAATGCAGGTCACAGAAAGTGGGTAAAAATTACCTTTCTTTTTCAATCTGCAGCTGCTGTAATTTTCTGTTAAATGCAATGCAATATGGTTACCTGGAGGCGTTCAGTGCACAGATGGTGTACAGAACGCCCCCCCAGATGTCATTCCTGCTTGTGTGATTGATTTACTGATTTTCCCAGAAGTGTGCACTAAGATACAAATCAGATTTTGAGCATCCCCTGCAACAAAAATGCCATTTTTGGTGAGATACTCCCAAAGGGAAATCTTGTCTAAAGAGATGCAGATCCTGCAAGTTTCCTCATTAGAGCCCTGCAGGTGCAGCAACTGACCACTCCCATTCAGATTCACTGTGCACATGGACACAGACAAACAGCTATTGCTTCAGAATAACAAAATTTAGAAATCTGCATCAAAGTTTGTTAAAATCTCTTTAACCAGTTGCCGAGCGCCCACCATGGGTTGACGGTGGCAACTTGGCTTGATATCGCAAACCGACGTCACCTGACGGTGGCTGCGAGATCGCGGATAGTGAGTGCGCGCAGCTGGAGGTACGCTCACATGCTCACTGTGTTACGGGGGAGCCAGGGAGTGGGTAGGGCGGACTCGATTTCCACCGGCTACCTGCGATCGCTCCCCTGCAGTGACAGAACGGAGGTCCGTGTATGTAAACACACAGATCTCCGTTCTGACAGGGGAGGAAGGAATGTGATCGTAGGCTCCCTGTGTATAGGAGCCACGATCACTCTCCTCCCCCAGTCAGCCCAGCCCCCACACAGTTAGTAACACATACCAGGGAACACAGTTAACCCCTTAAAATGCCCCCTGGTGTTAACCCCTTCTCTGCCAGTGACATTTACCCAGTAATCAGTGCATTTTCATAGCACTGATCGCTGTATAACTGCCAGTGGTCTCAAAAAAGTGTCAAAATTGTCCAACATGTCCGTCGCAATGTCACAGTCCTGCTAAAAATCCCAGATTGCCGCCATTACTAGTAAAAATAAATAAATAAACAAATAAAAAACCCCATAAATGAATTCTCATTGTTCGTAAATGCGGCAACTTTTGCACAAACCAATCAATATACGCCGATTGCGGATTTTATTTTACCAAAAATATGAGGAAGAATCTAAATCAGCCAAAACCGATGAATACATTTGTTTTTTTATATTTTTTTTTTTTGATTATGTATTTTAGCAAAAAGTAAGAAATATTGTTTTTTTTTTTTTTGTAAAATTGTCGCTCTTTTTTTTTGTTTATAAGGGTGATCAAAAATGACACAGAAGTGATCTAATGCCACCAAAAGAAAGCTCTATTTGTGGGGAAAAGAAGGACCTTAATTTATTTTGGGTACAACGTCGCACGACCGCGCAATTGTCAGTTAAAGAGACAGTGCTGAATCACAAAAAGTGCTCTGGTCCTAAAGGGGGAAATCCTTCCAGGGCTGAAGTGGTTAATGTACACAGACCACCCAGTGGGGAATGTGTTTTCTCTCTAAAAGTGGAGTTACTCTTGAAGTATTGTGTACAGTGTACATTAGACTTTTACTAATTTTACCAATAACTTTCATGATACTGCTTCACAATATGCATCAAATGTACTTAAAGTAGTTCTAAAGGCAGAAGGTTTTGTACCTTAATGTATTCTATGCATTACAATAAAAATAAAAATCTGTGTGCAGTAGCGCCCCCAGCCCCCCTTATACTTACCTGAGCCCCATCTTGATCCAGCGATGTGCACAAGAGCCTCGGCTCTCTGGGGAATCTCCTTTCTCATTGACTGAGACAGCAAGTGCCATTGGTTCCTGTCGCTCTTTGTGTGAATGGACACATAGCGCCACGACTCGTGAGTGAGCCTGCTCGGGTGCTTCCAGACAAGCTGCTTGCTCTGGGGGCACTCAGCAGGAGGGAGGAGCCAGGAGCACCGGCAGGGGACCCGAGCAGAGGAGGATCGGGGCCGCTCTGTGCAAAACCAGTGCACAGAGCAGGTAAGTATAACATGTTTTTGGGGGTTTTTTTTAAAGCCAAGCCTTTAATATCACTCTAAGTGCCACTTACACCGCTTCAACATCTCATGTTACTTATCAGAAGTGTTGGTGTAATAGGAATAAAAGGAAAATAGACATGTGGTGTTTTGTGTTGCTGTAGGAGACAGCGATATGGCAGCTTATCACAGTGAAGCTCCCCATGTTCCTCGAAAATATAATTGCCTTTGAAACAAAACGCGAATCATCAGAGAGACAAGCAACTCGACAAGATGAGGATTTTTTTTTATATATAATTAACTTAGAACTACAAAAAACAATTCTTTTCATAAAAAATATCTTCATTAAAAAAAAAAATCTCCCTGGATATTCAATGTGCATTACAATAAAGGCAGGCAACCTGGATATATTTTCTAAAGTAATAACAGAGCCATAGCAATTGAAAAAAAATATACAAATTCAGCATAATGAGCCTTTCGCTGATTTTCCTGTAAGGGAATGTAAAAGAACTGAAGAACTCCTGGCCATCATTAACGATTTGTGCTAAGCATATAACATAACCACAATGTAATTTTCAGTTAACAAAAACCTTTTTTTAGGAAAAAGATATTACTGTCTATGAAGTCCCCAGACCACTAACAGGCCTATTCAATTCTATTTTAGCTGGTTTTCATTAAAGTATATGTTTTCTACAGTTATATACTGTACATTATACAATCTTTGTTTTGCAAATAAACATGTAATACATGACAAAGGATTCTCAAAGCACTAAAGATAATACAACACCAATTCCCAAAAAGTTGGGACACTGTGTAAAATCTACATAAAAATAGCTTTGCAATTTTACATTGAGGATCATTATTCTGAAATTTGTTCGACAAATTCTTAGGTGCAGCTTTTCACTGATTGGTGATCCTCTTCCCATCTTTATTTCGGAGACACTCTGACTCTCTAAGATGGTCTTTTTATACCCAATCATGTTACTGACCTGTTTCCAATTGCAAAGTGTTTTTTCAGTTATTCCTTGTTAGTGCCACTTACTTTGCCAGCTTTTTGTTGCCCTGCCCCAACTTTTTTGAGACGTGTTGCTGCCATCAATTTCAAAGTTACCTTATTTTTTTTCTTAAAATGCTGCATTTTCTTAGTTTAAACATTTGATATGTTTTCTATTGCAAATACAGTATCTCACAAAAATGAGTACACTCCTCACATTTTTGTAAATATTTTATAATAATTTTAATTTTTAATGTGACAACACTGAAGAAATGACACTTTGCTACAATGTAAAGTAGTGAGTGTACAGCTTGTATAACAGCGTAAATTTGCTGTCCACTCAAAATAACTCAACACACAGCCATTAATGTCTAAACCGCTGGCAACAAAAGTGAGTACACCCCTAAGTGAAAATGCCCAAATTGGGCCCAATTAGCCATTTTCCCTCCTCAGTGTCATGTGACTCGTTAGTGTTACAATGTCTCAGATGTGAATGTGAAGCAGGTGTGTTAAATGTGGTGTTATCGCTCTCACTCTTTCATACTGGTCACTGGAAGTTCAACATGGCACCTCATGGCAGAGAACCCTCTGAGGACCTGAAAAAAAGAATTGTTGCTCTACATAAAGATGGCCTAGGCTATAAGAAGATTGCCAAGACCCTGAAACTGAGCTGCAGCATGGTGGCCAAGACCATACAGCGGTTTAACAGGCCATGTTCCACTCAGAACATGCCTCGCCATGGTCGACCAAAGTTGTTGAGTGCACGTGCTCAGCGTCATATCTAGAGGTTGCCTTTGGGAAATAGACGTATGAGTGCTGCCAGCATTGCTGCAGAGGTTGAAGGGGTGGGGGGGTCAGCCTGTCAGTGCTCAGACCATATGCCGCACACTGCATCCAATTGGTCTGCATGGCTGTCATCCCAGAAGGAAACCTCTTCTAAAGATGATGCACAACAAAGCCCACAAACAGTTTGCTGAAGACAAGCAGACTAAGGACACGGATTACTGGAACCATTTCCTCTGGTCTGATGAGATCAAGATCAACTTATTTGGTTCAGATGGTGTGAAGTGTGTGTGGCGGCAACCAGGTGAGGAGTACAAAGACAAGTGTGTTCTACAGTCAAGCATGGTTGTGGTCTGGGGCTGCATGAGTGGAAGCTCTGGTGAACTCCATGCCCAAAGGGTTAAGGCAGTGCTGGAAAATAATGGTGTAAACAAGAGAGCAGTGCCTCTAAGTGCAATACCCTCTTTTTTTTTTTTTTTTAAAGATATTTTTATTGATTATAAAGACATACAAACATTCAAAAACCGATAACAAACCTTCGGGTATTCCGCCCGAGAATGATAGTTACAGTATTAACAGAGTATTTCTTAAGCACAACTACTGCCCAACTAGTTTGGGTAATTTGTAAATTAAGCAGTACACGGTTCAACAGATATGAAGTACAATATATTGAAACCTATGCTATGCTTAGTGGGTCGACGGTGATTCGAGGCAGACCAGGCGGCACCGCCTCCTATGGCAAGGAGGGGCATAATGTAAGAGGGCTAGCAAGCCATCTGCCCCATATCTTGTAGAAGCTCTTACTCCGTTTTCGGAGATCAAAAGTGATTTTGTATAGGGGTAGCGCCTCGTTCACCAATTTTAGCCAAATGTTTTTATTTAATGTTTGCGAGCTCTTCCACGTCAGTAGGAGGGACTTCTAAGAACAAAATTCGAAGGAGTCTCTTTGCTGAGGAGGATAAGGATAGGTCCCCAAACATCCCCAAAAGACAGTTCTTAGGGTTAATGATATTGGGTAGGCCTAGTGCTGCTGAGATGAACGAACCCACATCTTTCCAAAAATGGTGTACTATCGGACACGACCAGAAGCAGTGCAAAAAGTCCGCTCGCTGGCCACATCCCCTAAAGCATATGTCCGTAGCTGATTTTTACAGAGTGTATGTGGGGTAAGATGAGATTGATGAAATATTTTAATTTGAATCACTCTATCTCTAGATGAGATTACTGATGATTTGAAGGTGTCAGAAAATTCTAACCAATCCTCTTCTGTAATCTGTATATCCATAGTTGACCATTTGGATTGAGCTGCAGGGAATCTGGGGGTTAATATCCGAAACTAAGGCCATATAGTAGGTTGAGATAAGTTTAGTATTAGCTGGGTCTCTGAGCAGTTTTTCTAGGGGAGGTATGTGGGGTGTGCTGTCCAAATTACCAAATTGTGCCTTGATGGCATGTCTTAGCTGATAATAAAAGAATAGGTAGTAGTTTGAGAGATCAAACTCCTGTTGGAGTTGTCGGAAAGGTTTAAGACCCCCGTCATCTATTGCGTGGCACAAATATTTCACTCCTTTTGATATCCATCTTACAGGGTCAGGTATAGACTCTAATTCTCCCAGGGTACCGTTGTACCATAGGGGCATATTCGGTGATGTGTCCCATGTTTCCCGAGCGAATTTGGTTTTAATCGTCCGAAATAGGGAGAGGGACATATGAATCACAGCCGTCCCTGGTCTATCTGGAACACGGTTTCTATAAATCACGTTATGAAGTGTTTCCATGGATGAGGCAATAGCCCCTTCCGTACTGGTACAAGCATTATTATCGCTTGGGTACAGCCAATCGTGGATGTACACCAGTTGAGAAGCTAAGTAATATAAATAGAAGTTAGGGAAGCCTCGGCCAGCCAATTGAGGGGGAAGTCGTAGTGTCTCAAGGGCTAATCTTGGGGGTCCACCCCGCCAAAGGAATGTTGTACATATAGAATCAATGCGTTTAAAGGTGGATTTGGGGATTCTACATGGTGCGTTGGCCAGGACATAAAGTAGTTTGGGAAGATATATAATTTTAATAATATTGGCCCTCCCCATAAGATCCAGTGGGAGGCCCATCCACTTCTGGGTATATTCCTGTAATTGTTTTATTAGGGGGCATATGTTATTCTCAATGTATCTAGAGAGCGGTAATTGTATCAACACTCCCAGGTATCTAAACGAGGAAACCACCTGTAGTTCTGACCCTGCATATATCCTTTAAGTAGCCACCTCGTCCAAAGGGAAGAGGACGGACATCTCCCAATTCACCCTAAATCCCGAATAGTCTCCGAATGTATTGATAAGGGTTAGTAAATTTTTTAGGGAGTCCTGTGGGTCCGCCAGATACACCAGAGTGTCATCTGCGTAGAGTGATATGCGTTCTTCTATAGTCCTGACGGGGAGGCCTTTTATTTGGGGGGTGTGACAAATTTGTATGGCCAAGGGCTCCATGGCTAGAGCAAACAATAAAGGGGATAAGGGGCATCCCTGTCTGGTTCCCCTGGTGATCAAGAATGCTTCGGTGACCGATGAGTTAATCCTGATACGAGCAGTTGGGGAACAGTACAGGAGTTTAATCCAGGCTATCATGCGGGGGCCGAATCCAAAGCTCTCTAGAACTTTAAATAAGTAGGGCCACTCCACACTATCAAACGCTTTTTTATTGTCGAGCGACACCACCACCCTAGTGGGTGTACAGCTATGGGGAAATTGTATATTGTGAAACAGTCTGCGTATATTCATTCTGGTGGATCTTCCCGGTATAAACCCAGCTTGATCACAGCCTATTAGTTTCCCAATTATCAGATTGATACGATTAGCAAGCACTTTAGCAAGGATTTTAACATCCACATTTATTAAGGATATAGGGCGGTATGAGTCACATAGGACTGGGTCTTTTCTAGGTTTCAGCAACAAGACAATGAGCGCTTCTCGCATAGATGGCGGGAGGATGCCCTGCTTGAGGGCCTCGTTATAAATATTAAGGAGAAGAGGGCTAAGTAGTGAAGTAAACTGTTTATACCACTCAGCCGGAAAACCATCCAGGCCTGGGGCTTTATGGTTTGGAAGTTGTGAAATTGCCATTTTGATTTCCTCTATCGTGAGGGGGGCTTCCAGATCCTCCACCTCCTGATCTGACAGGCGTGGTAGTGGGATCTGTGTCAAATAATCATTCAGATGTGAATCCGTATAGTGGGCTCTTGTAGTGTATAGGTCCTTGTAGAAGGACAAAAAGGCATGTATGATATCTTGCGGGACATCACTGATCCCTCCCTGTGGAGTAAGAATTCGGGGAACAGAAACAGGATTATGGTCTGGCTTAACTAGATAGGCCAAAAGCCGACCTGCCTTATTCCCGTGTTCAAATATTTTTTGTGTCACATGTAACATATGTTTTTGGGTTAAATCTAGCAGTTTAAGTTCATATTCTCTGCGTTTAGATAACCATATTTCGTGTTTTGAGGGATCTGGCTGTGCCACATAGTTTGCCTCTGCCTGTACCATCGCCTCCTCCAATTCTCTGGTGCATTGTACAGCATTTTTACATACAACACCTGTTATAGACATGAAAGCACCTCTTAGCACGGCCTTGGAGGCTTCCCAGACATTGGAGGCTTCAGTGGAGCCCCTATTTGTCCTCCAGTAGTCCACTATGTCTTTCCCGCAGGATCTCTGAACGATCTCGTCCTCCAACCACTGTGATCCCATGCGCCACATGGTAGGTCCCTGTGTAGGCAGGAGGAGGAGATCCACCATGAGAGGCGCATGATCAGACACCCCCCTAGGTAAATACATCACAGACGACACCAGCGGGAGAGCATCAGGGGTAGCAAATGCCAAATCAATGCGAGACATTGTGTGAAATGAGTCAGAATGACATGAGAATTGACATTCGGTGGGATGCTTCCACCTCCACACCTCAGTGAGGCCATAAATTCCAGCCCAGTCTGTCAGAGAGGGACAGGGCCTACCACCTCCCCCCAAGCGGTCCATTGAGGGGTCAAGTATAGCATTAAAGTCTCCTATGTATAATACCGGACCTGGGGACCCAGCGATCAGGAGAAGAGATATTTTAGAGAGAAGAGCTGGGTCGAATGGGGGAGGCACATAAACGTTGACCAGAGTAAAGGTCTTCCTAGCAATTTGTACAGTGAGGATAATGAATCGGCCTTCAGGGTCTGTTTTAATAGATACAATTTCAGCTGATAGCGACTTGGCCAATAAGATGGAGACACCCCTAGAGTATGTGGTGTGAGTGGCATGGTATGAGGAGGCTATCCACGCTTTTTTAAGTGAGCGTAACTGCTCTTTGACTAAATGCGTTTCTTGGAGACAAATAATGTGTGGTTTGTAACGCTTAAGGAATGAGAAGACCAAGGACCGCTTGTGAGGAGAGTTCGCCCCCCTTATATTCCACGAGATAATTTTCAGTGGTTTAGCCATCTATAACATTCAAAACATTTCTTATACTGTAAAGGATACTGAGAAAATCAATAACATAGCGAGCAGGCCCAGCAGCATAGCTTAAGTATACCCATAGGCAAACTAATGGTAACAAGTTTTGTCCCTGTAAAGCAATGAACGTTAGGCAGTGCCGTGTTAACAAAAAACATCAACAATAGTACAAAGTAAATCCCTATTTGAGACCTAAATAGGTCCACTAACTCGTTTTGAACAATGGTAATCAAACGGATACCCATATGAATTCGATACGACGACCCGGACGAGCGATACAATAACTAAAAGAGTCATAGGAAATGTCATATTCTTTACAAAACTTACAATATCTACCGATTTGGTGACTTTTAATAGAGCACCTTATATTCCCCCCGCTTGAGAGGAGTGTTCGCCAGGAACCAGAAGAGTAAGGAATTCGCAATGTTTGGTGTGTAATAAACAGAGGTTCTTTGCGTAAATCAGTTTCTCGTCAATGCGAGTGAATTTTTTCGCAC
>BLSH010368381.1:417790-428626 GCA_018402905.1 Glandirana rugosa | reverse complement strand
TCCTAAAGTGGGAAATTCTTCCGGGGCTGAAGTGGTTAAGATTACCTTGGATTTAACTGTTTTATTGGTAGTATAGCATTGACTGGGGAGGATGGAGTTTAAACACTGTGAGCTGAAGCTGCTGCTTTGGAAACAGGAAATACATGACTGTTATTTCTGAGATTACTTGTCTTATCATTAAATGCTCTGGTTGCAACTTTCAATTAGCTTTGTTTGGCGTCTGCAATATAAAGACCGAACCTTTCACCACGTGATAGTTACCAATAACAAACTAATTTGTTTAAATAGCAACCAGTCCTGTCAATAATTCACTCGTTTTTACATGTCTGCATTGTAAACAATACTCGCCGATGTCACACCCACTAATATTCTGCGCCAATTCACTTAATGGCACATGGCACTTTTATTCAAACATCCCAGAATAAATACCATTATTGGCAGCAATTAACTTAGCTAATATGTATTCATGGTAAAAAAAAGAATCTGCATTTCTATCTGGCTGCTTTTATCCCTCCAAATAATTTGAAGTAACATTTGTGTCTGTCTACATTTGAAAAGAAACTAGTGTGCATGTGTGTAAAGAAATGGTCTGTGTAAGGTGAGGAATATGAGGGACTGGGTGTGGAATGCCAGATCATCATCTTCTTGGGAATAAAGGTAGGTGTGAGTCTTGGGGTGGCAGGTAGGTGTCTGAGAAGCAGTACTGCCAGCAGTCCCAGAGATGTGAGTAGGTAGTTACACATTCCTGGGTGGTTATAAGAGCGGCCTTTAATCAAGCTGTTGGTTGCTGAGAGGGTAAGGCTGGACATACATTGGCATTTTTTGAGACTTTGCTACTTATATTGTCTGTGAGTGTCCATTATTAATCACGAACAATTGCTACATATGTGAATGAAAACATTAGGGATCATTTGCACAAATTAGAAGATTTGTGCTTTCATTAGGTAATAATTGCCAACACGTGCTACAAAAATTGCTAGCAAAAATCAACCATCTCTTAAGGGTACTTGCACACAGTACTGATGATTGAACATCAGTATTCATGCCTTTAATTTCAGGTGTTTATTTAGTGTGTATTTGCACATGGAATGCTGCATATACATGTAAAGTAAATTCTACCTTCCAGAATGCAATATTTTACTGAAGGTTATATTGTACACATGTAAAATACGGACAGGCAACTGAGATTTCTGTATTCTTTTTTACTGATTCACTAAACGAAATGGGGGAGTTTGTTGGTTGAGGTAGGCACTGCTGCCAGTTTCAAAGAGGGTATAGGTGTTGGTAACTTGGAGGGGTTGCTGCCCCATTCCAGGATGGTAAAAAATTGTTAGTTGGCTGAAAAAGGGTTTGGACAGTTTCCCATCACTTTCTATACTGGTGAATGGTCAACAAGACCAACAGAGAGGGTGAATCTACTCGCTAGGGACACAAAAACAATACTAAAAACCTGACAGGAGTTCTAACACTTACCTAAAAAACATTTTGGCTTTACAGACACTGTAACCTGTCCATGATTGGGCATACATTTGCTAGTATTGTGTGAATTATAAAAAAAAATCGCAAAGGCATTCACACGCATAAAAAACATTTTCACTTTGAGGTTGATTTACTAAAGGAAAATAGGCTGTTCACTTTGCAAGGGGATTTTTCATCATCCAATCATGTGCAAGCATGATCGTTTTTTTTTTTCTTGCATGTGATTGGGTGTTCTTTGAATTTACACCCTGTTCACTAAATTAAGTGAAAATTCCCTCTCAAAACAAACTGCCCAATTGTACGAACAAATGGCAACCACCCCAACCAATAAATGGCCTATGCAGCAAGGAGCACATGGAAGGGTGACACGTCAAAAAAACAACAAAGAAAAATTCCCAACTCACATACCAACCAACCTGCAACAAACCGATTTGTCCTGTCCAACAGTTCACGGTAAAAACAGATGGTTTAGTTTTCACCCATTCGCAAATATATGCTTAAGCTGCAGAGGCCACTTCACAACACCTTAGTGTACTACTGTCCTAACTCTATAAATTTTGAGAGCCTCCAAAGTTTGAGTCTGGTTTTAACGTTAACTGTTCGACAGGACAATTTGGTTTGTTGTAGGCTGGTTGGCAAGTGAGCTGGGAGTTTTTCTTTGTTGTTTTTTCAACAGCTAGATTACCTTTAGTAAATCAGCCCCATTTTTTTTCCCTAGAAAATGATTCCATTATCAGAGATTTTAATGTCTTTATAGCTTTCTTTACCCAATGAATTCTCTCTAGGCTGCACTAAAATTCGCTCTATCAGCAGTACAGTTCCTGCATTATTTTTTCATGATGAAAGCAATCCCACTTGTTTGGCGTAACCTGACAATCTGAACGGTTAACATTACTGCTTTACATATTGACTGTAGTAGTGAGCGGCAAAAATCAATCAGCAACACTAAGGCCTCTAAAATAAACATGACCCAGACTCAGTTTCTGCCTTTTTCTAGGTAAGAGGGAATGTAGCAATATCTTTTTCTTGAGTTCTGATCTCAGTCCTCCTTTTGTTAAAGTGCTAAAGTACATACCACCCAACCTTGTCGTAACACAAATTATTACAGATTCTGTGTGGGTAGATGTAAGCTATTACTACTGACTACTACTATACTGATCCAAATTTTAATTCTTTACATAGCTGTAGTGCTTCCACCTGCAAGGCACTGTAACTGTCCCCAGGTTCTTTCCCAATCATTGCAGACAGCCAGGCACACAACAGCATCTCAACCACACAGGCTCAGTAAACAGTCCAGATCAGGTCCGGCTCTACCACTAGGCGGAGTAGGCCGCCGCCTAGGGCGCACTGACGCCCAGGGCGCCAAGCCCCTGTCCATATGCTACCCCAGCCTGTCCATATACTTCCCAAGCCTGTCCATATACTACCCCAGCCTGTCCATATATTACCCTAGCCTGCCCCTATACTACCCCAGCCTGTCCCTATACTACCCTAGCCTGTCCATATACTACCCCAGCCTGTCCATATACTACCCTAGCCTGTCCATATACTACTCCAGCCTGTCCATATACTACCCTAGCCTGTCCATATACTACCCTAGCCTGTCTATATACTACCCCAGCCTATCTATATACTACCCTAGCCTGTCCATATACTACCCTAGCCTGTCTATATACTACCCTAGCCTGTCCATATACTACCCTAGTCTGTCTATATACTACCCCAGCCTGTCTATATACTACCCTAGCCTGTCTATATACTACCCCTGCCTGTCTATATACTACCCTAGCCTGTCCATATACTACCCTAGCCTGTCTATATGCTACCCCAGCCTGTCTATATACTACTCCAGCCTGTCCATATACTACCCTAGCCTGTCCATATACTACCCTAGCCTGTCCATATACTACCCTAGCCTGTCCATATACTACCCTAGCCTGTCTATATACTACCCCAGCCTGTCTATATACTACCCCAACCTGTCCATATACAACCCCAGCCTGTCCATATACCTGCGGACCACGGCTGGCATAAGAAAGCGAGTCGGTGCCGTCATTATTTGACTTTAGGCTGGGTCCAGAGGCACAGGTGCGGGCCTGTGGCCCACAGCTAAAGAAATAGGTGGGGAGGTGCTGCAAAAATCTCCACCTCCACCACCTCCATCGTATTCATGGGCAGGGCAAAGGGGTGGAGTCAGGGGAGGAGCCAAAGGGGGCAGCAAAATGAGGTTTCGCCTAGGGGGTCAAAAATCCTTGCCCCAGCCCTGGTCCAGATACTCCCAAACACGGTGCAAAAATTGCGGAGGACTCTTCGCTCCCATTAAGTAGCAGCAATACTGTACCCTCCCCAGCTGTGGACCAGGAGAATTGCTGAATAGGCTTCAGCAGAAAATGAGCTGAAATGGTCTAGGTTTTGGCAGCTGCAGGACCATTGGATTTTGGCTTTATTCACACATCCTGGCCATCAGTTCAGAGATGCGACCTACAGCAGAGTCACGCAGCTTCCATTCCAGGAAGGGGGGTGTCCAAAGACAAGCAGCCCCCCATCCCTTGAGCTCCTGGATCCATCCCCATAGAGTAGAAGAGAACAGACTCTCCAGGGTTCCAGCCTATCGAACAGTAACCCAGCAACCATCTAGGCACACCTCCCCAGGGATTGGCCAGTCCCTACTAAATATTCAGGTCAGGAATTTGAAGCCTCCTGTCCTAAGCTCTAGAATCTTCTTCTAGAAAGAGGGGAGGTAATCAAATCTAATCCCAGCCTGTGAAACCCCCCAAACAGACTGTACTAAAGAATTTCTGCTTCTGTGTCTACAGAAGAAGCTAACCTAGATTTACCTAACAACCTAACTGAGGGTGCTACATAGCTGATATGTCTGTTCATGGCACCAGGTCTCTCGTAGTAGATAATGCAGGCATATGCCTTATAGTACTGCTCTCACCTGTACAAGAGGTAGAGTTCCTGCTGAGAGAGTGTTATGAGCCCTGACCTCAGATGAGAGATAGGGTGACCTTACAGCCTGACACTTTTGCTTAAGCTGGCCATACACGGTTTGAATCTTGGAGGGTTCAGCAGGAACTGGTCGAGATTTGAGCCATGCATGGGCAAATCGATCAATCATCTTGGGTACAACCAGCCTGTCAGGTTTTACATGCGATTTTTGCTTGCGGCTGTTACTATATTTTTTATATGATGTAGCACCCTCCTAGGTAGGTGCTAGAAGAGAGTATAGTTTTGGGTCTTTCTGTTTACCAGGAAGATTGTTAGGCAAACTTAGAATGCTCTCTGCCTACCAGAGAACAGGATCTATTGGTAAGGTCTGCTCATGGTGCTCAAGTGCAGCTCAGTTTGACTGAATGTCCCACACTGGTCCAATAGGGAGGCATATTGGATGGTGGAAGGGGACCTGGCAAGTGAGGGCACCGCATTGTTACAGCCCTGGCTATTGGCAGAGGAAAGTGCCTCAATGCATGCTGGGATACTGTATAAATGCTAAGGGCACATGTGCTTGGGGTCTTTCAGCTGGAGAGTGGGGTCTCGGAGGGAAGGGGACGGCTGCTCTCCTCTGTAGAAGTTGTTATGTGATTTAGAGTAATGGACCCAAGGGCCTGAAGTCAGAGAGGAGCTGAACCCGGAGGTCCTGCAGAGCTGACTGGAAGGGGGAACACCAGCAAGGATCTGATTCTGCTTACAGTGAGTACAGATCTGTGTCTTTGGGCCTGTCCTGTGAGGGCCAACCCTTCAGCTAGAAGAGTCAGTGGACAAGTGTCAGTCAAGGGGATGCTAGAGAGTGTCCTGAAGATAAAGTAGTTGCATCAAGTTTGCTGCTAGAGAGAGCAAGTCTTAATTCTTCCATACATGTGACAGTATGGTAAAAGCAGTGTGTCTGCTTCCACAAATCTTCTGGTGAGGCCAAGTGAGAGTTGTCCTTATCTACTGTGACTAGTTCAAGTTTGAGTATTCCACTAATCCCTTCTCCCATCCACGTTCCACAAAAAATATTTTAAAAAAACAAATACCCTGGACTGTTTATTGAGTAATGGGCAAACGGGAGTAAGGAGGGATAAGTGAAAACCCCTAGTAACTGGCTGCAGGTAATCAGAAGGAGGCTTAAGAAGTCAACACACAGCAAGCCCTACAGGGATAGTGCTACAATACATTTTATGTTGTCTCCCATGCTGAATATGTGTGTAGTAGGTACTCCCACTCTGTCACTTTAAATAGGATGTAATGTGGTAGGGTGGTTACCTGCTGCAGGCACTGATTAGCTTATCCCAGGCTAATGTGGTGGTCAACTCAATGACAAATTGAGCACCAATATTTCATTGTGTCTCCCATGCTGAGCCTTTAAAGTCTGATTATTTAGGCGGGTTCTGGTGTAGCTGGTAGCGCAACTTTTTGCATCTTCTGGTTCGGATATGGCTTTTAGCCAAAATGTATTACCTATAGCCGCTAGCAATAATTACTGTGTTCTCCTGGCTGGGACGGCTCCCAACGCCCCCCCCGCTAGGAAAACACAATAGCTCCGTGGGATTCCCCCCGTCAACACTAACTGCGTTGATGTGGGAACTGAGCGATTTTGTTTCCTGCAGCCACTGGAAAATTGCTCCGTCTATGACCCCCCTTAGACAGGAAAGGAATACAAATAAGTAGTCAAAGAGCAAATCATCTTTGAGAGATAAGGCTGACATTTTATAACAATTCAAGGGTAAAGATTCTTACAAATGATCATTCATGACCAGTCTGGTTCATGTACACCAAAAAAAAATAAATAAACATTGAATCTACTTGCTTGCTATCTGCAACAATCTTTTATTTCATATTATATTTTTTATTGTTATTCAACTCTTTTGTGCAACTATTGTTGAACTACAAGTTCCAGAGCTTCCTGCTTAACAGGGTATTGAAAATCATAGTAAGAACCAAGTCTTTTATACTAAATGGTGATGTTTATTCTTAACCCGAAAGCACTTTGTGTGTGAAATTGCACGCACTGGAACAGGACCTAACTATTGTGCCAATGACCTCAGGGAGATGGAACAGAACGATTAAAAAAGTAAAATCATCCTTGAAGTGGGCGAAAAAGAAACTTCTCTGGAGGTTTGTCAATGGAAATGTCTGTCATATGTCAAGCAGAACCTTGCAATCCCCTCTTTTCAAAGTGGCCCATTGTCCTTGACCATGCCTATGTGGCTGGAGATGACCTTTCAGCTCACTCCATATTTATGAGGGTTTTGGCGAGCCCAGTTGCCACAGGAACGTTAGCCTTTCAGAAAATATTTTGGAATATTTACGCTTACAAGGAATATTTATCTCAGCTATCGTTAGCGAGTGTCTGTTATTCCTTCAAACTCACTGCCTTGTTAAATATAATAGAAAGTGAACATTCTTTCCTCAGCGAGGCTACAGATAGAATTATACGGCTTGTGGCTGCAATGAAATCCTAAAAATATAGCAACTGTTTGTGGAAAAAGAACATTTTATTGGTTGTGGGACTCGTTGGATTAAACACTTAGACTTTTATGGAAGAACTTTGTATGTCCACACTTCTCAATTGTATACCTGGGCAGGTATAAAGGAAATAATACAAGATTTCCTAACTGATCTCCCTGAGCCCTAATCCAGCCAAAAATGTGTTTATTAGTCTTCAATAGAGCAAGGAAGAGTTCAAATTCAATAAGATTTTTTTTTTATGTCTGTGAATCCATTGCAGATTTTTTCCCCACTTCCTGTCCATGTGAAACTCCCACAAGGAATGTGATGTGCGGATATCACCAGGACAGGAAGGCACAGACAGAAATAAAACACTGTTAGAGGTATTAATTCTACTTCACTATAAATGTGTCTTTGTGTTCCAATTGGAGATATTTTTTTTTACATAAGTTCCTCTCCTTAGTAAAGGGATACATGCCTGACAAAGGCTCTAAATTTTCCCTGTTCCACCCAAAAACCAAACAAAATGTTTTGGAGTAGGGCTTTAACCACCTGACCATCTAACCATGTAGCCACTATGCTGAAAGACTGGAAAGCTCTTGTTAATCAAACCCCTGTTCTTGGGTATTGATACGCATTACCAATTGACATCTAGAGGGTTTTAACCCCCTTCGTTATGAGGCCATTTTTTGCTATTCAGCACTGCGCTACTTTAACTTGCAAATGCTTGGTCGTGCAACACTGTACGCAAATGAAATGTATATAATTTTATTCATATAAATCAAAAAAGACTGACAATTTTGAGTAAAAAAACAATATCCACTTTCTGTGAAAAAACATATCCAATAAAATCAAATTTCTTCATAAATTTAGGCCAAAATGTATTCTGCTACATGTCTTTGGTAACAAAAAATCCCAATAAGTGTATATTAATTGGTTTGTGTGAAAGTTATAGTGTCTACAAACTATGGTATACAGTATATTTCAAAAATGATCAGTTCTGATGTACTGATGGCCTATCTCATTTCTTGAGGCCCCTCAAATGCCAGGGCAGCACAAATCCCCCCCCAAATTAAAGTAGACAGTCTGAAGTATTTCGTAAGAGGCATGAGGAGATTTAAAGGTTGTACTTTTTTTGTCACAATTTTCTGGGAAATGAAGAAATTAAATGAAAAAAGGTTTCGCAATTTAATTTTTACATACATGGATTCACCAGTTCAGTACAGCATCATCATATGACTGGTGTGGCGCTGATCAGGGATACTGGCTGGTGACATACTTTAATCAGAGTAGTTCAGTGTCATCTTGGGACTGTGGATCCCAAGATGATAAGGGTGACCTCTTGCACAATTCCCATCCAAGCTCCCCTGGTAGTGGAAACAGGGACTGCTAGGGCAGTGAAAGGGTGCAGGTGCCTGGAAGCTGTAGGAGCGAGCTGTAGCTTGAAGACACAGGAGTCCGTCGAGTGGTGATGTGGAGTCGGGTCACAAGCCTTGTTCAGCGGGAGCCAGTCAGACAAGTGCAGAATCGGGATCATGTTCAAGGTCGGGAACGTAGGAGATGTAGTCATAAATCCAAGCTGAGGTCAGTAGCATAAGCGAAAAGCAGATATAACAACAGCCAGGGGTGATCCAAGAGAGGCGTCAGACGTAGACGGGTCAGGAACAAGGTTAGCAGACATGGATTCGAATGAGCATGTGCTGCCCAGGAACTAGCACCTGCTGCACGAGATCCCTGACAGTGACACTGTACTATGCGGGTGGAGTAATAGGGATTTTTTACACCGTGATTGCTGTTAGAGTGATGTTCACTCTTACAGCCTTCATTTGAATTGTCATGACTAGGTTTCATTCATAATGGCTGTGCTTAATATTGACCTGCTGTGATTGGTCCACAGCTATCGCATTGTACAGGGCGCTGTGATTAGCCCAAGTACCATGTGATAGCTGTGGGCCAACCACAGCATCACAATACTAAGCACAGCTGTTGTGAATAAAACACATTCATAACAGTTGTCTTTATATTGTGATCATAAGATCGCATATCGATCACGTGGTTTCCCAGCCACTCAAAGCAGCTGGGTACTGGGAGCTGCAATTCGCTATGTCCACCAGATTGCTGCGCACCCACTATCCTACAGATACGTGATTGTTGGTGGGACGGCAAGTGGTTAACCTACTGATGACCTGTTGACTTAACATTTTGAGACAAACATGTAAAAAAGATTAACTGTGTAAATTATCTTTGTTTGTTTTCAAGTTTTAATAAACCATGTCTCTGCATATACTTTGTGTTTATTTGTAATTGCTTGTCTCAGTGATCAGATGTGTCTCATTGATCCCAATTGATTCTCTAAAATCTCTAATGATGTGAATCAACCACAATTAAGGAATCATGTCAATTTTGCTTAGGCTTTAAAGTGGTTGTAAACCCACTTGTTTCATGCCAGACAATTCCCATGTCTTCCATCATGCAATGTGTCCACTATATATACTTTATTTATATTTATAAAAATTGCCTCTGTATACCTTATTTCCTAGTGCTGATCGACGTCTCTTCCCTCTCCCAATCTGACAGCTACAGCAGGAGGGGCCAAAAATCCCCCGCTGACGTCAGTTGGGAGGAGAGAGGCGGCCGGTCACATGAGCATCGAAATAAGGTATACAGGTATACAGAAATATTTTTTTAGTAAAGCATATACAGGGGGACACATTGCATGATGGAAGACAGGGGACTGCCTGACAATTAACAAGTTATTTCAGCAGGAGGGGAGGGGCAGACCCTGAAACAGAGCTTACAGGCAGGGAGGGGGGAGAGGAGACCAGAGGAGAGATGTGAATGATGGAGGCACGTAAACTGACCATGGTGTCAGGGCTCAGCAGCCTTGATAAACCGTGGTCAGTCTATGGGGGGGCAGAACCAGGCAGGATCAGCCAGGTATTTCAGGTGCCACAAAGGGCCAAATGACACAGCACAAGCATTCATACTGTAACGGAAACGTGAAAAAATCTTCAACTTGTGCAAGATGAAAACACCATGTATGAATAGGGTACTCTTACCAGAAATACCTGGTATACAGGCATGTGGGTCGGATTCCCAGGTCGTCAGGCATCCACAGAGTGAAGTAGAGATGAAAGACCTGTTGCACAACGACTTGAAGGGACCAGGCTGGTTTACAGGTATGCAGGTCGAATTCAGTCACTGGCATCCAGAACATCAGGCATCCACAAATTGAGGTGACGATAAAGGGCCAGTCGTCCAACCACTTGAAGAGACCAGGCTCCAGATGTAGAGGCAAGAGTATAGGGATCCAGATAGTATCACAGCAAGCCTCAGTAGGAAATAAAAGCTACATAGTGTGATACTGTATGACCAGATACGGTTTATTTATAAAATTATTGCACTTACATGCTAAAAACTAGTAACAGGCACATGGAATTCCAGGTGAGTAAAAAAGGCGCAGTAGATGGGAGCAGGATTGTCTACCCGACGCGTTTCGTCTACTAAGACTTCCACAGGGGTATAGGCGTCCTGCTCCTACTGCGCTGTATTTATAAATGATAAAAACCATGTTGTCACAACGAGTCTCCACCCCCCTGTGACAAAATGGCGACAGGCGGCTTGTGTGTCAAGCCTCACTTTCAATCGCACCTTATAAACTTAAATATACAACGTTCTATATGCTCGGCGGACAGCGGTAAAACAGTGTCCCCCCACCTCTGAGCAACACTGTTGTACCAAAAATAGTAAATATTTATGTCGCGTCATCCTCGTCCTGCGGATATGGGGACACCTTCAGAATCATCTGCTTTGCGCAGCCCATCTGTTAGGACGAGGGTAGATGACGCGGAAAAAATGAGTGGACCTTAAGGTACACGGACAATGATCAAAAATCGTACATTCACGTTATTAAAATATTTATTT
>BLSH010368381.1:385423-411407 GCA_018402905.1 Glandirana rugosa | reverse complement strand
AGTCGTTGTGCGACAGGTCTTTCATCTCTACTTCACTCTGTGGATGCCTGACGACCTGGGAATCCGACCCACATGCCTGTATACCAGGTATTTCTGGTAAGAGTACCCTATTCATACATGGTGTTTTCATCTTGCACAAGTTGAAGATTTTTTCACGTTTTATTTACTTTTTAGTCGCTTCAGACACTTTTTGTTTCACGTTCAAGAGATAAACTTCTCCACTGGTGGATTAATATTATTGAACTTCACCTTACCATATTACAGTGTGGTTACATCTATATTTTTCAATATTCTTTTGTAGATTTCATGTCTGTGATTTACGTTTTTTTCTCAATTTACTCTCAGTGCCTCGACCAGGGGGCTTATTTTCACGTTTATGCTCATGCGCTGCACATTTTTTATATCCATCTGTAATCCAGTATTTTGTTAAGGCTGTTTGTGCTAGCTGCTCACTATTTCACTGATTAGCGCGGTATTTTCTCTTTTTTAATACTGTAAAGGAACAGGATCCATTTTTTTTTTTTTTTTTTTAGGGCAACAAACACTTTAAGTAATATAACATTTGTCATAGCAGCTTATTTATTTAATGACAAGAATGATGTGCCCCATTGATTAAGGTGAAGTGCAAATTTAAAAGTAGAACTATGATCATGCTATGTGTAACTGGTCTGCTGTCCACACCAATAATACCTTGCTGTCTGTTCATCAAAGTACATCCGGGAACATCTTCTAAATACCTGTTAATCCGGCCACTGCCAGCAGTAACTTGGCATAGGCTCTTTCTTTGATAGGGTTCCCCATCTGCTTTGCACTTTGAAATGACTGCAGAATTGGCACTCTTGCTGCTGCTGTAGCTGTTTAGCTGTTAGCACTGTTGATAGCCATCTCAGTAAATATCCATGTTTAGCTCCACTCACAGACCTGTAAATTTACAGCACATTATTCTGCAGGAGCTTAGGGAAACACTGTAAAAGCTCTGCCCAATCCTTCCAACCTCCTCCAGAACTGTCAAGCAGCGTACGTGAAAAATCCAGCTTCAGAGCTCGACTTGTAATTAAAAAATAACTAAATGACTGCATGTTTCCTTTAAGGGTCCTTTCACACCAGCGGATCGTTCAGGTCCGCCTGTCAGTTTTCAGGTGGACCCGAACGGACGCTCCATTGTCCTCTATGGAGCGACGGATGTCAGCGGTGACATGTCCGCTGACATCCAATCCCCTCCGATCCGCTAAATACAGACGGTTGGAAACCCTATTTTCCATCCGTGTGGCAGATTGGATCGGATGAACACGAACAGACGGTCCATGTTGATCCGATCCCCCATAGAGGAGAATGGAGCTCTGACAGGTCCGTTTCTGCACGGAGTGCAGAGACTGTCCTGTCATCCGCCGGCTCAGCGGGGATCAACGGATGGATCCCTGCTGAACAGTGGAGCCCCGTCAAAACAGGCTCCGCTCGTGTGAAAGGAGCCTAAGACTTTTCATGTGCTGACTTGTCTTGAAAATGCCTGTGAATTACTGTAAGGGCTAGTTTACACTTGCTTCAGCTTCAACACTCATTAAAGCCCATACAGCTTCAACAAGCTTTTAAGATGTGTTTTTGAGGCTTCGGCGGTGCTTCGAACAGGCTGTAGTGAGGCTTCAACAAGGCTTCAGTAATGTACTTTTAAAGCCTTGTTGAAGCTTGGTAAACATCCTGTGTGTTTGTTGATATCTCATACCTGCAATATCTCCAAAACAAATTGAAGCTAAAGCTGAATTACAGCCTCTGAAAAGCCGCAGGTACTTCAAGTGAACTTCAAACAAACTTTGTCATAGACTTCTATTGGAGAGGCTTTGAAGCCTGGCTAAAGCTACATGGGGTATCATTTTTGACGCAAAGCTAAAGCGCAGTTAAGCCAATGCAAGGTGTAAACAGGGCTGTAAGCTAACCATATTATTTAGTGACATGAGCTTTGACTGGCGTTAAGGGAGCTTTAACAACGCCTCTCTAACGCCCTGTTTTGAAAAGTGTAAATGAGAGGAAACAACTAAGAACTCTAGATGGACTTTACTGGCAGGTCAACTTTAAAGCAGTTAAAAGTTGAAAAGCAGTTGAAAAAAATGCTAGTACTTAGTGGAAGAGATTTGTATGTATCTTTGCATCTACAGTATCTCACAAAAGTGAGTACACCCCTCACATTTTTGTAAATATTTAATTCTATCTTTTCATGTGACAGCACTGAAGAAATGACACTTTACTACAATGTAAAGTAGTGAGTGTACAGCTTGTATAAAAGTGTAAATTTGCTGTCCCCTCAAAATAACTCAACATACAGCCATCAATGTCTAAACCGCTGGCAACAAAAGTAAGTACATCCCTAAGTGAAAATGTACATATTGGGCCCAATTAGCCATTTACCCTCCCCGGTGTCATGTGACTCATTCGTGTTACAAGGTCTCAGGTGTGAATGGGGAGCAGGTGTGTTAAATTTGGTGTTATCGCTCTCACTCTCTCATACTCGTCACTGGAAGTTCAACATGGTATCTCATGGCAAAGAACTCTGAGTATCTGAAAAAAATAATTGTTGCTCTACATAAAGATGGCCTAGGCTATAAGAAAATTGCCAAGACCCTAAACTGAGCTGCAGCATGATGAAGACCATACAGTGATTTAACAGGACAGGTTCCACGCAGAACAGGCCTCACCATGGTCGACCAAAGAAGTTGAGTGCATGTACTCAGCGTCATATCCAGAGGTTGTCTTTGGGAAATAGAGGTATGAGTGCTGCCAGCATTGCTGCAGAGATTAAAGGGGTGGGGGGGTCAGCTTGTCAGTGCTCAGACCATACGCCATACACTGCATCAAATTGGTCTGCATGGCTATCTTTCCAGAAGGAAGCCTCTTCTAAAAATGATGCACAAGAAAGCCCGCATACAGTTTGCTGAAGACAAGCAGACATGTATTACTGGAACCATGTCCTGTGGTCTGATGAGACCAAGATAAACTTATTTGGTTGAGATGGTGTCAAGCGTGTGTGGTGGCAACCAGGTGAGGAGTACAAAGACAAGTGTGTCTTGCCTACATTCAAGCATGGTGGTTGGAGTGTCATAGTCTGGGGTTGCATGAGTGCTGCCGGCACTGGAGAGCTACAGTTCATTGAGGGAACTATGAATGCCAACATGTACTGTGACATACTGAAGCAGAGCATGATCTCCTCTCTTTGGAGACTGGCCCGCAGAGCAGTATTCCAACATGATAACGACCCCAAACACAACGCCAAGACAACCACTGCCCTGCTAAAGAAGCTGAGGTTAAAGGTGATGGACTAGCCAAGCATGTCTCCAGACCTAAACTCTACTGACCATCTGTGGGGCATCCTCAAATGGAAGGTGGAGGAGCGCAAGGTCTCTAACATCCACCAGCTCTGTGATGTCCTCATGGAAGAGTCAAAGAGGACTCCAGTGGCAACCTGTGAAGCTCTGGTGAACTCCATGCCCAAGAGGGTTAAGGCAGTGCTGGAAAATATTGGTGGCCACACAAAATATTGACACTTTGGGCCCATATTGGACATTTTCACTTAGGGGTGTATACTCAATTTTGTTGCCAGCGGTTTAGACATTAATGGCTGTGTGTTGAGTTATTTTGAGAGGACAGCAAATTTACACTGTTATACAAGCTGTACATTCACTACTTTACATTGTAGTAAAGTGTCATTTCTTCAGTGTTGTCACATGAAAAGATAACATAAAATATTTACAAAAATGTGAGGGGTGTACTCACTTTCGTGAGATACTGTATCTGTAACTCCTTTGTCAATTTTCTACATGTGTAGTACAGAGAGCACTTTTGCTCTACTCTCAGTATTCATAAAATGCTGAGCCAGGACAATGTAACTCTGGTGTGCATGTTCCAGCATCAGTGGCCAAGAAAGAAGACGTTGCTCCAAAAGAAGAGTCAGGACTGCAGCTCCAGGCCCCTACCTTAACATAGGCCAAGCCACCCAAAAAGAACAGGCTGCTCTTGGAAAGCAATGGGCCAATGGGGAGGGATCTCCCCTGATGGGCCCTGCATTCCACATGCACCATCTGGGCAAGGTGGTGGGATTGATAATGGGTGCCACAGGAACAGTCTTAACGGAAGCCTGGGGCATGCCAATGCAGAGCTCTTACAGAAGTCTGGGGCTTCCATAGTGTTACTTTTTCAGGTCAGAGTGCACGCCGATACACGGCCCATATGGAAACCTGGCAAATCAAATGGCAGGCTTCCCTAGTGTTATGTCTGTGGGGCTGCACCCTTTTGAGCTTGGGCGCATACCAGCACAGGCTCTTGGAAACACAAACGGGTGTCCAGTAAAAGGTCCAACCAAAATCCTCAGCACCAAGCACATGATGCTCTTAATCCGGCCCTGAGAAGAGTCCAAGTGCGCTGGGGCCCAGTGGGGATGGGATGGCTGGGCTTGGACAGGGTGGACATTGTAACAAAGATGAAGAATTCTAGCAGAAATAAAATATACATATCTAAGGTCACACAAAGAAATTACTACAGATTAAATATGTAAATGAAGAAACCACAACGCTACAGGAAACCGTTATGAAGTGCTTTTGCAAAAAAGATGTTTTGTGTTAAGATGTTTAAAGAGTTAATTTTTGCAAGAGGAACTATATTTTGTGACGTAATTGCCAATATGTATACACTACAAAAGCTCAAAGGCGACACATTTGGCTCTGGCACGAGTAGCACTGATTGATACGCCAGCGTAAAATAAAAGTCTGTTTTCCTAAGAAGTCCGTTGTCCGGTCTGTTCCTGGTGTTCCCAAAAGGGGATTTTTTTCCCGCTTCACAAGAAGATGACAGTAGTGGTCAGGGCTGCTGTTAGAAATCACAGGGCACGGTGCAGTAGACAGGAAAATATCAAATTATATTTTCGCTAAAATGCCACTGACTAGATGCTATGCATCGCAGCCATGGCAGAAATTATACACCCATTGATCAAGACCCATTCAGGTGAATAGCACTACTCTGCAAACCCTAAGCACAAAGCACGCGGTTGCTGTGCGCTACTGCAGGGTAAAGCAGGCAGTGAGGAGGCAATATGCCTCCTCGCTGCCTGTCAAATGTTCTTTAAAGGTGAGGGGGCCTAAACAGCAGGGGGGGTGGCGCAGATACTGATCTCCCTGCACTACAGGGTGAGCCACAAGAGTCTGCAGTACAGCTGGCCCTGCAGGTGCTGGCCCCCCCCCTTTTGAACTGATGGGGCCTGGGCCCAGTACAGGAGGGCTGGCTGTACTGCCTTATCAGTGGCCCTTGTAGTGGTGAGGGAGCAGCAATGGGGAACAGAGAGCAGTCATCGCTGGAGGAGGGAAAACTAGGAGGTAAGTCTGCCATTATGTGCAAATATTATGGCAATTCCCCCTTCCAGACTTTAATTTCACTTAGCGTATGTATGGCTGGGTATACAGATGGACCGAAATTTGGCCGATTTAGCAGGACCAACTGACTTTTGATCTGTGGGTGGCCCTCACTGTTCAACAGAAGTCGATTGTTAGATCAACTTCTCTTAAACGATCATGCTGGAAAACTGTCTTCCATCAGCTGCTGCAGCCGCTGATCCGTGTATTCTAACTGCAGAGATTCTCCACTGTCAGAATGCATGTATATCCAGCCTATCACTGCATGACTCCCACTAACTGAGATATAATGGTAGTGCTTTCACAGATTTAGCCAAATCAAAACTTTTTTCTTTTGTCCTGCCAGGTTTGCCTGTTTGATTACCCAAACAATTATAATTCTATCAAAAAAATAATGGTAATAGTTATAACCACATCCACAAGACCTAAGGGCATTAGCTGACCCTATAGAATTAAACTCCTCATGTAGTACTGACAGCGCTGCATGACTATAGGTGATACTGGTTTATGTGCCGCTTGCGTTGCTTTCCCCAAGCGTTGTTCCACTTTAACTTGAGTGCATCTATGAGTAGTAGTATGTAGGGCAACCGCCCCTTTCTTCACATAACTTCTATTTCATACTCCTGGGCCTTCACTGGCAATCTGGGATTTGATAGATGGAATGTCTATGGGGAGGTGTGAGTTAACCTAGCTAGCTCAGCTCCAATCAATTGAAAACCTTTTGTAATAAAACAAAGGTCAGTGAAACAACTACACACCCTTCACTTTAACAGCACGTAACACTTCAACATGTACATAAACATAATTGGTCTGCTAGGTTTGGCATACTCTTGGTAAGCCATGGCTGTTTTCCCTAGTCTTACTTTGATACTAATTTCTGTTTCATTAGACCTGTCTGGACCTGCAGGATCTGCTTATTGCTGCAAGACACATGGCTTTATGGCACAACAGATATAACGACACTCTACAAACTCTAATATGACTGAATAGACAGAATAATATTCAGACATGGCTATATTTTACTTTTATCGAAAAAAATAATTTAGAGGTAAATATGTCTGTATTGGTTTCATGAAACAATACATGAATACCGACAACATCATTTGTGAGTGTAATGTTCATACATTTAACATAGCTTATCTAAAACTATTTTCTGGAAGAACCAATGTAAAGCGAATGTAAATCGATAATAGTATGGCTGTTTAAAGAAGAAGAAACGTATGAGCAGGCTGAAGGAGGAACGAAAGAAAGAAAGAGGGGAAGAACAGAAAGAAAAGAGAGGTAGAAAGAAGAAGTTCAGAAGAGTCCAAAGCAGCAGCAGCTGGTCAATAAGGGACGCTTGGGCCCCGCCTCCCCACCGCTGACAAGAAAAAAAAAAGTCAGCCCCCTACAGGAGGCGCTGGTGTATTGACTTTTTTATTTTTTTCTCAGCTCCCTGCTGTCTGCTGACAGCAAGTAGTGAGCCAATTGGTCAGTCATTAAAGACTGTTTGGCTGCCTGAGCCAGTGACTGACTGGCATTGGATGCTGTGGACGGGGGCGGGACTGTGGCGGACGTGCAGCACTCTGCCAGGTTTCAGTCTCGCTGACTCCCACGCCACAGACCATCCACTCCAGGCTCCAGCCCGCTCACCGCAAGCGCAGCTCTGCACAGTGACAGCCCACTTTCAGCAAGCCAATCTCTGCACACTCCTACCTGCCTGCCTGCCTATTAGATGGGGGTCTTCGGGGGGGTCGCTGCAATGTACCCCACCTGTGATATTGGCTGCAATTTACCCCACCTGTGATATTGGCTGCAAAGTACCCCACCTGTGATACTGGCTGCAATTTACCCCACCTGTGATACTGGCTGCAATTTACCCCCACCTGTGATATTGGCTGCAATGTACCCCACCTGTGTTATTGGCTGCAATTTACCCCCACCTGTGATACTGGCTGCAATTTACCCCACCTGTGATATTGGCTGCAATGTACCCCACCTGCGATATTGACTGCAATGTACCCCACCTGTGTTATTGGCTGCAATTTGCCCCCACCTGTGTTATTGGCTGCAATTTACCCCTACCTGTTATATTGGCTGCAATTTACCCCAACCTGTGATATTGGCTGCAATTTACCCCACCTGTGATATTGGCTGCAATTTACCCCACCTGTGATATTGGCTGCAATTTACCCCCACCTGTGATATTGGCTGCAATTTACCCCCACCTGTGATATTGGCTGCAATGTACCCCACCTGTGATATTAGCTGCAAAGTACCCCACCTGTGATACTGGCTGCAATTTACCCCCAACTGTGTTATTGGCTGCAATGTACCACCACCTGTGTTATTGGCTGCAATGCACTCCCACCTGTGTTATTGGCTGCAATTTATCCCCACCTGTGTTATTGGCTGCAATTTACCCCCACCTGTGTTATTGGCTGCAATTTACCCCTACCTGTTACATTGGCTGCAATTTACCCCCACCTGTGATATTGGCTGCAATTTACCCCCATCTGTGATATTGGCTGCAATTTACCTCACCTGTAATACTGGCTGCAATTTACCTCACCTGCGTTATTGGCTGCAGTTTACTGCACCTCTGATACTGGCTGCTATATACCCCTACCTGTGATGCTGGGACTCTATACTGTGTCCTGTGATACTGGCTGCTATATACCCCACCTGTGATGCTGGGGCTCTATACTGTTTCCTGTGATACTGGCTGCTATATACCCCACCTGGGATGCTGAGCTGTATACTGTGCCATGTGATGCTGAGCAGTATACTGTGTCCTGTGATGCTGAGCTGTATACCGTGTCCTGTGATGCTGAGCTGTATACTGTGTCCTGTGATGCTGAGCTGTATACTGTGTCCTGTGATGCTGAGCTGTATACTGTGTCCTGTGATACTGAGCTGTATACTGTGTCATGTGATGCTGAGCAGTATAATGTGTCATGTGATGCTGAACTGTATACTGTGTCCTGTGATGCTGAGCTGTATACTGTGTCCTGTGATGCTGAGCTGTATACTGTGTCCTGTGATGCTGAGCTGTATACTGTGTCCTGTGATGCTGAGCTGTGTACTCCTGACACAATATGTGGTATACAGGGGACGGAGTGGGTGGATTCTATAAGGGGAGGGGCTTATTAGAAGTAGGAGGGGTCACAAAGGAAGGGCGGGGCCTGGCACCCCCCCATTCTAAAACTTCACCAGCCGCCACTGGTCCAAAGTTGTGATTTAAAAAGAGAAGTAGTGAATCCCTAGCGATCCAAGCGTCCAGAACAGGGGGAGCTGAAAAAAAGAATTTAGATGAAATGTTAAATCCAAAGGAAGTAAGGATAAAATTGCCAGTGAAATTAAGCAAATGTGAAAAAATGTTTTGTTGGGATATTCCCTTAACCCGAGCAAACAATATACCATAGACAAATATAAATTCAGAGCTGCCTGTTGTGAGGGTAAAGAAACCTTATAATGTTAAATAATATTTGAGCACGGTTAAATATTATTTAACTTTATTTTAAATTAAGCAAATGCCATACATAATATTCAATACATAAACTAGTATTTTGTGCATTTTTTATCACAGAGAACCATAAAATACTTGTGATATTTACTGCAAATTGCAATAATGATGGGTGACATTTACGATCAATTTATCCTATAGTTATTTATTATTATTGTTTTTTTTCTTTTTGGAACATTTTTTGTCTTTCCTCACCATTTCTCTTAGCCTGGATTCACACTATAGTGATGTGGGAACCAGTGCAATTCCAGTGCCAGTTCCTGTAACGCATCTCTTCCGCAGGCAGTTCGACACCCCCAGATCGGTTCAAAGATCGCAGTGTGAACTGTGGATTCGGACAGGAATCAGATCGCATGGGTGAACACCCATGCGATCCAATTCCAGTTCTGAAAAAAAAAGTCCCTGCACCTTTTTATGCAAATCCAATGCCAGTTCAAACATTCAACTGTATAACTGAACTTGCATTGCACAGACATCGCATGTGAATCGGCACAGCAGTGCGGGTGCGAATTGCGAATCACATGCGATGTCTGTGTTCGCATAGGCTAATAGTTATAAATGCTTGTGTGATGTATAATCTGAACATAGGAAAAAGCCACCTTTTTGAGTAATGACATAATATTTTGAGCCTTTCAGTCCTCCCTTTTAACATTAATAGTTTTAAAATACAATGCCTGCAGAGAGAATTGCTGGATTCTCTGCAAAGGTTCTGGCATGCTAGCATTCATCTAGCAGCTGAGGTTCAGGCATGAGTACTTTGCTACTGATAATGTGTGTACAGCTTTTTAGGGATTATAATTAATGTTAGGTGCTAAGGTTAGGGTTTGCATTTTAGAGGTTAAAATGCAACTGCAATTGACATTTTGCTTTTTCCGTCAGTTTGAGATGCTTCTGAGATCATTGAGAATTCATTGGCAGGTGCATTTGACACGTTTTTGGGACCACTGACATTTACACAGCGATCAGAGCTTTAAATAGCCACTGATTACTGTATAAATGGCAGGGAAGGGGTTAACACTAGGGGTGATCAAGGGGTTAAATGTGTACTCTGGGAAGTGTTTCTAACTGTATGGGGGCTGGGCTGACTGGGGGGAGGAGAGAAATCATTGTTCCCTATTATAGGGAACAGACAATCTCTCTAAACTGCCCTGTCAGAACGGGGATCTGCTTGTTTACACTCGCAGATCCCCATTCTGTCACTGCGGGGGAGCGAGTGCTGGTGGCCGGTGGAGATCGAGTCCGCCCCACCTGCTGATTGGCTGCCCCGCTAGCCAACGAGCACGCCCCCGGCGATGGGCATGTACCCACAATACATGCGCCCACCATACACCGATTTGCGCAGGAGAGCTGTCCTGCGTTGACGGCGGCTGGTCGGCAAGTGGTTAAAATAATCACTTTGTTTGTTATCCAGCTGTATTTTCCCAGTGCAACTTATAACACCCAAGTGAAATATATAACACCAACATTTCAGAATAGAATAAAAGCAATTCAAAAACAGAATCACCGAGTTGGAAAAAGTATCACCCTCTTCTAAAAATGACTTGTAAACTCAATCAGATGTAGCAAATCACCTTCTTAATGGCACACAAAGCCATTTGACTTTCAACTGTGATTAGCTGTGGCCATTTTGAGTAGCTCAGCATGAAAAGAGCTTTGCTGGAGAATTTCAATCCCTGGTAGTGCAACTGAAGCAAACCATTAACTATGGATGGCAAGGCACTGACCAAAGATCTCCAAGATAAAGTTGTGGACAGGCACAAGTCAGGAGATGGATACAAAAACATTTCAAAAGCTTTATCAATGCCTAGAAGCACAGTGAAGTAAATTATTGTTAACAAGTGGAAGGTATTTTGTACAACACAGACCCTTCCTGGATCAGGACGTCACTCCAAACTGTATGAAAGAGCCAGGAGGCTAACAAGTGGCCTTTAGTAACTCTGAAGCAGTTGCAGGAATTTATGACGAAGAGTGGTCATTGTGTGCATGTTACAACAATATCACAGATTCTCCATAGTTGTGGCTTGTATGGGAGGGTTGCAAAAAAAATGCCACCCCTCAAGAAAGGTCACATGCAGTCATGACTGAGCTTTGCCAAAGCACACCTTGAAGTTTCTAAGGCCACATGGAAAAAGGTGATAAGGTCAGATGAGACTAAAATGGAATCAATTGGCCTCAACACCAAACGTTATGTCTGGCGGAACTCCAATAAAGCTCACCATCCATATAACACCATTCCTACAGTACAGCATGGATGAGGTAATATCCTGTGCAGCAGGCACTGGAGCACCTGTCAGGATAGAAAGAAAAATGGTTGGGGCAAATTCTTGAGGAAAATCTGCTGCCCTTTGCCAGAGAGTTGTCAATGGGAAAAAGGTTTACCTTCCAACATGACAATGACCCAAAGCACACAGCAAAAATGACCACTCAGTGGTCGAAGGAGAAAAAGTTGAATGTGCTTCCATGGCCTAGTCAGAGCCCAGACTTAAACCCCATTGAAAATCCATGGAATGACTTGAAGACTGCAGTCCACAAACGGTTACCATAAAATTTAACTGAACTTGAGCAGTTCTGCAAAGAAGAGTGGACAAACATTGCAAAGTCTAGATGTGCTAGTTGGTAGAGACATATCCCAGCAAACTAAAGACTGTAATTAAAGCAAAGGGTGGTTCAACAAAATACTGACACAAGGAGGTGATCCTTTTTCCAACTCAGTGATTCTGTTTTTGAATTTTTTATTTTTTTTCTGACATGCTGGTGTTATAGCTTTCACTTGGATGTTACATGCACTAGTAAATACAACTGGATAAATCAAAAACTGTATCTGTCTTTATATCCTTTATCCTTCCTAACATTCCTTACCTAACCGCCATAGGGGAACTTTTTGAAAGGTAGCAGGCCTGTGTAGAATATAAGTGAGCCCCCTGGCTGGTCAAAAGGAATATGCAGCAAAAAAGTGTCTGTGTTTTTAATTGCACTGAATACTGGGTGTAGCTAAAAGAGGTGTGGTTAAGTAGAGTTTACGTTGACTTCCATAGTATAGACTGAGACAGTGTTGAATAGGGAATATACAGCACAGTATTAGTAGAGGTACATTGAAGGGGCCAGGGCGCAACATTAGACGATGGGGCACCTGTTCAGGGATCAGAAGAAAATGACTGATTACTGATCCCTGACCTTGGTTTGCTTACTACTGACATTTATGTCACTTACTGACCTCTGCATCACTTGAGACTGAGCTTTCAACTCTGCGTCACCTACTACTGACCTCTTCATCACTTACTACTGAACTCTGCATCACTTACTACTGATTTCTGCATCACTTACTACTGAACTCTGCAACACTTACTACTGAACTCTGCAACACTTACTACTGAACTCTGCAACACTTACTACTGAACTCTGCAACACTTACTACTGACCTCTGAACTCTGCATCACTTACTACTGAACTCTGCACTCTGCAACACTTACTACTGACCTGTGTGTAACTTACTACTGACCTCTGAACTCTGCAACACTTACTACTTACCTGTGTGTAACTTACTACTGACCCCTGAGCCACCTACTACTTACCCCCTGGCATAAACAAACACTTGTCTGTGGCAAGTGCAGCTGCAGTGGAGACACAGAAGGGGTAGTTAATGATGTTTCCCCATACATGTTATGTGAGGGCACAGTGGGATTGACACTTTGCACACATGGAGGATACGCCACTGCTTAATCGTTCTCTTCTGATTTGTTTTTGTTTTTTTTTATTCTGTTTATTGCTTCTGATTTGTGTTTAAGGCTGCGTTCACACCTATGTGAATTGGATGCAGCTTAAACCGCATCCAATTTGCAGGACATTTGAAAACACATTGTTTTCAATGTGTCCGGTTCACATATCTGCGGTGCATTCGCACTCCGCATTGCACAGAAAACGTGTGCCCTTTCTGTGCAATGCAGTGCGAATTCCCAGCCCGTTGAGTTCAATGGGAGCGCATCTAATACAGAGATGCACTCCGCACTGAACGGGGATATCTTCCCCTGCTCATGGCCCCTCCCCATCTCTCCCCCCTCAGATGCTGCGCTGTGGGAACGGACAGAAGCCGCCGAACGGTGGCTCCGCCCCTTCCCAGCAGCAGACAGGCTGGAATTTGCACCGGACAGGTGTGAATCCAGCCTAAATGTAAGTGTTTTTAATATGTGATTAGTGCTGAACTCCCACCAGGCAATGTGGAGATTAACTAAGGTGATATAATGAGCTCTTCTGAGTGCAACATGTTAAAAAAATGTTGTGCAAGTGTGCCCTAATCATTAAGAGAAAAGAGAATGAAGTGTTCAGTGCATGTGTTTCACATCCTTCCATAAGGAAATTGTTGTAGAGGATTCTGAAATAAAAAAAAATTGAGTACTGTTCGTGATATGTTTTTATTTGCGCTAACATCCATATTTTCAGGACAAGCTTTAAAAATGTACCCTCTTATTCTAAGATCCAAGCAGTACTGCTTGGACCCTGGAAGAAGGCTGTACACCCCAAAAGCTTGTCTTGAATTTTGAATATTTGTTCAAACTAAAAAAGTATTACGGACAGTACTCAATCATTTTTGTGCACTAATACAACTACAATCATCTCAAAGGATTCTGGTAAGCCTTCAAAGTGAGAGAAAACAAAAAGCCAGATGTCTGACCATTTGTTACTCTCAGTGAGACATATGTCCACCTGTGGCCAGCCTAAAACACAGTGATCTGCTTAAGGCCTCATACACACGGGCGTTTTTTGACGCCATGTTTTTAGACGTTTTTTGCAGCTCTCCATGTTAGTCAATGGCCCCATAAAAACGCCAACGTTTTTGAGCTGTAGATGGCATCGGCATTAGTGAGCTGAAGGTAGAACTCACGGCCAGTGCGTACCAAGGCCGTAACGTTTTGGCGTTTTTGACGCAGACGCCGCAAAACACTCACTAACGCTCACTAACACCATGCCAACGTTAACCGGTGTTTTTTGACGCTGACCTTTTTAGGTTAAAAAATAGCAGAGGAATGTTCTTTTTAAAAAAATTACCTATTGACGCCAACGCTCACTAACGCACATTAACGCTCAGTAACGCCGATGCAAAACGCCGAAAAAAACGCTGATTTTTCCCTGACGTCAGGCCCGACATTTTGATTATTTTTTTTGCATACATCCGTGTGTATGAGGCCTAATACCCAGCCTTTGGCATTGACAATTTTGCCAGAGGCAATGGATTAAAAGCCAGTACAATGTAAAAGGTTTAGACGATCCTTGGCCCTAAAGCCTAGTACACACTTGCTGAATGTCGGGCGGCACTGGCCGGTTTCCATTGAACATTTGGCCGTGTGTGTGGCGGATGGTCTGACAGGCTCATGACCGAAAAATGTCCGCTCTTCCGGACTCCGGCTCCTGATTGTCACTCTCAGCCCATGGCTGAGAGCGCTGACCGGAGTGTTTTGGCAGGGGGGGCATCCTCCTGTCAGAACGCAATAGCTAAGCAGGGGAGAACGCTGTACTAAAAACGGATTGTTAGTACAGCAGCTCTGACCTGAGCTGGTTTGTATGAAGAAAAACTAGTAGTGTATACGAGACTTAAAAGAAGGTTGTTGTACTCTTTTCATGTTAGAGAAAGAAGGGTAACAGTACGCTGCTTTTGTGTGTTCCCATTAAGCCCCCGTGAATCAAGGCTACACAGTGATGTGTGCAGATAACTGGATATTAGCAACTAAATTTGGCCAAAATGAATGTCTATTTCTTAGAACTCTATATGATTTCTTTAAACAAAATGAGTATTTTGTCTCACTAGAGGAGTTGTTTTGTGATGAACCTTAGAGAGACATAGGGCTGCCTAATGATTTTGCTATAGGACCCCATTACACTTAGTTATGGTTCTGATGGGATGCTCCCCCCAAAACTCAGGAATATTGTGCGAAGGCCTATGAAGCAAATAGGAGGAGGCAAAGTCATGGGAGCTGCATAATGACATCCTTACATTGGACTTGTTTTGATTTTTAGTCTAGGCTCTTCAATGGATGTAATTATCACAGAACACCATTCTTGCTGTTCCTGGAAGAGTGATGACACATGGCCCTCCTGATTCCTGTAAAGGCCACATGGAAGGGAAAGTTGAAGCATACGTGGTGGTGATAACATGGTTATGCTGAAACATGACCCTGTACTATAGAGGTTTTCTATAGCCTCCAGTGGTTGGCGTGAGCACACACCTTGTACAGCACTCCCAGACTGATGAGATAGATTACAGTGTGGGAGCTGACTATGGGCATGGATGACTAGCAGCTGCCTATATTAAAGGGACCATAGACAACAGTGTCCCAATCTGACAATTTTTGGGCTATGATCAAAGGTCTGTCTAATGTCTGTAAGAAAAGTCAGTTAAAGTATAACTAAAGACATTTTTTAGTTTTGGATAGAGCAGAGAGGGATTAGAACACTTTTCAGTTTTAATTGCTGTCTGTGTCCCCGTTAGGGAGAGTGACCCTCTCTGTGTGTCCTGCTTACCATAATCATTGAATGTAAAAGAAAATCCTAAACTTTGGGTTGTCCCCAAAAAGGTAATAGAGGGGAAATCTTCCAATGGGGACACTAGTTCTGGTGACCTGGGGGTCCGCAAGAAATTCCCTTAATTTGCAAGGATTTCCTCTCACTTCCTGTTTGGCTATGGGACAGGAAGTGAAGGTAAATCTCAACAATGGGACAACAATGGCAAAAATAAACCTTACAGAAATTATAAACTTCCCTTACTCTATCCAAAATGAAAAAAAAAAAAAGTTTGGCCTATAGAACTAAAACGGAACTCCAGGCTAAGCAAATATTGTCTCAATACAATTTCCATGTGAATTCTTAACTGAACCTTGGTGTTCCTTTTGTATCTCTCCCAGATATGTGCAGTAATCCAGCATGAAACTACTCCTGTATGTTGCCTCTGTGCAGGAGTTTCTGGTAATAAAGACTAGTCTTTTCTGTTCTCCTTCCTTGTGCAGGTTGACTGGTCTTGAATCCACTCACCCCTGTCAATTTTTGCAGGTAGCTTTCCAGATAGCAAGGCTAACTGGCCACAAATTTGTGGCAGTGTTGAATTGTAAGCCTGTTAACTTGCTGCACATTTTCACTGGCACTGGTACACTTGCAGAGCACATGAAGCACAAGGTCTAGTTGACACTTTTCCAATTAGTGGAAAATTTGCGTGGCAAGTCTCTAGCAAGAGCAAAGTTGTAGTGGTGAATCTACAACAAGAGCTCTGCAAGTCTACAGCATGAAAATTCAACCACAGTGCCCCCTGTGGTGGGATGACTATTGCACAACATATCTAAACCCGAACTTGCAGAATGTTTGCAAAGAAAGTTGATCTGGAGTCATGCAATGCAGAATTGCAATTGGGTTGTAGAGGGTGAACTTGCTGGGCCCCTCCCATAGCTCCGCACAGACTATGTGCAGCCCACTGAAGTTGTCACTGCTACATTTACAAGATAAGATCTGGGTTTGCAAAGGTATTTAGGACGCAGCAAGATTTATATCCTGTGAGGCTGTTGAGGAATAATTTAAATCCAAAGTGTTTTGTGTCTGGAGTTAATCTTTAAAGATCCATAGATGCAAAGGGGCAATTGGATAGTGTTTGAAAGGCCAACCATGCTGTTGATAGATAAAAGAGTTGATTAGAAGCCACAAATCTAATACACTTTCTTTCTCAGGAAGCCTTAAAACAACAAGACAGTTACATTTTATTATATGCAGAATAGACATTTCCCTAGAAGATGTATATAAAACCACAAATGTTAAAGGTCATAGCAAAGTGTTCTAGGGCGCCACAAAATAGACTGGCACTGGGCTCATGTAAAGATGTTCTCTATGCTGAAGTCTGCCTTGTGAAACTCCCGATGTAATATAACCTGATACCACGTAAAATTATAAGCGTCATCGTCTGTTAAAAATATATAAGGAAGATGTGACCAATGTCTGGCTGCAATGTAAAGACAAGGTATAATTTGCATGAATGTCATCAGGAAAAGGACAAGTCATGGACAGGTGTGGTTTATGGAGTGATAAACCTACACCCTGCTGAGTAATAAGGCATGTGGAATTTTTGAAGGCTAATGACAGCATTAAGGGTTAACAGTACAGTCACCCTACAATGAACTACAAGGCACACCCGCCAGGTTATTTACCAGGACATTGCATGCTGTTTGCATTAGCTTTCCTTATCAGCACAGCACTTTTAATAGCTCCTTATGATGACAGAAGCTAATCCAAGGCTGTCTGTAGCTTAAAAATGTGCCTTGCTTATATTCTTATCACCATTTTCCTGCAAATCTACAGGCTTATTTCAGTTATCTCTTAATAGTTTGCATTTGGCATGGAATGTACCAGATGAAACTAAGATCTGCAAAGTATCTGTTAAAAGAGTTGTCCAGTTTTAATAAAGTTAATTCTCTTTGATGTTTAAGAAGAATTTGTCAATTTGCTGCTACTGTTTTGCTATTCCGGTACAGAAAATTTCAAGGGCTTTAAAAGGACTTGAAGTTTATAAGAAGGGCTGGCTTAAGCCGGCCATACATGGACCGATCCATGTATGGGCGGGGTGGTTGTACGAAAGTCGATCTGCCAGTTGACTTCTGTACAACTGCCAGGGCTTGGCTGAGACAAAAATTTGGCCCTGGACTCTATCCAGACCAGCCCACTTTAATTTTGAGTGTCCCCATCAGCACCCGCCTTACATCAGAATTGTCCCCATCTGCGTCCCCCTTCACATCAGAGTGTCTCCATCAGCACACCCCTTACATGAGAGTGTCTCCATCAGCACCCCCCTTACATCAGAGTGTGCCCATCAGCATTGCCCTTACATCAGAGTGTCCCCATCAGCACCCCCCTTCACATCAGAGTGTCCCCATCAGAGTCCCCCTTACATACAAGTGTCCCCATCAGCACCCCCTTACATCAGAGTGTCCCCATCAGCACCCTCCTTCACATCAGTGTCCCCATCAGCACCCCCTTACATCAGAGTGTCTCCATCAGCACCCCCTTACATCAGAGTGCCCCCATCAGCATCCCCCTTACATCAGAGTGTCCCCATCAGCTTCCCCCTTACATCAGAGTGTCCCCATCAGAGTACCCCTTACATCAGTGTCTCCATCAGCACCCCTTTACTTCAAAGTGTCCCCATCAGCACCCCTTTACATCAGAGTGTCTCCATCAGAGTCCCTGTCACGTACCTGGCGGATGAGTCTGGCTTATGCAGGGTCACCTCTCTTGCTGCCCTGGTTCAAGAACCCCTGGTAGTGCAGACAGGGAGCTCAAGAGCACAGGGGGCACGAGGGTTGGACTGGGTCACTTGATGGTATGGGCCGGGGGTCAGGGCAGGCAGAAAGCAACAAGTCCAAGTAAAGCCAGGGTCACAGGTGCAGGAAAGTCTCTCAAAGTAGTCACTGGGGTCACGAGAATGCTGTAGAATGGACGGCATCTGCTGCAAGGTGTTGTCAGCTTAAATAGGCCGTTTTGGCGCCATTGGCGCGCAGGAGCGCTCACAGACGTCCGGAAACAGCCAATTTCCTAACAGTCCCCCTTACAGCAGAGTGTCCCCATCAGAGTCCCCCTTACAGTAGAGTGTCCCCATCAGGGTCCCCCTTACAGCAGAAAGCCCCCATCAGCACCCCCCATACATCAGCGCATCACCCCTATCCTTCCACTCCCACGTGTACTCACAGCTCTGAAGGCAGCTTCTCATTCCTCTCTCCAGTCATGTAATAAGTGATAAGGGGAGAGAGGAAGAAAAGCCTGCCAGCTCTCTATCTCCCCCTGCAGGCTGGAGGGAGCAGAAAGCCTAACCCTCACTCCTGCAAGTGTCGGCAGCTGCTCCTTGGTGGCAGGAGTGAAATCGTGATCATTCCTGTCAGTGAGGAGTGGCTCCAGGACTGCACCTGACCAGCCCACTGAGCCATCGGCCCACTGGGAAACTCATGGTAGTCCCGATGGCTCAGTACATGGCTGACAAACGCCCTATCAGATTTTTGCCACTCGATAATCGCTGCCGTCAGAATACAATAGCTCAGCAGGGAGGATTACCCCATCCACATCGAGTGTGTAAATGGGAGAATCAAGTCATTTTTTTTCGTTCAACCCACTGGTTGAACACAAAAAAAAGGATCATCTATGGGCTGCTTTACACATTCTTTGAGACAAGAGGTACTCTTCTTTACACTTAACGTAAGCACAATATTTTTTTAGCTGACTATCAGATATACCATACTCAGGGCTGCTGTTAGAAACCACGTGGTCCCATACAGACAACCTGACACGTGGCCCCATACAGCCAATGCTTCAGTTATGAATGAACACAGTAAATGATCTGTACCGATCACTCATTGATTACACCAGTCAAGATTCATCTGGAGATAGTGATATGACAGTTTAGAAAACCTTGTTTTCCCTGATAATTTGTCACCGGAGATGTTTGCAGCATGTCTCCTTCTCCGCTTCTGCTGCATTCACACCTGAGCGTACCGCGTTTGCGTGTTTTTGCCGCGTTTTTTATCGCATTTGTGCGCGTTTGCATGCAGCGTTTTTCTGCCCTTTTTGAGCTTTGGACGTTTTTGTGTTAGCCAATAGGAAAAAAATATGATGTTTCATCATTAGTTGCTATGTTCTTATTTTTTTCATCCTCTTCCGGGTCATCATTGTTCTTCCTGTACCTCGTTGTGGTGTGTGAAGTATCTTGCATAGCCAAGATGAGCGATGATGAAATGATGTGTTTTATGGCAGCAGCCACTGTTGCGTCATATATACTGAAAAGAGAGAGGAAAAACAGGGCGCGCAGGTACTATATCCACCCCGTAATTGCTGCTCGAGAAGAGAGAGGGCAGTTTTGGGTCATGTATAGTGACCTACGTGATCATGAGGACAAATTTATGGATTACACAAGGATGTCAATAAAAAGGTTAGTCAAACTTTATTTTGAAACATGTTTTGTCATTATTCCTGTATTATCATATAAAGTAATTTTTTATTTCCACCAACAGTTTTGATGAATTATTGGGTTTACTCAGTCGGTTGCAACGAATGGACACATATTTCCGTAATAGCATACCCCCTACAGAGCGGTTAATCATCACACTGAGGTAATTTAATTTTGTGTGTGTTTTAATTTTATGAAACTGACAATTAAAAAAAACAATATTCCTTTTCCTATTATCTTTCATACGCTTTAAATACAAAAACAAAACCAAAAAAGGGCAAAGGAACTCCAACTCCTTTGCATGCATGTAATCATATTGATCACACGCCGCAGCTTCACTTCCAAATTCCCTCTGAAGCCTCAGATGTGTACTGTAGATATCCCTAATATTTTTTCATTTTATTTTCTGATGTTTAACTATGAAAAACGAAATAATAATGACATTATTTTTTTTTAGGTACCTTGCAACTGGACAGTCAATAGCAAGTCTACACTACGCCTTTCGGGTTGGAAAATCTACGGCCAGTTACATTGTCCGTGATACCTGCTCAGCTATTTGGGATGTCCTGAAAGACATTGTGTTTAAAAAACCTACCGCAGAACAATGGTCACAGATCTCTGAAGTTTTCTGGCAACGCTGCAACTTCCCCAATTACGTAGGAGCAATAGACGGAAAGCACATCAGGATCATAAAGCCCATGGGCAGCGGAAGCCAGTATTTCAACTATAAAAAATATTTTTCTTTTGTTTTGATGGCAGTGGCTGATGCCAATTATTGTTTTCGTTACATCGATATAGGGTCATACTGCAGCTGCGCTGACTCCAGTATATTTGGCCAATCTTCTTTTGGACACATGCTGCGTAGCAATAGCCTGGATCTTCCAGAAAACCGTCCACTCCCTGGCACAAATGGCCCTCCCCTACTCAGTGTTTTTGTGGGGGATGAGGCCTTTGCTTTGGGTGAGCATCTTTTACGGCCCTATTCGGGGCACAATCTGAGTGTACAAAAGATTGTTTTCAATTATCGCTTAACAAGAGCACGTAGAGTTGTCGAATGTGCTTTTGGTCTTTTGGCAAACAAATGGCGAGCCCTGCACACTCCCATTGTGTTGAATATGCATAATGGGTTTGTGCTGTTAAAGCTGCATGTGCCTTACATAACTTTGTAAGGCACCGGATGGATTTGATTGTGAGGACACATCACTTCAGAATATGGAATATAAGCTCATTGGTCAGGTGTTCGTGGAAGCAGACAGGGTACACATGTAAGGGATCAATTTGCATCCTACTTTATGTCTCCAGCAGGACAGGTTCCATGGCAGCTGGAGGCAATTGAATAATACATTTATCCCTTTAATATTACTTTTTATAAAAGCTGTAATGAATAAAAACAAAAGCTTTATCTATATTAATTGTCTTGTTTTTTTCTTTAAATCTATATTAATCTTTAGATATGTATGTATATGTGTCTTTAATTGGGTTAACTGTGTTAGTACTAAACACATAATTTCTTAGGAAATGGATACATAGCTAAGGTTAATCATGATAATGAGATAAATTACCCCTAATAAACCCCTAATTATGTTTCAGAAATGCAGATTAAATTAAAAAAATGAATAAATTTAAAAAAAGGCATAACGAATTGAACACATTTTTTTATTGAAAAGCAATAACTCCTTTTTTAATTTTTTTATAATAATATAAAAGATAAAGAAAATATATATATATATTTTTTGTTTACAACATTAGAGCAAAAAGCTCTACAAAAAAACATGGAAAAAATTTCTGCCTGCTGTCGTTGAGGGGGGTGAGAGAGGAGAGAGAGGGAGAGAAAGAGAGAGAAGGGGGTAGGAGAGGAGAGAGAGAGAGGGGGGACAGTTTAAGGTAGTAAAAGAGAAATTAACTTATTACCAGATATGAGCCGGATCATGGTACCATCAAAAATCGTGTGGGTGTTGGCAGTATACCCAGCAAAACATCACTGGTGGCTAGAGGTTATGATACGTAGATGGTGAATGGGCAGGGTCATTAGATAGAAGAACATTCATGCCTTGTGCATAAGAGCTAGTCTGATTATACTCTGGGGCAGTTGGGGACATGGTGTTAGGTCTTGAATGAATGGATGTATATTGTTGCAAAGCTTGTTGCTGGGAGCCTGTGTGAAAAAATGATACTGTTTGACGGTGCAGCGGTGGTGGTGGTGCTATGGATTGGGGGTAATTTAGATATGGACCATATGGTGGTGGTCCTTCTGAGTTAGTAAAAGAGGGGTTTTGGTTTTGATCAGGCGGGATGAAGGTGTCAATGTATCTAATGACACCTGCCCACATTGTAGCCTTCAGTTCAAGGGAAACTCTACGCATCATACCCTCTAGAGACCGGCAAAAAGATTGTTCTTCTGAACGGTTTCCTGTGATGCGGTCTGCCATAGTGGACAGAGTGTCCACATCCGGCTCATATCTGGTGAAATAGCCCTCCCTCTATTTGTACGTATGCTTGTACGTGCAGAAGGTGTATGCACAGATGTGCTTGGAGTAGGATTACTCGAACCCTCCTCTAAATTTGTGGAAATTGATGACGGCGTGGAGGTTATCAGTCCTGTTTTCTGGGTTGACTGATCTTCGGCTTGCTGACTTTCTTGTGGAGTGGAATCTTCCCAGCAGCTTTCGGTACTGAAAATGCAATTTTATTTTTAGATCCATTACCAATAACTTTTAGGTAAAAGAGACATAATTGCAGATGCTAGCTTACCTCGCCTGTTCCAGAGTTGGTCTGAGGAATTCCATTTCTTTGGCGTGGAGATAATCTGATGGAGGACATGCTGCTGATCCACTTCTATACTCCCTTTGTAACCGAAGGTGGCGTTTATAAGCATCCCTCAAACTTTTCTACTTTATTTTAAGTTGTTTAACTGTGAGCATTAAAAAAAGGAAATATTTATTTTTTAATATTTTATGACTAGCAAACTGACAATTACAGGCAGGTACAGGTACTCTTTTTTGCTATCTTCACACTGACCACCTATGTAAGGAGCATTCTTCCCACTGACTACCTATGTAAGGAGCATTCTTCCCACTGATTACCAATGTGAGGAGCATTCTTCCCACTGGCCACCTATGTAAGGAGCATTCTTCCCATTGACCACCTATGTAATGAGCATTCTTCCCACTGACCACCTATGTAAGGAGCATTCTTCCCACTGACCACCTATGTAATGAGCATTCTTCCCACTGACCACCTATGTAAGGAGCATTCTTCCCACTGACCACCTATGTAATGAGCATTCTTCCCACTGACCACCTATGTACTGAGCATTCTTCCCACTGACCACCTATGTATGTATGTATGCTAAACTGACAGAAGTTAAAACAAAGTGCAAACATGCAATTAGATGAATAGCATATGCAGAATGACTTACTTTTCTCATCTTTCACATGTCCATCCAATCCATGCCAGTCTGTAAACACCTACTGGCCAATATTCTCCCAGGCCCTCCTCTTCTTGGCCCGGCTTTTATAATTTGTGTCCTTGCTGTCGTATAGACAGGGGTGCGCCTTCACCATTCTAATCAATGGCTCGGGCTCAAAGAGGGTCACTGTATCCTCCATATTTGGTATCAATATGGCCGTTTGGTGACTTCCTGTTAAAATTATGTCATTTCCAGTTGGGAGGTAACTTTTGGATTGGCATAAAAACGTGCGTCAAAACACCCGATTCGTGTATTTCCATGTTAGCCTATGGGATTATAAACGCTCCGAAAACGACACTATATGCCTCATTTGAGCTACAAAAATACCTCCAGGAGTAGTTTGAGCTTCAGGCATTTGGCTTCAGGCGTTTTTGAGTGGAGATGTGAACGGACTCCATAGAGAATCATTGATTTTTTTCCCCTCCAGCGTTTTGTAGCTTCAGGCTACAAAACGCTCAGGTGTGAATGGGGCCTTATAGGTAAAGATTTAAAGTTTGCTGAGCTTTTGCAGGGCAAAGTGACAATGTCTCTGCAAAGGATGCCCAGCCCCCCCCCCCCCCTTATACTCATCTTAGTAGCGATCCTTTCCTCTGCAGATATCCAAAATAACCTGTGATAACAATTTGGCAATGGGCCAATAAGAATCTCAAAAGATGATTGAGAATTTCAGAAGAGGTCAGGCTCAAACAAAATTCTCATTGGTCAGTGGGGTTAGGTGACTGCGCTGACTAGTGACCACTAGCTGTTGCAAGCATTACGATGTTAAACAGCCTCTGGGACTGTGTGGGGAAGTTTTAAAGTATCTGGCCCATTACAACAGCTGCCGTGGGCCACGGGAGATGGCATTAAAGTGGTTGTGAAGTCAGAAGGTTTTTTTTATCCTAATGCATTCTATGCATTAAGATAAAAAGCCTCAGCCCCTCTAATACTTACCTGAGCCCCATCTCTATCCAGCGATGGTGCACGAGAAACTCGGCTGTCCGGAACTCTCCCTCCTTATTGGCTGGGACAGCAGCGTAGCCCCATTGGCTCCTGCTGATGTCAATCAAAGTTAGTGAGCCAATAAGGAGAGAGAGGGGCAGCCCAGGCCACAGCTCCGTGTCTGAAGGGACACATGGAGCTGCGGCGCGGCGCGGCTCGGCTCGGGTGCCCCATAGCAAGCTGCTTGCTGTGAGGGCACTCAACAGGAGGGACGGGCCAGGACGCCAGTGGGGGGCCCGAGAAGAGAAGGATCTGGGCTGCTCTGTGCAAAGCCACTACACAGAGCAGGTAAAAAAAAAGAGAATTTAGTATCACTTTAACAGCAGCTACAGTGAGGGGAAATGTATTTGATCCCCTGCTGATTTTGTACGTTTGCCCATTGACTAAGGAATGATCAGTCTATAATTTTAATGGTAGGTTTAGTTTAACAGTGAAAGACAGAATAACAGCAAAAAATACAGAAAAACACATTTCAAAAAAATGATAAATTGATTTCACTGTACTAGCAAATTTAAATACACTAATAAATTGAAGCCAAAATCCAGACACTGCAGTAACACAAGCAGTTGCAGCAACAGTTTTTTTCTTTTGGGATAAAGGTTTCGATTGTGTGGATGGGGAAATTTGGTTCAGTCTGTTTTGTTCAGCCCACTGGCTAAGCGGAAAAACAGCCACGTAAGGCCAGATTAACAGTGACTGCAGTTTACTAAACAGATGCAACGTTAGAATAATGCATAACAGATTCGCGATTGCGAAGAGCATATACAGTATACGCAATAGTCACAGGGAACAGAGGAGAAATTAAAGGGGTGAATATCCCATTAGGCAACACAGACAACAATATTCATCTGCAAACTGCCAACAACCCTTACCTACTCAATCCAGAAAAAAAAGCACAAAACTGTTTTGGTGTTAAATACACTTTTAAATGAGCTGAACCCTTTAAATCAAACACACAAGGCTCTCACGCTATGTATTTGTTGATAATTCTAAAGGTCCATGCCCAATCAGATCATAATGTGTGTGGTCTGCAGGGTTTTCAGGGTTATACAGTCACTCTGAACTCCAGTGAGAATTTCAGCTGTTGGCTAATACAAATGATATATTTTTATATTAATCATATTTTGTGTATTGTATTTTAATAAGCCAATGTTTAATAATACAATTGTTTGGACCTGGTGTAGGATTAGCAGGCTCTGCACAATGCAGAATACCTCCAATTGTTTTAGAGGGCTTGGCCTTCTCTCTCTGTCCTCTAACAAATCATAGCTGTAAACAAATTAGTCTCAGTCTAAATCCTGCTGTGCAGGAGATTATGGGATTTCGGGTACTTATACTAGCAGTATTTAAAAAAAAAAAAATTTATGACGATCATATTCATGGGCTTTAGGGTATTAGAGGACGTGTCGTCCTAAATCTGACTCTGATTAAACAAATGTCGATACTAAACAATCTCCTGTCTCTCTCTTCCGGTTCGGGAGATTTTGTTAACCTCCATAAGACGTAACACGTCTCGGACGATTAGGATGTGGTCCAGGTTTGTTAACATAATAATTTGTAACCGAATAATTTTATGTTATGTGTTTTATACTAATTATATTTTTATATAGTAAACATAATCGGTTGTCGACTTTAAGAGTGACCTCAAGTCTCACTGACATATTGGGACTTTTGGGACG
>BLSH010368381.1:337676-363347 GCA_018402905.1 Glandirana rugosa | reverse complement strand
GAATCCGCCGCTAAGACCACTTTTATCTTGCAGGGAATCGCCTGCTGAAAAAAACGGTATCTGAATGGTGCCTGCAGCTGCAGGCACCATTCAGATATCACCACTCAAACCCAAGGACGTCATATGACGTCCGGTGGTACGGAAGTGGTTAAAAAAAACAAAAAAAAAACAAAAAAAAAATAAATGTTATACTTACCTGCTCTGTGTAATGGTTTTGCACAGAGCAGCCCCGATCTTCCTCTCCTCAGGTCCCCCGTCGGTGCTACTGGCCCATCCCCTTGCTGAGTGCCCCCCATAAGCAAGCTGCCTAGCCGCCTCTGTGTGTCCATAAGATACACAGAGCGCGGTTCAGCCCCTTATCCCCTTCCTCCGCACTGGCTGTAATTGACAGCATAGGACCCAATGGCTCCCACTGCTGTGTCTCAGCCAATGAGGAGGGAGAGCCGCTTCTCTTGTGCACATCACTGGATCGAGATGGGTCTCAGGTAAGTATTAGGGGTTTCTGGGGGGATGAATGCATGCAGGTAAAAAACCTTAAGCCATCACAAACACATTTTTAAGACAAGCTTTCAACGGCCCAGCCCCTTCTTCTGGGTCAGATCAGTACTGATACACAGAGGTTTAGCAAAATATTAAGAAACAATCTGCAAAGACATCAATCTCAGGAAGAAAAACACACACACACACACACACACACACTAATAAAAATGAGAGAGTTAAGCTAGTCATACTAGGTTTCTCTCGTTCAGCCTGTGGGACTCCGCACCCATGGCTGCCCGAATACCCAAACAGTGAACACATCTGAATGGATACAGATACTGTCTGGGTGACAATTTTTCACTCTGCTCCTTCAATTTTTCAGTTGAGTTTTGTTGAGATAGATGGTGCCAACAGGGCCACCCACAACTCAAATTTCACCCAATTTAACAGAATTGGCCAAAATGCGAGCCATGTTTTGCTATCGTTAGCCTTAAGCTGGCCATAGATGGATCAAAATTCAATCCATGTACACAGTGCCTTGAAATTGTATTCATACCCCTTGAAATTTTCCACATTTTGTCATGTTACATCCAAAAACAAATGTATTTTATTGAGATTTTATGTGATAGACCAACACAAAGTGGCACATAATTGTGAAGTGGAAGGAAAATGATAAAATGTTTTCAATTTTTTTTAACAACTAAATATCTGAAAAGTGTGAAGTGCATTTGTATTCAGCCCCCTTTACTCTGATACCCATAAAATCGAATGGAAACGACTGCTATCAGAAGTCTATTAGTAAATAGAGTCCACCTGTGTGTAATTTAATCTCAGTATAAATACAGCTGTTCTGTGAAGCCCTCAGGAGGTTTGTTAGAGAATCTTAGTGAACAAACATCATCATGAAGGCCAAGGAACACACCAGACAGGTCCAGGATAAAGTTGGGGAAAAGTATAAAGCAGGGTTAGGTTATAAATAAATATCCCAAGCTTTGAACATCTCACTCAACTGAAAATGGAAAGAGTATGGCACAACTGCAAACCTACCAAGACCTGGCCGCCCACCTAAACTGACCTGCTGGGCAAGGAGAGCATTAATAAGAGAAGCAGCCCAGAGGCCTATGGTAACTCTGGAGGAGCTGCAGAGATCCGCAGCTCAGGTGGGAGAATCTGTCCTTCCATAATCTTTGGCCTGCCTTAGAGCAAAGAAACTGTGCTGTAGTAGTGCACTAATATGGATGTGATAACCAAATCTGCTAAGTTTACCAGCAAGAATAACATAAAATTTATCTGTTAGCACTTAGCAAATGGCAGCTCATATTTGGCATAGTCACTAATTACAGTAATTCCAGAATTCAATTATGACTCACAGAGTCATTATTGCCTACAAGATAAATCTACAGCTTGGGTTTGCAAATCTTTATTGAAAAAATAAAAATACTGATGAACAGAATACTTAAAAATAAACGCGTTTCCATTGCTAATCAGGACATCAGCATGTATAATTAAGTAAATTCATATGAACTCACACTGTGAAATTTCTAGCTGTTAATTGATGGTTAGGAGACCTGCCCAGCTGCCACCAGGATTATCAAGGCATGGAGCAGGACAATCTGTACACCTTAACGACAAAGCATCATTTCACCCAGGAAAGCAGAAAGTCCTCCAATTCCCATTTTCAAGGCCTAGCCAGAACTATAAAAACTTTTTTTTATACAAATGATATGTTTGCTTAATTCAACAATAATATCAGCAATAGTAACTTAGCATAGGACTTTAGATCAGGTGCGCAAAAATGTCTGCAGGCCAAGACAAAAGCATCTTTCAGACATTTCAATTCTGAAATGTTGATATTCACAAATAGTGTTTAATCTAACAGCCCACCTGCACCATGTAAAATCACTGCATTCAAGCTGTAGAAAAAATAAACTGTGAAGAAAAATTAGAAAATATACTCGTTTTACATCCAGTATCCACACAAACAGAAGGTAACCTCGAGCGTCTTCCAGGGCGATCCTGGGTACACCAAGTATCCCAAATCTTGAAGATGCTCCAGTAGAAATGCAGCAGTCTCTTTTAGGAGATTTGGGATCCTCGGTGCTCCCAGAATCCTGCAACTACTTGGGAAATTTCTGCCAGTATTTAAATGAGCTGACCTTGCATTTTGGTGCAGGGTTCAGTTCATGAACACAGGGCACAAACCATGCAGGGACTACTGTTTACACCCAGCTAGAAAATACTGGGTAGCCAGTAGTCTAAAACTTTTATTATAGATAGGAATATGTCAATAATAATCACAAACAATATGTTTGGTCTTGGCAGTCCTGCTGTGCTAGGCCAAGGCCCATATTATTGACTATATATACAAACATATACACACATATATATATATATATATATATATATAGTGCCATGCGAAAGTATTCTGCCCCCTTGAACTTTGCGACCTTTTGCCACATTTCAGGCTTCACACATAAAGATATAAAACTGTAATTTTTTGTGAAGAATCAACAACAAGTGGGACACAATCATGAAGTGGAACGAAATTTATTGGGTATTTCAAACTTTTTTAACAAATAAAAAACTGAATATAAATATAATATACGTATATATACTCTCATCGGCCACATTATTAGGTACACCTGTTCAATTGCTTGATAACACAAATTGCTAATCAGCCAATCACATGGCAGCAACTCAATGCATTTAGGCATCTAGGCGTGGTGAAGACAACTTGCTGAAGTTTAAGCCAAGCATCAGAATGGGGAAGAAAGAGGATTTAGGTTACTTTTTGAAGGTGGCATGGTTGTTGGTGCCAGACGGGCTGGTCTGAGCATTTAAAAAACTGCTGATCTGCTGGGATTTTCACACTCAACCATCTCTAGGGTTTACAGAGAATGGTCCAAAAAAAAAGAAAATATCCAGTGAGTGGCAGTTGTGTTAATGAAAATGGCTTGTTGATGTCAGAGGTCAGAGGAGAATGGGAAAACTGGTTTGAGATGATAGAAAGGCAACAGTAACTCAAAAAAAAACACTTGTTACAACCAAGGTATGCAGAATTCCATCTCTGAATGCACAACACATCGAGCCTTGAAGCAGATGGGCTACAGCAACAGAAGACCACACTGGGTGCCACTCCTGTCAGCTAAGAGGAGGAAACTGAGGCTACAATTGGCACAGGCTCACCAAAACTGGACAATAGAAGATTGGAAAAACATTTCCTGGTCTGATGAGCAGTGGCCATTGAGGGCACATGGGCGCCACCCCCCCTATCCATGCCACTGCCCCCCTCCCCCATCCATGCGTCTGAATTCCAATGGCTGGGGGTGTTTTTTTTGAAGCACTGATTAGAGCCAGGCTAGCGAATATTCATTCAATATTGTTACACAACTGGATGGGCTCGGAGCACAGTGCTCTGCACCCCGAGGCCACCCTTTTTTGAAGCCTATTAGAGCCTCTGGCTCTAATCATGTGCTTAAAAAAAAATAACCTCCTCATTGAAATCCATGCATATATGTAGATTAGTGGGCCGGGCACATGGATGGATGTGCCACCACTGGTTTAAACGCCACGGCCTACCTAGGGATTGCTGCTGACCATGTCCATCCCATCACAGTGTACCCATCTTCTGATGTTGCAAAGCTCAAATCATCTCACCACTGGTTTCTTGAACATGACAATGAGGTCACTGTACTCCAATGGCCTCCACAGTCACCAGATCTCAATCCAATAGAACACTTTTGCAATGTGGTGGAACAGGAGATTTGTATCATGAATGTGCAGCTGAAAAATCTGCAGCAACTGTGTGATGCTATCATGTCACTATGGACCAAAATCTCTGAGGAATGTTTACAACACCTTGTTGAATCTATGCCACAAAGAAATAAGGCAGTTCTGAAGGCAAAAGGGGGTCCAAACTGGCACTGCCACTGCAGTCCACAAATGGTCACCATCAAATGTAACTGAACTTGAGCAGTTACGCAAAGTAGAGAGGGCACATATTGCAAATTCTAGATGTGCAAAGTTAGTAGAGACAAATCCCAACAGACTAAAGGCTGTAATTAAAGCAAAAGGTGGTTCAACAAAATACTGACATAAGAGGGTGATCCTTTTTCCAACTCAGTGATTCTGTTTTTGAATTGTTTTTATTTTTTTCTGACATGTTGGTGTTATAGCTTTCACTTGGATGTTATACGTTGCACTAGTAAATACAGCTGGATGAAACAAAAACTGTGTCTGTCTTCTTTTCAGGCTGCAAAGCAACAAAATGTGATTCATTTAAAGGGGGGTGATTCTTTTCTATACCCACTGTGTGTGTGTGTGTGTGTGTGTATATATATATATATATATATATATATATTTATATATATACAATATATATCTATTATGGCATTATGAAAGGCGAGGTGATCGATAGACGTTATGTTTCACCTTGCATGCATTCACTTTCAGGAAACTAAGGTGGAATCCAGTCCGGGTTTTACCAGCCACCTTGGCAGGGTGGGTTTCCAGACCAGATTTTGCGGTCCACTTGTGTCCATAAACAGGTGGTATAAAGGAAGCAGGTCTGTATCAGATAATTGCTCTGATCTGGGACTCAGGAGCCATCAAGCCTGAGAGAGCTGATGAACTGAACTTTGCTTTGTGACTGAAACAAAAGGTTTGCATTACCTTTGTTTTGTAGGTGACTGGGAAAAGCCCTTCACCTCTGAGTTAGGAAACTGAAAATGTTTAGTTAGTGCCTGGATGGCAAGGATTTATTTTCTGTTTTGTTTATTTGATTTACCTGCAACCTTTTAAATAAACCTGGCTACAAGTCTGGACTACCTTTTCCCAGGGAAGGTGATCCCCATTGAGCTAATGCGTAATACACAGTGTATTCGGCTGGCATCTTCCCGAACAAGTGGAAAGATCGAGGATGTATTAAAAGCCCTACTGCAGGCCACTGCAGCTCAGCAGGGGACAAATCGCCAGCAGCAGTGGCGAATCACCAGGCCATTGCAATCCAGCAGGAAACCAACTGCCAAATCGCAAAGGCCGTGGCAGCCCAGCAGGAGGCGAATTGCCAAACCATTGCAGCCCAGTAGGAGGTGAATCGTCAAGCCATTGCAGCCCAACAGGAGACGAATTGCCAGCTTGCGGAAGCCCTGGTGGAGTTATAGAACTGGTCCACAGGTCCTTTGCCGGTGGAACAGAAAATGGTACGTGCCAGCTATTACCTGCAGAAGATGACACCCGTAGGTGATGTAGAGGCTTACCTAGCAACTTTTGAAAGAGTCGCTGTTAAAGAAAGATGGCAAAAAGAGCAATGGGCAGGACTTCTAGCGCCCTTCCTGACAGGAGAACCCCAAAAGGCCTATTAAGACCTGGAACCAGATGCTGCCCAGGATTATGAGACACTGAAAGCTGAGATGCTTGCACACATGGGCGTCACCACTGCAGTCCATCGGTGGTCATACAATACTGACAATCCACCCCGCTCCCAAATGTTTGACTTAATACACCTCACCAAGAAGAGGATGCAGCCAGAGACTTTGCCAGGCCCTAAGACTGTGGAGCGTGTGGTCATGGACCGTTATTTACATGCACTCCCTGCCACTTTGAGGAAGTGGGTCACCCATGGGGACCCTAAGATGTCAAATCAGCTGGTGGACCTGGTGGAGAGATATACTGTGGCCGAGGACTTGTTGAACCCATCCGTGCCCCACTCCAATGTCTCTAGGGGTGAAAAATCGCCCACAGATCCGGTAAGACTATTCCAGGGTTCTAGGGCGTGGGGAAAAATGGATTTGGTACAGAACAAATTAAATGTTATCGCTGCCATGCGGTCATATTGCTGCTAATTGTTCCCTAAATGATGAACCAATGCAATGTGATAATGCTTACTTGAAAAAAATGCATGTCTCTTTTTGCACAGGTGGCATGTACTGCAACATGTCAGGAACGCATTGAAAAACAAATGTGTGTGATCTCAGTTGATGGAAAGCCAATCACGGGTCTGCTAGATTCTGTTAGTGTGGTGACATTAGTCAAATATGATTGTGTAAATCCTGCAAAGTTACACGCTGGCACTATTGGGGTTATTTGCATACATGGTGACACACTTGACTACCAGACTGCTGTGGTTGAGATTGATACCCCTTGGGGCATAGTGACACATTCAGTGGGGGTGGTACCCTCACTGCTTCATGAAGCCCTAGTGGGGAGAGCTTTTCCCCATTTTTGGAGTTTATGGGAAAACAAAAGTATTCGGGAGGACAGAGCTCCCCCTGCAGAGGAAACACTGGAACCCACACCAGACCCTTTTGATTACAACATTGAAAGGAAAACTGTTGGGGTGTCCAAGGAAGGATAAGATCCTTTTCCTTTTTCTGTAATGGCTGGGAAGCAGGAGGACCTGGAATCCAGCCCCCAGTTGGAGGATAATGAACAAGAAATTATCTCTGACTCTAATAGTGAGTGTGGACAGAACGTGGTGCCTGACTTAGACATCATAAAAGATGATTTTTGTACGGAACAACTAAAAAACGCCACACTCAATAGAGCCCGAGAAAACATTAAAATGGTAGATGGGGAACCTGTTGAACCTAATATGGGAGTGTCTTTTCCCTACATAGCTCTTAAAAATAACTTGCTGTATCAGGTGGTAAAGCAAGGAGAGGAGGAGGTACAGCAGCTAGTGGTTCCCAAACCCTATCACCGGATGGTATTAGATTTAGCCCATGATCATATCTGGGTATAGAGAAGACCAGGAGAGAATAACCCAGAGATCATTTATCCCAGGTTATATGCAGATGTCAAACAATATTGTGAGTCATGCCCAGAGTATCAGTATTCTGCGTCATCGCCCCATTTTCTCAGTCCACTGGTACCATTACCAATCATTGAAGTGCCTTTTGAAAGAATTGGCATGGATCTGGTGGGACCAGTAGTAAAGTCTGCCCGGGGCATCAGCAAATACTGGTAATACTGGACTATGTCATGCGATATCCTGAAGCCATTCCCTTGCATAATACCTCAGCTAAAACTATTGCCAAAGAGCTTGTCCAGGTATTTAGTCGTGTGGGTATTCCAAAAGAAGTATTGACGGATCAAGACACCCCATTTATATCCCGAGTCGCTAAAGAATTGTGTAAGTTGTTCAAAATCTCCCATCTCCGTACCTCTGTCTACCACCCGCAAACCGATGGTCTTGTGGAGAGATTTAACAAAATGCTCAAAAGCATGTTAAAAAAGGTGGTGGACAAAGATGGGAGAAATTGGGATTTTTTTGCTGTCATACTTCATGTTTGCCATACGGGAGGTACCTCAGGCATCTACAGGTTACTCCCCTTTTGAACTACTGTATGGGAGACATCCCAGGGGATTGCTAGATGTTGCAAAAGAAACGTGGGAGGGAGCGACCGCGCCTTATAGAAGCGTCATTGAGAATATCTCACTGATGCAAGATAGAATCTCTGCTGTCATGCCGCTTGTAGGGGAACATATGGTGCAAGTCCAGGAGGCACAGAGAAAGGTTTATAATTTGGGTGCCAAGACCCGAATCTTCAACCCTGGTGATAGAGTGCTGGTACTTGTCCCCACCGTTAAAAGTAAATTCCTAGCAAAGTGGCAAGGTCCCTTTGAAATTATGGAAAGAGTAGGGGAGGTAAACTACAAAGTATACCAGCCAGGGAAAAGGAAACCTGAGGAAATATATCACGTAATCTCTTGAAACCTTGGAAGGACAGAGAAATTTTCCTGGCAATGCCAACCCCCAAAAAGGGCATGGCCCCCATGACACCTGAAGTACCCATAACTGAAACCTTGTCAGTGGCCCAACAGAAGGATGTTAAATAATTTGTGAGTAAGAATAGAGACATTTTCTCTCACCTGCCCGGACTGACCACAGTTATACAGTATGACATAATTACAGAACCAGGTGTCCGCGTAAATGTAAAGCCCAATAGAATACCTGTGACTAGGTGGGAAGCAGTTGCAAATGAAATAAAGAACATGTTAGAGCTGGACGTGATAGAGGAGTCCCACAGTGACTGGTCAAGACCCATAGTGTTGGTCCCAAAACCAGATGGAAGTATAAGGTTTTGTAATGATTTCAGGAAGTTGACCAGCGTTTCTAAATTCGATACCCAATGCCTCAGGTCGACAAGCTTGTTGACAGATTGGGAGGTGCCCGGTACATAACTACTTTAGATCTGATTAAAGGTTATTGGCATATACCCCTAACAGAGTCTGCCAAAGAGAAAACTGTGTTTTCTACCCCCGAGGGGTCCTTCCAGTATAAGTGGATGCCTTTTGGCTTGCATGGTGCTCCTGCCTCATTCCAGAGAATGATGGACAAGACCTTAAGACCACATCGCCAATACACAGCCGCATATTTGGACGATTTAGTCATCTACAGCCCAGATTGGGAATGCCATTTGCCCCGGGTGCAAGCAGTAGTGTTTTCCCTTAGGAAAACAGGACTCACTGCCAACCCCAAAAAGTGTGCCATAGGCTTGGAGAAGGCCAAATACCTTGGCTACATTATTGGTCGGGAGCTGATCAAGTCTCAGATCAATAAGTTTGAGGCAGTTCAAAAGTGGCCACAACCTATAAATAAAAAGCAAGTTCATGCATTTCTGGGGATCACCAGGTACTACAGGCATTTTTTACCCAATTTTGCCACCATTGCATCCCCACTGACGGATCTGACGAAGGGTAGAGAGTCGCTCATGAACAAGTGGAATCCTGAGGCAGAGAAGACATCCTCGTGCTCGTGATCCCAGATTTCCCAAAGGAGTTTGTGGTGCAGACAGATGCCTCTGATGTGGGACTGGGTGCTGTACTGTCCCAAGTCAGAGACGGGGAGGAGCACCCAAAGGTTTACCTTAGAAGAAAGCTCAACAGACATGAGATAAACTATGCCATTGTTGAGATGGAATGTTTAGCTATCAAATGGGCCTTAGATGCCCTGAAATGCCCTGTTGAGGAGACCATTCAAAATAGTCACTGATCATTCCCCTCTTAAAAGGAGAAAGGGTGACACCCTTGTCGGGTGACAAGGTGGTTCCTTGCTCTTCAAGTATTTAGGTTCACAGTGGAACATAGAGCTGGAAAACTCCAAAATAATGCAGATGCCCTTTCCCGTACCAATTGTCTGGTTGGGACAGTAGCTCAGCTGCAGGGTCTTGAGCTGGAGGGGGAGGGGGATATGTGGCGTTATGAAAGGCAGGTGGTATAAAGGAAGCAGGTCTGGATCAGATAATTGCTCTGACCTGGGACTCAGGAGCCATCAAGCCGGAGAGAGATGATGAACTGAACTTTGCTTTGTGACTGAAACAAAAGGTTTGCATTATCCGTGTTTTGTGGGTGACTGGGAGAAGCCCTTCATCTCTTAGGAAACTGAAAATGTTAGGAAACTGAAAATGTTTAGTTAGTGCCTGGATGGCAAGGATTCATTTTCTGTTTTGTTTATTTGATTTACCTGCAACCTTTTAAATAAACCTGGTTACGAGTCAGATTTTAAGAAAACCTGCCGTTTGGACTACCTTTTTCCCAGGGCAGGTGATCCTCATTGCGCTATTCCCTCACAATATATATATATATATATATGGAATGAGGGGGGAAGGCAGTGGGGGCACCTGGCTGTATGTGCAGTGGGGGTCACACTGGGAGCTCCCCTCTCTTCCTTCCACTGCAGTGTCACTCCTGTCAGCAGGGTTTTATTTTCCATCCGGAGCGCAGTGTTCTGTCAAAATAGCCAACTCGTCAGAAACTCCAACTACGTAACTTACGGTTTCTGTAAACCATCAGTAATTGTAAATTTTTACGAATTGCTGTTTGGACACAACACCGGCAACCGAATACAGTCCAGTGCACGATATTATGAGTGGAGATTGTTACTCCGCTCCAACACTAACCAACAAAATGGCCGCCTCTGAGCCAGCGACAACTTTGTCCTCATTAGCCGCTGTTCTGTCAAAACAGCTAAATCTTCCTGTACCAAACTGTATTCGGTTGCCAGTGTTGTGTCCAAACAGCAATTCGTAAAATCTCCAATTACTGATGGTTTAAAGAAACCAGGAGTTACGGGGTTGGCGTTTCTGACGAATTGGATAATTTGACAGAAAACCGGCGCTAACCCTCTGCCTCGCCGACTGCTATCATTTTTAAACACAGAAGTGGCTTCCTGTGCCATTTCTGTGTTTACATATGATGCACCTCAAGTGACAGCGCCTCCTCAGTTCAGGAGGAGCAGCTGCCAGGAGGCAGTTTCAGTTAGTACATCTGGGGTAATTACCAACCCAGGAACATGTATGACATAACCTACGCAAGAAGGACATTGTAAAAGAATGAGCTGAGAAACATTGCCATAGACAATCATAGAGAGCAGTTTCTACAGTTTCTTCTGAGAAGAAAAAAAAAGAGGATTTCTCACTCAATGGATAATTTAAATGTATAAATAAGGAGTTTTCAGCATCATTCGTTTTTTTCTATTACTGGAGGATCAGTATTTTTCTTGATGATTGCTAGCCGTGTGCATAAGCTTTACACATGTCATTATGTCTGAGCATATATTGCAGATTATATGTTATTTATGGTATGGCCCACAGATGCTATGTTTGCTATGTGTATCATGTTTTATATGATTCTCTAACAATACAAAAATACGTGAAATATAGTTTTGTGAACATGACACCCCTGGGCTATAGCAAGTAGCAAACCTGACCATTCTGCTTTTACGGAAATGAGGAAAACATAAAGTAATCTTCAAATATTGCCATTGCTTTAAACCAGTGAAATACCCCATTCTCCTGACTTGTGCCACTTTACCAGACAGAGGCCCTTTGCCACACTTGGTTTCTGGACAGCTCTTCAATGCAGTTTAGTTTTCTATATGAATGTGGTGCCTCTTCTATTAAGAGCAGGAGTCTATGCTTTAAATTAATCAGGGTTAGAAATTCATCCAGGCATTCCATGTGTGGAAACTTCTGCATGCATTAGTTGGTATATTACCTTTTCTAGTGCAATCATTTAAAGTGCTTGTCAACCTGTGACAACCACTTTAACCTACAGGTAAGCCTATAATAAGGTTTACCTGTAGGCAGGGCTGCTGTTAAAAATCACGGGGCCCCGTACACTCTTCCTGATGGGGCCCCCATCCGCAAATCCTCACCTACACATTGGCACCCCCAGTCTACTATGGGCTAGTTCACGCTATTAAAGAGGTAGTGGGTATGGCACTGCTCTGTTTATTATGATGGGTGTATACTCCAAATTAATCATTGAAAAGTGCTTAGTGCTACTTCACAAACAAATTCATAAAATTAAATCAAATTCATGATGAAGTGACATGTGTTATATTGAACTAACAGGTGAATATATTCCTCGGTATGTGCAAAAATTAGATTGCATTTGCAGTTAGTAAAATGACAGGTGGTTATATGGACCTTAAATAGTGAACATGAAATACTGTGATTGTAACTGAAATCAATAAACAACACATATGATAACCATTAAACTCATGTCAGTCCAGTCCTAATATCATTAATCTGTCCACCTGCACCAATATTTTGTAACAAGCACAAAGAAAGAGCACATGTCACTTTATATATATTTTTACATTTTCATATTCAGTTTTTGGTTTACATATTTTATATATATGGACTGATTAATGAGATCAGAACTGGACTGACACACCGTGTCACATGGCTGTTAGGTACTTACTTTATATTATGGCTGTACTAGGTGTTTCAGACTAACACTGTACTGCCATAGCAACGATACCCAACAGCCATGTGACACTGACACAGAGCCACAGGGGACCTGCTGTCCTGTAAACATTAAAATGATAATATCAATTAGCACACAGCGGGGAGTCTGGGGACTGTACCTTCCTTTCAGGCATGCTGCCTGTCGCTTGCTTGTGCACCGCCGCCCGCCGCTGGTATCGCCGATCTGCGCCCTCCACCTCACATAAGCCTCTCCCTCACTCCAAGGCACCTGCTGAGGGAGCGGAGGTACAAAGAATCGCTCCGCCAGGGAAGGCACATAGGCAATGGGCGGCCGGCCGGAACTATAATGTTCAGTGGCTGCACTTCTTGTACCTACGCCCGAAAATGAAAAAAAAGTTCCTGCTCTGCTCCAGCTTCTTGGGCCCCTCTATTGACATGATGGGGCCCAGGGTAATTTAATTTAAGCCCTGGGTAGTCAGTAGAAGTGGATGTGTGGGCTACTAAAATTAATTTATTATTATAGGCAGGAATGAACAATAAAGCTGCCGGGGCCCCCCTGTCTTACTGAAGGGGCCCGGGCCCAGTACAACAGGGCCGGTTGTACTGCCCTATCAGCGGCCCTGCCTGTAGGTGCCCTGCATATTTCCCAAACCTGCACGGTTTAGGAGATATGCAGTGTACTGCGATGTGCCTACATCACCGGGCACATGCGCAGTGAAGAAATGGCCTCCATGCCATTCCTTCACTGACATTGTGCCGTGACTGGCGACTCCCGTGCGCATGCGAGGGAGTGACGTCACGCGATTCTGGCCAGTCACAGAGCCGGAGATCGCGGGCCCACAAGGAAAAGGGGCAGAAGATGGATGCGGCCTGGAGCGGGGACGTCACTGGACATCACACGATTCCAATGCAGGTAAGTGGCACATAATGGGCTAATATGGGATGCATAGTAGCCCATTATGCTTTTACATTCCAGGGTAACATAGAGGAAGTAAAACCCATTAGGGTTTACTTTCTCTTTAACCAAGGCAAAAATAAAAATGTGAAAAGATCAGCGCTAAAGGCCAAAAAAGAAGCTTTAAGAATAAAATATATATATATTGCAGCGCTAAAATAAATAAAACCATGAATGAATATAAGAATGTTTCCTCATATAGTGTCTCTTGATGTGCAATATAGTGGGGACCTCAAAGAGAGAACCAGTAAACACTTTTCTTACCATAAATAAAGTTTTATTAATCAGTGATCTTTGATGTTATGTCATTTGTTAAACGAGATGTATGAGTTTTTTTTTTCTTGTAGAATACTTAGGTGCATGCAGCATCGCTCCGATGCTGCATCTGTCCCCTGTTGGCTCTAACACTGAGAACCAAGCAATCAAACACCGCCGATCAGCAGCTCACCTCCTGCCCTGTCAGCAGCTCTCTGCTCAATACCACCCCCCCCCCCCCCGGGCGCCCACTAGAGCACTGCGCCGTGGAGGGGGCAGGAGCGGCTGGCTTAGGCTCTCAGTGGCTGTACAATCTTGCTTGAGCCTGGACCGGCTCTGTGACGTCAGCCGACAGTGGGCTTCAGGAGTGCAGAACAAACTGCACTTCTGTGTTCCACAGGAGAAGTACAGCGAAACAAGCTTTGGCTGTACTTCTCCTTTAAACCCAAAAGCAAACATTTATTATATTGCAGCTTACCAATTCTTTGCTACTGAAGAAGCCCAACGAGAGGGCGATACGCGTTTAGGAGGGAGGAGTCAAGCCCGTGACGTCACGCAGCCGCCGTGGTCCTTGTGTAGTGGTGAGCGAGCAGACGTATTAGTGATACAGCCATTTATTACTTATACATTTTGTAAGTGCATTTTTAATGGGGCATTTTAATAAATATGTTGAAATGGAGAGCACTATGTAGTCTGCCTTTTTGATTACATGTGGTTCGCTGAACGAGGAGACGTGTTAATAGAGCTGGATCCCAGGCGGGGTGGAAGGAGATGGTAGCAGAGTATATCACAGGAGTGATTGTGTACAGTGCCTATTGAACTCATCTTTGAGGTGAGCAGGATTTTCAGTGTGCACTTGTTGGTGTCAATAAGCTGATTGGGGATTGAAGAGCACAGCGGTGGATCAGACACATTTATGGAATTTGTTTTGTGATAATTTTTAGTGGGTTCTTGATTTTACACAAAGTATTTTTTCCAAGCACGGTATATATATAAAATTACAGTAGCACTATATGAGTTATGTTTATAGTTCAATAGGTGTGGTGAAATTACTAAGAGTGTACAGCAGCAACTGAATATATTTGTACATTATTCATTTGGACAGGGAATGGAGTTACATTTGTAGATATTATTTGGAAGATTTACAGGTAGCACTTATTGTATTGTATACACCAATTCTTAGATGTGATGACTGCATTTGTTTTCTTTTTAGGCTTTCTTTCTTTTATTTTTCACCTGGTGATCTGGCCAGTAAGTCTGATGCTTTTCAACAGAACAAGCTCTCCTTAAGATTTAGCTGTTAGTGGGTTGAAACAAACCATTTACTACTGACAGTGGTGCTTTTAACGATCAGTTATAATTTATGTATGCTAAACCTTCATCCCAAAAAGAATAACACTGTTATTGTAACTGCTTGTGTAACCGCTTGTGTAACCGCGGTGTGAGCAGGAGTTTGGCTTTAATTTGTTAGTGTATCTAAATCTGCTAGTAGATCTAACACTCCCCTTCCCCCCCAGACTGACAATGCTGCTGTCCAAAGGCGCCCCCTGTGCTCCTTCATCTAGAGCGAGGGCACTCTTTACAGAAGGTGGGTTACTGGCCAGATCACCAGGTGAAAACAGAGCGAAAAAGCCTTAAAGAGAAAAGTCATGCAGCCACCACATCTAATAATTGGTAAGCTGCAATATCTAACATGTTGGGTTTAATACTGCTTCAAATATATAAAGGCAAATCTAAGGCCTCGTACACACTCGCCGATGATCGTACGACCGCTCGTCCAACTTTTCTCCAAATTGGCTGTCGGCGGTTTTGTCTAGCGTACTGACGTGAGTCAAGTAATCGTCCGACCAAGGCGAACGTAGTGACGTGCTACAAGCGTATAGCGAGGAAGCTCAGGTGAATGTGAATTGTGAATTACGGACGCAGGTTTACACGACCGAGCACTTCCTGGATTCCGAGCATGCCTGTTTGTACTTACAACTTTTGTTTGGCCAACTTCTGTACACACGACCCGAAAATTGGCCAATGCCTCGTTGGTCAACAAAAGTTTTCTAGTCTTCTCAGACAACTTCTGTCGGACGATAATTGGAAATCGGCTGTTGAATCGTGCGTACTAACAGTCAGATTATCGGACAACTGGCTGTTGTACGACCGCTGTTGGCCGATAATCGCACCGTGTGTACGGGCCATTAGGCTGTATGTGGATGGAGATGCCAGTTATATCTGGGAATTAGCCCCTTCACCATCCAAAGGCCTTGAACATCCCCACATGTCCAAATAATATGTAAAAATATTACATTTTCTTTGTTGTACCTCAAACAATGTGTTGATCTTAAACTATATCTAAAGCCTAAACTTTTTTTTCATTTTTAAATATAATAGGGAAGAGTTAAACTGTTGTGAGTTTTTTCTTTCCAATGTGAGGGAAATCCCATCCTAGACATTTATCATGGGAACATGACAGAAATTGCGTTCTGTTGTTTTCTATTGATTTCCCCTCTATTCCTGTTCTGGTAAAAATGCAAATTTGTGGGTTTCACTTTCATTCTCCATGACACTGGTGATCAGGACAATGAGACAGTTAGGGCAGCCATACATGGATAAATACTTTGATCCATGTATGAGCAGACTTGTTGTACAGGAGCCGATCTTCTGTACAACCAGTCTGGCGGTTTTTCCTAAATGCTCAGTGCTGCTGACTATAGTCTGTAGCACTAATCATTGTATTGAGCTCAGCCGGAGCGATCAAATGTGTGGATGGGCTAATTGAATTATCAAAAGGATTAATGTATGGCCTGCTAAAATGTCCCTATGGGGACACAGACCGCAATTAGGAACCTGCCAGTGGTTGCAACTGCTCACTACTCCATTCAAATCTAACACGAAATTAATATTACACATATTAAACCCTAATTCTCTATGTTCTAAGCCAGCCCTCAAAATTTCCACTCTCCTGCTCGCATTAAGCAAATGGAAATAAGCTGAGGGCTAGTAAGTAGCAGGGATGGACTGGGCCGGGGGGCAGGGAGGCAATTGCCTCCCAGGCGCTCTGATGCCCTGTAAAAAGGCTGCACCGCTGGTCCAATAGCGGGAAATTGAATCAGTGTACTGTCTATCATAGGAGCTGGTCCAGGGTGTGGGAATTTGTTTGACAGCGGCTGGCGTTTCAGATCCACACTGTGTCACAGCAGGAGATCCTCCTCCTTATTCCTACCTGTGATCCCCATGCAGTGATAGGCTGCATTGATGGGCACTGATGAGGCTGCGCTGATGGGCACTGATAGGCTGCACTGATGCACACTGATAGGCACTGATAAGCACTGATGGGGCTGCACTGATGGGCACTGATGAAGCTGCACTGATAGGCTGCACTGATGGGAACTGATAAGGCTACACTGATGGGCACTGATCAGGCTGCAATGATAGGCTGCACTGATGGTCACTGATAGGCTACATTGATAAGCACTGATAAGGCTGCACTGATGAGGCTGCACTGATGGGCACTGATGAGGCGGCAATTATGGGCACTGATAAGCTGCACTGACGGACACTGATAAGCTGCACTGATAAGGCAGAACTGATGGGGCTGCAGTGATGGGCACTATAGGGGCTGCAGTGATGGGCACTGATAAGCTGCACTGATGGGCACTGATAAGCTGCATTGATGGGCACTGATGAGGCTGCACTGATGGGGCTGCATTGATGGGTACTGATAGGCTGCACTAATGAGGCACTCTAGCGCCCCCCCCCCCCCCTTGAAACATACCAGGTCATATCCCCTCAACATTGTCCCCATGTTGATGAGGACAAGGGCCTCTTCCCCACAAGCCTGGTTGGTGGTTGTGGGGATCTGTGGGGGGGGGGGGGGGGTTACCAGTATCTGGAAGCCCCCAGATCCCGGACCCCCTATGTAAATGAGTAGGGATTACCCCTACTCATTCACCAAAAAAAGTGTCAAAAATAAATACACAGAGACAGTTATTGAAGTGAATCCAGCGTCAATCATGATGAGCGGCATGCTGGGTCGATGACATGGGGTGGAGTCACCCGGTGATATCACAGAGTGGCCTGCCCCTTAGTTATTTAACCACTTGCCGACCACCCTGTGTACATTTACTGCGGCAAGTTGGCTCCGCTGCGCAGATCACTGTATATAAGCGATCTGTGTGAGTGTGGCAGCAGGTCGGGCGGACTCGAAGTCCGCCGGCGAACCAGGATCGCCTTCTACAGAGGAAGAACGGGGAACCGCTGATGTAAACATGTCATGACAGTAATCTAGCAATCTGTGTCATCGGGATCAGTTAGATCTGTCAGGCCCATGTCAGCCCAGCCCCCACACAGTTAGGACATGCTGAGTGAACACAGTTAACCCCTTCATTACCCCCTGCAGGTGAACCCCTTCCCTGCCAGTGACATTTATACAGTAATCAGTGGCTATTTTTAGATCTGATTGCTATATAAATGTCAATGGTCCCAAAAAAGTGTCAAAAGTAAATGTCCGATCTGTCCGCCGCAATATCGCAGTGCCGATAAAGATCGCAGATCGCTGCCATTACCAGTAAAAAAAAAAAAAGTAAAAATGCCATAAATTAATTCTCATGGTTTGTAAACATGGAAACTTTTGCGCAAATCAATCAATAAACTGTCAATCAATGGGCAAATCAATCAATAAAAAAAGCTTTTTGGGATTTATCAAGAATATGTAGAAGAATACATATTGGCCAAAACTGATGAATAAATTAGTTTTTTTACTTTTTTTTGGATATGTATTATAGCAAAAAGTAAAAAATATTGTTTTGTTTTTTTCAAAATTGTCCCTTTTTTTTGTTTAAAGCACAAAAAATAAAGACCGCAGACGTGATCAAATTCTACCAAACGAGAGCTCTATTTGTAGGGGAAAAAAAGATGGCAATTTAGTTTGGGTACAACATCGCACAACTGCGCAATTGTCAGTTAAAGCGACACAGTGGCGAATCGCAAAAAGTGCTCTGGTCAGGAATGGGGTGTCAGACAGCGGCAGCCTTCGTCTGGTGTGGACCTCTTTTTTTTTTCTTCGGGTCGGTGGCAGCGGCATTAATCGTGATTGATGCTGGATTTACTTGGGGGGACATTGCTTTTGTTTGTTCTTTTTATAAAGGAATTGTCAAAAACTGTCTGTGTTTTAATGTATTTTTGACACTTTTTCGGTGAATGAGTAGGAGTAGAATATACCCCATACTCACTCAAAAGGGGTCTTGTTAAAGGGGGCTTCCAGATTCTGATAAGCCCCCTCCCCCTGTGGGGGAGAGGCCCTTGCCCTCATCAACATGGGGACAAGGTGCTTAAGCACTTCCCCATTTTGAGGACATGTGGCCTAGTATGGTTGGGGGGTGGCACTCGCTCACCCCCCCCCCTTTTCTGACCTGCCAGGCTACATGCTCGGATAAGGGTCTGGTATGGATTTTAGGGGGCACACCAAAACAAAACAAAAAAACGGCATGGGGTTCCCCTTGCAATCCATACTAGACCCGAGGGGGTTATGTACCAGAGTGAATATGCTGCCGGTGTTGTGTCAAAACAGCCAACTCGTTGAAATGTCCAATTATTGATAATGGAGAGTCACCGGAAGTGATGTGGTTGGAGATTTTGACGAGTTGGCTGTTTTGACAGAACACTGCCATTCTTTTGTTTACATTCAGCTCTCAGTGGGGAAACCCACTGACAGCTGATGAGTCATGGATTGTCAATGAGGCACCGACTGGCTTCATGGCCCGCTCCTTAACAGCCAGCTATTCTTATCACAGAATTCAGAACGATCGATATATTATTCACAGCAGAAGCCGATTTGCGGGTGCCCAGCACTGGATGTCCTCCAGCACCCACCGGTCGTCTGTAAAATACACAGAATGGGTATTTGTAAACAAGGCAGAACTCCATTTTGAGTGGGGGGGGGGGGGAATCAATGGATTTTGTGTTCCCGCAAAGCAGGGAACAAAATCCATCTCTTGCCTTAGTAAAAGCACCTACACAGTACACAAAAATACTGGCTAGGCACACAGTTAACCCTTTGTTCGCCCTAGATGTTTAACCCCTTCCCAGCCAGTGTCATTAGCACAGTGACAGTGCATATATTTAGCACTGATCACTGTATTAGTGTCACTGGTTCCCACAAAGTGCCAAAAGTGTCAGTTAGTGTCAGATTGTCCGCCGCAATATCGCAGTCCTGCTATTGGTCGCCAATCGATCCCATCCTTTGGAACTTCCTACCCCAATCCGGTTATCTCCTATTCTGTCCACTTTTAGGCGATCCCTGAAAACTCATCTCTTCAGGGAGGCCTATCCTGCCTTCAGCTAACAAGTGAATCTTCTACTTCTCTCATGAGTTCATCCCTCAAAGTCACTACCTAATGTTTCATCACCTCCTCCCTCTTAGATTGTAAGCTTGCAGGAGCAGGGCCCTTCTTACCCTCTTGTATTGAAATGTACTGCTGGTGTACTGTCTCCCTTTTATATTGTAAAGCGCTGCGCAAACTGTTGGCGCCATATAAATCCTGTATAATAATAATAAATCAATGTCATTACTAGTATAAAAAAAAAAATAAAAGTTCCATAAATATATACCATAGATTGTAGACATTATAACGTTCGCATAAACCAATCAATATACAGTTATTGGGATTTTTTTACCAAAACCAAGTAGCAGAATACATAATGGCCTAAATTTATGAAGAAATTCGATTTTTTACATTTTTTTATTGGATGTATCTTATAGCAGAAAGTAAAAACTATTGGTTTGTTTTTTTTCAAAATTGGCAGTCTTTTTTTTTTTTGTTTATAGCGCAAAAAATAAAGCAGTGGTGATCAAATACCACCAAGAGAAACTCTATTTGTGGGGAAAAAATGGCATATGATTTATTTGGGTACAGTGTCACACGACAGCGGAATTGTCAATTAAAGTAACGCAGTTCCGTATTGCAAAAAGGTCTTTGATAATGCCCTGTGGGAGGGGCGAAATGCGTTGACGCAGATTCTGGTTCCTCAGTGACATCACGTCCGGTGGAACGCAGACGAGGTTGTGTGAGAACCAAGCTGCTTGGTGGAGTATGCGGACACCTTTGTGATGACTAACAAATGCGCTTTTTACTCTGCTTCATTGTAAGTGAGTTTTCCATTTTTTATATAAATAAACCAAACGTTCTACACTATATGGGTTCTCCCTCCTAATGTATGAGTTTGAACTACAAAGAAAGATATACTGTATATAAAGTACCATCTCATCTCCCCGCTTACTAGTTTTTAGCCTGATTGACCCACATGCAGTACTGCTAAGGGGTCCATTTCATCTGGTGAGTTCAAGCACAAAAAGGGTTGTGGGAAGCACCAATCACTTGTGATTTTTGGAGCACTGAGCCCTTTGGAAGATTCTTTGCACAGGAGCACTTTGTGAGGAATTGATCGTGTTGGGGACTGTTTAATTAATACAACACAGACTTTCACTGCCTATATGCTTGTCACATATTGAATTTATTTTGGACTTTTTTTCATCTATATGAATTGCATTTATTTTTATAGATTTATTTTTATGTTTAGCACCTGCACTTTAGTAATTTTTTGCACTTTAGTATTGTTTGCACTGTGGTTTGCATTGTAAATGTACTGCAAAAAATGGCCTGGTCATGAAGGAGGGTAAATCTCCCGGATGTCAAGTAGTTAAATCAGGACGTTCAAAGCACAAAACAAGATTGTCAAAGGCAGTCCTCAAAATTTCCACTCGCTTGCTCACATTTGGCGAGTGGAAATTAGCTGAGGGTAATTGTGGAGCCGCATGGGGGGGGGGGGGGGGTTAGGCGGCGCCAGCAGGTGGTGTTGAATGGGAGCTAATTCTCCTCCCGGTGATCGGCAAGGAAACTGTGGAGAAGGGAGAGGAGAGGAAGAGGATAGCCGGTCAGATCACACAGAGAGGGGAATTTCTTCTGTGACACAGCTTGGATCTGAAATGCCGGCCACTGGCAAAGTCCCGCCTCCTGGACCAGCACCTATGATAGACAGCACACTGGTCCAGTGTCAGGAAATTGAAGTAGTGTGACATCTATCATAGGATCTGGTCCAGGAGGCGGAACTTTGACAGCAGCTGGTGTTTCAAATCCAAGCTGTGTCACAGCGAGAGTACCTCTCTCTGTGTGATCAGGTCGGCTCTCCTCCTGATTCCTTCCTGTGATCCCCATGCAGTGATAGGCTGCATTAATGGGCACTAATGGGCACTGATAGGCTGCATTGATGGGCACTGTTGAGGTGGCACTGATGGGGCTGCATTGATGGGCACTGAAGAGGCTGCATTGATGGGCACTGATGAGCCACTGAATTGATGGGCACTGACAGTCTGGGCTCATGGGCACTGATAGGCTGCATTGATGGGCACTGATGAGGCTGCATTGATGGGCATTGATAAGGCCGCACTGATAGGCACTAATGAGACTGCACTATTCGGAGCTGATGAGGCTGCATCGATGGGCACTGATAGGTTGCATTAATGGGCACTGATAGGTTGCAGTGATGGGCACTGATAGGCTGCATTGATTGGCACTGATGAGGCTGCACTGATTGGCACTGATAAGCTGCATTGATGAGCAATGATGAGGCTGCATTAATGGGCACTGATAGACTGTGCTGATGGGCACTGATAGGCTGCATTGATGGGCACTGGTGAAACTACATTGATGGGTACTGATAGGCTGTACTGATGGGCACTGATAGGGTGCACTGATGGGCAATGATGAGGCTTCAATGATGGGCACTGATGAGGCTGCACTCATAAGCACTGATAGGCTTCACTGATGGGCACTGATCAGGCTGCACTGATGGGGCGGCACTTATGGGCACTGATAAGCTGCACTGATGGGTACTTATAGACTGCATTGATGGTCACTGATGAGGCTGCACTGATGGACACTGGTAAAGTTGTTGTTAATATATATTTTTGTAACTTAATTCTGCAGAAAACATATAATAGTGTAATTTCATGAGATAATTTATAAGGCCGTGTTTAGGGGATGAATTCGGGGTTGGGCAGGGTAAGGGTTGGGTGGGGCAACTGGTGGCGAGTAACTCTTAACCTCCCTGGCGGTATGACTGAGTCTGGAATTTATTGCTGAAAGCGGTAATGGTTTTCTGCATGGAGATATGGCATTATGTACTATAGGCCTGCAATGGTTAGTATCCCTGGCGGTATGATTATGTCTGATTTTTGGTGCTGAAAGCGGTACAATTATTTTGCATTTATTCAATAATGTAATCAAACCAAAAACGCAGAAATTTGCTCAGTTGCAGAATTGTCGCTGTCGTCACTTTCAGTTTCTGATGATAAATTTCCCCAAAAATCAGTATCACTCAATTCTGCAAATGATTCTTATTTACTATCGCTGTTTTCTAGCTGATCAAAAACCACTTATGACGCAAAGGGACACTTTTTGGTTGCTATGGACATTCTCATGTTTCCAGGCAGAAAGAATGACATTTATTATATAAAAGTGCATGCAGGGCTCTGGGCAAACCACTAGGGACAAAGGGGAGGTGTAATGTTTTCATACAGTAATGTAATCTATAAGATTACAGTGTACTGTATGTACTGTGTGTGTTTCACTTTTTGAATTTCCCGCCGGTCTCCGCCCCCTTGCGACGCGACGCTCGCAGGGAACGGAGCCCGAGGCACAGAGGCATCGGAGCTGCGGACACAGCCCGCAGACACGCTGACACCGCGGGAGGACATCGCTGGATCCAGGGGACAAGGTGAGTAACATTGCCTGGATCCAGCGATGCGATCCCGAGTGTGGCTCGGGGTTACCGCTTTAGGTACTGAAAATCCACCCCGAGCCACACTCGGGAATACCGCTAAGGAGGTTAAGGCCAGGCTAGTAGCTCAGGACTTGAAATTTTGAACGTTGGTCCAAGGAATCAGGCAGGGAGCTGTCCAGCATCCTTGGTGCATAGTGAGGATGCAGGTTCAGATTCAGATCCTGACAATTACATTTAAAGTGGACCTTTCAGCAATTTAACAAGTAAATACATTTCTATCATGAATACAGAAACTGTATGACTTTTGCTAAGGAACTTTACCAGTTATTGTTTAAAGGTCAACCTTGAGCAGTTCAATTTTTCTGGGCTGAGATGAAGTTATCAGTTTGCTGCATGATGCCTAAACAGAAATGGCTCTGTTTTTCTGAAGAGAAAACGCAGATGAAGGCATTGTTAGGGGGAGTAATGTGATATCGGTAAGAGGTAATAAAATACTTGTGTTACCCTAACATCTTACATGGCATGGCCTGTATGTACGTAGCATGATACAAATATGTCACTAGGTCCACTTTAATTTGGGGACTTTTCGTTTGTACAGCTGTAGTGTGCACATTGATCATTATCAAACATGTAGGTTTATAGTTCAGTTATGTACCAGCCTTGACTTGTTGATACGCATCTAACATCTACATAATTCTGTCAATTTTAATGTTCAAAACTCATCATTCTTTCCTCCATAAATTCAATGTGTAGAGCCCAAGCACAGATAGACTTCAGCTGTTCCTTTATATTGTTTGATACATCAAGGTAATGGTTACATCAGCCAGAGCATAGGGCATTGTCCAGGGACACAAGCTAGATAGGAATAGACATGTGACATCACTTGGCAGATCTCTGCGGGTATAAATCCTAACAGGATGCCAGTTGGGATGAATGTGTCTAATACAGGAGTACACCTGCTGTGCTGTTATCTCCCTCATCCATGCAACAGCCCACTGTACATAAAAATAAAGAGGCTATAAGAGGCAATATATACTGTGAACATCAAATCACAAAATATACTTTCTATGGGTATCTAGCCAGACTTTGAAGGTTTCCACACAGACGATGATAGTGATCTCATCTGCCATTATTTGCAGTCGCCCTACAACTCTCGTTCTTCTGAGGCCTGATAATTCTAAAAGCTCAAGTGCCTAGGCTGGCCATAGATAAAACCATTTTTCATGTGATCCACCAGACATTTGCATGACAATTGGCAACTATCAAGCAAATTGTTTCCAACAGGATGAAAAATCATTCTTCGGGGATATCAGGGTGAACTATCACACATGGTGGTTGGTGATGATGAAGTGTTTTGAATCTGCTACACCACAAGCACACAGTATATGATCGGAATGATAATGAATTGCACAGAAAGCATTGGATTAGTACTTTGTTCATCTTTTAATGTGTCATTAACATTCTTAAAACCATATGGAGATTATTCATATTATCAAATCTCTTGACAAAAAAAATATACATTTGTCATGTAGTAAATGTTTAATCATACATACATACATACATACATACACGCTGCATCTCACAAAAGTGAGTACGCCCCTCACATGTTTGTAAATATTTTATTCTATCTTTTCATGTGACAACACTGAAGAAATGATACTTTGCTACAATGTAAAGTAGTGAGTGTACAGCTTGTATAACAGTGTAAATTTGCTGTGCCCTCAAAATAACCCACCACACAGCCATTAATGTCTAAAGCGCTGGCAACAAAAGTGAGTAAACTCCAAAGGGAAAATGTCCAAATTGGGCCCAATTAGCCATTTTCCCTCCTTGGTGTCATGTGACTCGTTAATGTTACAAGGCCTCAAGTGTGAATGGGGAGCAGGCGTGTTAAATTTGGTGTTATCGCTCACACTCTCTCATACTGGTCACTGGAAGTTCAACATGGCACCTCATGGCAAAAAACTCTGAGGTTCTGAAAAAAAGAATTGTTGCTCTACATAAAGATGGCCTAGACTATAATAAGATTGCCAAGACCCTGAAACTGAGCTGCAGCACGGTGGTCAGGACCATACAGCAGTTTACTGTGCACAGTGCAGAGACTGACCTGTCACAGCTCCATTCTCCTCTATGGAGGATCAGATGAACACGGACCGTCTGTCCTTGTTCATCCGATCCGCCAGACGGATGGAAAATAGAGTTTCCATCCGTCTGTTTTTGGCGGATCGGAGCAGATCGGGTGTCAGCTGCTTTTTGACAAGTAGTTGGTTGCCAAGGAGCCGGAAAGCCGGCCACCGAGTCCTTAACAACCGATGACTCATCAGCTGTCAGCGGGTTCCCTGCTGACAGTTGAATGTAAAAAAAGTTTACAATTAAAACTGAAAAAAAAATGGCGTGGAGTCCCCCCAAAATCTATACCAGACCCTTATCCGAGCATGCAGCCCGGTAGGTCAGGGAAGGGGGAGATGAGCAAGCGCCCCCCCCCCCCCCCCC
>BLSH010368381.1:296638-326604 GCA_018402905.1 Glandirana rugosa | reverse complement strand
ACTAAAATCTCCAGTACATTTTAGTCGACTAAAACGAATTTTAGTCGTCTAAAATCGAATGGGTATAGTTAAATTGTAATGTATTATTTAAGCTTTTGTCTAAAATTTCCAAACTCATTATATACTGCTGGAGTGAAAAATGTAATATGTTATTATTTATGGTATTGAGGTATAAATATGCACTACAGACCAGTGTTAATGTTGACGTCAAATTTCAATTTAGTTTTAGTCTTTTGACTAAAATGGCATTTTAGTTTTAGTCCCATTTTAGTCTTTTGACTAAAATGCCATTTTAGTCGTATTTTAGTCATCTCAATTGTTTTAGTTTTAGTCGTATTTTAGTCTACTAAAATGGTATTAAGCTAAAATGTTTTAGTCGGTTTTAGTCAACGAAATTAACACTGCAGACATCAGAAGGTTCTTTTAGGTAAATGAAATCTGAACCTACAATTTTGTTTGGGTACAACGTCGCACGACCGCACAATTGTCAGTTAAAGCGACGCAGTGCCGAATCGCAAAAAGTGCTCTGGTCCTAATGTGGGAAATCCTTCCGGTCCTTAAGTGGTTAAGATGCTATCCTTGTAATAAAGCCATATCTATTCTCATAAAATGAATGTCATTTATATGTTCATAATCTAGGTTGTCGTTAGCAGGTGGATTTCCACACTGTAGGTTGTCACATTTTGCAAAATAATGGGTTGTTTTCATGGTGAATCTCCTCTGCTACTAATCTTACCTTCACTGTGCTCCCCAATCACCCCATTTTTAACACTCAGTACTTATGGATATAAAAGAGCTTGTGACCACCCCCCAGATTCACAGATTGACAGTTTCATGTTTAGGGATACAAATAACGGAAAATTCCTATCCGATACTTACCGTAATTTTCCTTTCCTGATGGACTCCATGGCAGCCTATGTGTGGGTTTACCCCGCCCCCCTTTTCTCCTATAGGACCCAATTACCATACATTTAGACTCATGGCCCGCATCTGTGTTCTGTATATAGCCCCTCCTCTATACTCGAGGGTGGGGACTCCGGCTACCATGGAGTCCATCAGGAAAGGAAAATGACGGTAAGTATCGGATAGGAATTTTCCGTTTTCCTGACAGACTCCATGGCAGCCTACGTGTGGGACTTAACTAGCCCAAAAAAAAAACACACGGGCAGGAATGCTGCTTGAACGAAATTTAATTCAGATTGCCAGCTGACAACACCTTTAAACCAAAACTAATGGAAGATAATGACGCCAGCTCTACGCAGTAGTGCGTCATGAAAATGTTCAGTGAGGACCATGAGGCTGCCCTGCAGATAACCTCTGGTGCTACGTGACGTGCTGCCGCCCAGGACGTAGCGATGCCCCAGGTCGAGTGGGCTGTCACCGCCTCTGGGTGGGCCAGGCCCTTTGCCCTATAAGCTTTCTGGATCACCTGAACAATCCAGGCTGCGATTGATCTGGAAGAGGCTTCCTTCCCTTTATTTTTCCCGGAGAACAAAATAAACAGGTTGTCCGAATGCCTGAATTCAGCCGTAGTCTGTAGATAAAGTCTCAATACTTCTCCCACATCCAGAGGGTGAGTATTTGTGGAACCTGGAGATCTGAATGTCGGCAGAGTAATTTCCTGGTTTTCATGGAATACTGATGTAACTTTAGGCCTAGAGCCCAGCATCAGGATTAGCACTACTCTGTCCGGGAAGAAGGTCAAGAATGGCTCCTTGTGACCTAAGGCCCGATCTCTGATACTCTCCTGGCAGAGGTTATCGCCACCAGAAAGGCTGCTTTCATGGACAGTTCCTTCAGAAATGCTGCGCCGCCCTCTCCGGGTGCCTGCTCTGCCAGAAAGTCCAGAACTAAGGGTAGATCCCACTTTGGGAACATAGCCCTTCTTTGTGGCCTCAGTCTAGCTGCTCCCTTAAGGAATTGACGGACCAGCGGCTTGGAGGCCCAGGAAGTTCCTGAGAAAGCCGACAAGGCAGAGACCTGTACTCTCAATGAGCTGGTCGAGAGGGGTAGTTTGAGTCCCGTTTGTAGGAATTCCAAGATTTCCTGCACTACAGCATCTCTGGCAGACTTCCCTCTGGAGGATGAGAAGTCTGAAAACTTGGCCCAGATCCTCGCATATACCCTATTGGTGCTGGGTTTCCTAGAACTCATCAGGGTGGAGATCACTCGGGGAGCGCAGCCCAAGGCCTCGAGCCTCTCCCTCTCAAAAACCAGACCATCAGATGCAACCGCTCTGGGCACGGGTGTAGGACTGCCCCCTGGGACAGGATGTCTGGCCTGAGAGGAAGCGGCACCGGGGCCCTGTAGCTGAGCTGGATCAGCAGGGTGAACCAAGGCCAGTTGGGCCAGAAGGGCACCAGCGCCGTGACCTCGGCCTCCTTGTCCTGAAGCCTCTGTAGGAAGCGGAGAATGACGGGAGTTGGTGGAAAAGCGTAGGCCCTGTTGAACCTCCAGACGTCCGTCAGGGCATCCACTCCGAAGGCTTGGTGGCATTGGCCCCTCGTGTAGAACTTGCCAAGCTTGTGGTTCAAAGGGGAGGCAAAAAGGTCGACCTCGGGATTCACTCCCAGAGACTGGATCCAGGCAAACACCTCCGGGTATAGAGACCATTCCCCGTTGTCCAACCGAACCCTGGAGAGGAAATCCGCTTGTGTATTCCGCACCCCCGGTATGTACACTGCCCAGATGTCCGTTAGGAATCTCTGAGCCCATGATAGGATTGTCTCTACCTCCCGTAGTAGGGATAGACTCCGAGTTCCCCCCTGCTTCCTCACGTTGCTGACTGCTGTTGTGTTGTCCATCCTTAATAATACTGCTTTCCCTACTACTTGATGGTGAAAGGCTTGGAGGGCCTGGTGGGCTGCCTGTAATTCCAGAATATTGGAGACTGGCATGTGGGACAGTGGACCCCATCTTCCCTGGGCTACTTCCGACCCGCAGTGGGCTCCCCATCCCAAGTTGCTGGCATCCGTCGTGACCACCACCCATGAGGGTGGGGAGAGGGGATGACACTTGAGGAGATTCCTGCTCTGCGGCCACCATGGCAGATTGTCCCTCATGGTTGTTGTTATAGGGACAGGATGATCCCCTTTGTCCGGCCACCATTGCTGCAGCAATCCCAGCTGGAAAGGACGCATCTTCCACCTGGCCCACTTGACCATTGGTGTCTTGGAGACCATGGTGCCAATTATCCGGAGGCATTGGGAGACCCTGAGATGTGATGATGACAGGGCTGGTCGTAGTCTGTCCCAAACTATTGCGATCTTGTCCACAGGCAGGGAGGTTGTGTTCTCCGCCATATTGAATAGTGTGCCCAGGTATATCAGGTTTTGCAATGGCTCCAGGCGGCTCTTTGCCAGATTCAGCAGCCAGCCGAACTCCTGCAGTATGGCCATTACTTGGTCCCTGTGGGACAGCAGCTGCTCTCTGGCCTGGGCCAGAATGAGCAGGTCGTCGAGGTAGTGATGCAGTCTCACCCCCTTTGTCCTGATCAGGGCCACCACATCTAGGAGGACTTTCGAAAACACCCGTGGGGATGTCGATAGCCCAAAAGGAAGGCACGTGAACTGGAGGTGTCTTTGTCCTATCAGGAAACGGAGGTACTTGCGGTAACCCTCCGCCACTGGAATGTGAAAGTCGGCGTCCTTTAAGTCTATTGACACCATCCAGTCGTCTGGCTGCGCTGCTTGCTGAATCGTTGTTAAGGCCTCCATCCTGAACTTTTCGCCTTGAATGAACCTGTTTAGGTGCGTGAGGTCTATAACTGGCCTCCAGGCACCGTTTCTCTTCAGAACCAGAAAGATGGGGGAGTATAGACCCTGCAACTTCTCTTCTTCCGGGACGGGCACCGCCGCTCCTTGGGACACCAAGGAGTCCACATATTCCAGGAGAATGAATCTCTTCTCCTCTGAGCGTGGCAACAGGGTGGGCATGACCCTGAGAACCAGAGGAAGCAGAAAAGACCCAGGAGTGCCCTACAGATACTGTTGAAATGACCCAGGGGTCCGAAATCGAGGCCGCCGGACGTGTTGGAAGTGAAGCAAACGCGCTCCCACCCGACCCGTCTGGGCGAGGCCACCCTCAAAAGGTTTTAGCAGAATCACGCCCTGCCGGGGTCAAGCTCTTGGCAGCCCGCCAAGCCCGAGTGTTGGGCTGACCTCTCCTCCAGTTGCGTCTGAAGTCTCGCCCAGTCCTGTAACTGCGGGCCTCTCTTGATCGGTCTGAGATCTGTCTCCTTGGCTGAGGTTTCTTCTGACCAAACAGTCGCCTGTCTTGAGGGATCAACCCTGACTTCCCCCCGGTGGCTTTGGCAATCGCCTTGTCCAGTCTGTTACCAAACAGAGAGGCCCCTTCAAATGGAATCCTGCACCAGGCCTGCTTAGAAGATGGGTCTGCGAGCCAAGGACGCAGCCATAAGGCCCGCTTAGCTGTTACCGAGGACAGCATTACCCGAGCCACCAGGCAAATTAAATCAAGGGAGGCCTCCCCCAGAAAGGCCGATGCCCACTTCAGCTCCTGGCCAGATCTTCTGAGACTGTTCTTAACGTCGCATCAACATCCTCAGTCCAGACCTCCATTGCTTTGGGCACAGCTGCCAAGGCGAGTGCAGGTTTGCAGGCCATACTTGCAGTCACATAAACTCTCTTAAGATCCAAGTCGATCTTTCTCTCAAGCGGATCCTTGAATGATACCGCATCTTCCAAGGGGAGGGTGACATGTTTTGCCAGCCTCATGACTGCCGCATCCACCAGTGGGGCGGACTCCAAGTCTTTGACTTCTTCCTCTTTAAAGGGGTAAAGTCTGTTCCCTTGATGGATAAAGAAGACTTCTTGTCCACCTTCTCCAATTCTTCCTTTAACATCTCCTTTAATTCCGAAAGTAGGGGGAAGTTGGGGCGCTCCTTGTTCAGGTGTTTGAAGAACTTCCTTTGTTTTGCCGAGGAAGACACCGGCTCTTCCCACCTCAAGGCCTCCTTTACTGACTTGATGAATGGGGGGATCTGGGCTGCATCAAAGCCCGTTGCGTCTTCCCCCTCCGTCTCGTCTTCTGAGAGATCCCGGGGTGTAAAGCTCGGCTGGGATGGACCTGGCTCTTCATGGGTAACTCCCTCGAGGGAACCCGCCATGGAGGATTGGCTGTGGGCGTGGGGTGGTCCAAGCTCCTTCAGAGACTGTTGGACTACCCACCTTACCAGTGCCTCCATCCCAGGGCTAGGGCTGGTTTGACCGCCCGCATTTCTTTCCTTCACCGCCCTGGAGTAGCAACCGTCACATAGTGACTTTCCCTCCGGCATCTTTGTGCCGCAGCCCCAGCAAGCTCTGTGTCTGGAGTGGCTGCTGTGGCGGTGGCAATGGTGTCTGGAGGAAGAGTGGGAACTCCTTCCTTGGCGCCGGCCCAGATATTGGGACCTCTGTCACCTAGATTTTGACGATGAATGTCGTTGCTGCAACCTGGCAGGGTCTCTGGTCTCTCGTGAATTGTTTTGATAGGACCTAGAAGGGCTAAAAGACAATACAAAGGAAGGAGAAGAGAAAGATAAGCACATAAATGAGGGATACAAGGCTATACACGCCCACCCTCCCTTGCTCAGCCCCAGACCTCACCTGTCGGGCAAGGGCTGGGCACTGGGAGGCGGTGAACGGTCCATTGAGAGATCCACACATCCACTGCAGGAATAGAGGGAGAGAGGAATTATATGTCAGCTTCCCTCCTCCCTCTGCCCCCCCTCTCTCCTCCAGTCCCCTCCCGGTGGGGCTCACCTGGAGGGTAGAGGAGCAGAGTCTGGGGGAAGCCGCCGTCACAGCCCGCAGTCTATCCCAAAGACTGCAGGGGCTGACAGCCATTCAAATCCCCTGCTCCGTTCTGCGCCATCGTGCCGCAACTGCACATGCGCCCGCCAGGCGGCAGGCTCCCCTGCGTGTGCGCTAACCAAGCCTCGGTCTGCGCAGTAGCCCCGCGGCCGGGAAGACGCGGCGAGCGATGGAGGAATGCAGATGCGTTCCACCCGCTTCTGACCGCTCACCGAAGACAGCCTGGAGAAAAAATGGTACGGGACAAGCATGAGTAGTAGTACCATAACAAAGAGACGCTGCCATGGAGTACTTGCCTGTCTTCGGGACCCTGCCAGTGCCAGCGTCACCCTGGGCAACTATGGGCCGCCCCTCCTGGGGATCTTCTTGGCCACCGCCTCTCACCCGCCATGGCTGGGCCCTGGGCGCTGGGGGACACCACCGCCCCAAAAGGATCTGCCCCATTATCAGCTGGGGACCTCCACCCGGGACACATGAGACTTGCTTGCAACTGCGATGGTCCAGGAGGAGGACAAAAAAGGAACACAGGTGCGGGCCATGAGTCTAAATTTATGGTAATGGGGTCCTATAGGAGAAAAGGAGGGCGGGGTAAACCCACACGTAGGCTGCCATGGAGTCTGTCAGGAAAAAATGTTTTCCCATGTCTCTGGCCTTTAACCAATGTTTAAAGTGACCCTGTCAGCATTTTTTTTAAAGGTGGACTTACCCTTTAAACCTGAATTTGAATACTCCTAGCCCTGACCTTATCCCTACTAATAATTAAATCCATGCAAACCTACACTTTCTTTGTTAGATGCCAAGCTATCAGTGCTGAAGGCTCTCTATCCTGTGCCAAGATCTCTGGGTGACAAGAACCACTGTGTTGTCACTGTTTGGAGCATACATTCTTTTATTTTTTTGTATTGTGTTTTCTGTATAGTGTCCCCTGTTATGTTTATTTTTTTCTCAGTCCCCCTCCTACTGCTGAATTCTTATGTTGACAGATACACAGTTTTTAGATGCAGGGTGTTTAGTAGTATATAAGAAAAGCAGTTGGATTCAGTTTGTATCCTGACGTATAATGTATCTTGCGCATGGAAAAGGTTCATCTGAAATTACAGCTGATGATGAGACTAGAGCAGATGCTTCCGCCTTCATTAGTATAGCGGACCAATCAAAGAGAATGCATTCTTTCTTAATTAGCTAATAACTTTGTCATCAGTTCTTTGTGTGGGCCAGCTAAATAGCTACAACAACTTCAAAGTCTAAAAACAAAAGCAGAAACACAGTTCAGGAAATGATTTTAAATGGAATGCATTTGCAATCTTTATTTTTATTATAGATCATTTATTATTATAATTATGTAAGGTAGAGTGTGTTCCTGCACTGCACAGTTACACATTGTATATATGCATTGTGGAGTGTTGCAGTTCATTCTTAAGGCAGACCTTTCCTCCCTTTTACTAAAATTCACATCAGTATGCATCTCTGCATCCTGATATTAAATCGTCTATTACGGGTTTATTGGGGGTTTTTTCTGTTTTTTACAAGTATACAGGTTTTTATTTTTATTTTTTTACAAGTATACGAGTTTTGTTTTTTGGTTTTTTTTTTTTAAGTTTAAAACTTACCTTTCTTGCATCCACTTGTTTCTCTGAAGGCACTATTGACGTAGCCCTGGTCGCACAGATGTCCCCCTGGGAAGGCAACATTACTAGAGCCTTTAGGGAGATCTCATACCTAAGCTGCATAATCTACCTCATAATCAATCTTGTAATCTCATGTGCCATATGGCATTAAACTCATTTGTTGTTAAAAAAAAAAAAAACATTCTCCCCGAGATCTCAGGGGAAGGCTTTTTTTTTTTAAACAGCAAGTAATGTCATACGGCGCAAGACAAGGGGCATGGCATTATATGCTCCACCCTGCACATTCACAGTATAACATACAATGGCCGCATGGGAGTAGAGGCAGACTAAAAGAGACACAATTAGAAAGAAAAGTAGCATGGACATACTGTAGATAAGTGTATTTGTTAATGTACACTGTATTAGATATTATTGCTATTTTCTGTCCCGGAGAGGAGAAGGGAGGTCCTTTTTAATTGCACTTAATGCACTGCAACATAGAAGCGTACATTTTCTGCTATGTTTTAAAAAACAGCGCAGGGTGAGGAGCAATGGCAGAGATATGACAGAGTTCTGCTGAAAGAGACTTTATTTTTGGCTTGGAAAGCTATTGCAATTATGTGGATCCAACCTATTCCTCCATCTAAAGGACATACTCTCCTGATTTCCCAGGACAAACCTCAACCTCAACCTATGGGCTTCTTTGACTGAGCCCCCTGGTGGTCTGGTGTTATTAGTACCATCAGAATTATTCTAAATTCTTCTGAATTATTGTACCTCTGGTATGGTCATATTTTGGAACACCTATAGACCCATCAGTTGCCCTAATATATGATCTATTCAGATTAATACCAATCAAGACCTGTGGTACCTTACATGCATAATCTCTAATTATTCTAAGATCCTGGGCTTGGCCGGTGCTTACAGTGTGTCCCCGTACCCTCCTTGCATGACCTTGCGGCCCTATCAGAGTCTGTGTCCAATTGGGTGTTGAGCTGATTTGACAGCAAATTTTGTTTTATATGTATTGACTTAGCTCCAGAAGAAGCACACATATAGGTGCGAAATTAGTCGAGCACGTCATTTGTACTTTGAAAAACAGAATTGACACTTCCTGAGCTGGCTACCATTACCCATTATCAACCACTGTAGGATTTGACTTGTTCAGGTTGTCTTACATGCTATTGTATTGGACCGTACTCAGGTTTCTTCAGGCCGACCAGTTGTATCCATTGAGCCAGATTTGGACTCTGGATAGATGGCAGACTCTTGAGAAGTTTTTAATCACTTTCACCTATGTACAGTATATGTGTTTTACCAATTGTTTGTCTATGAATTTGTTATAAATAAAATCATTTTGTGATATTGCTTTTAAGTATGCCTATAAAGTCCATTCTTTCCAAATCTAATGTCTATTCCTCCATTTGTTCATTCGTGGATGAGGATGGTCAATCAAATATTGCCATATGAGAAACTCATAAATGAACATAGATGCTGCCCAAAGAAATATAACACAATTTGGGATGCATGGTGTTCTTCTACCCTCACCATATCCAATAATTGGTATTGCTCAAATTATATCAGCCCCTTGATTGAGGCTCCTTTCACACCTAAGCTTATCAATTACTGGTGTTTTTTGGGCTTTTTTTGCAGCTTTTTACAAGCTTTTTTAAAAGGTTTTAGAAGTGTATTACATGCATTTTACAGCTTCGGGTGTTTTTGTTAAGCCAATAGAAAGCACTAGGGGGAGGAGAGGGAGAAGAAATTAGAGATGGAGAGCTGCTATTTGAGCATTTTACAAGTGTTTTTCTGCTCAAGTCGGGTGTTTCTATTGAAGTTTATGGGGCGCTTGTAATCTGCCAAAAAGAAGCTTGTGTACTTTTTTGAGCTTCAGGCGTTTTGCTTAAGGCGACAAAATGCTCATATGTGACAAGGGGCCATTGAAAAGAATGAGATTTTGCTTGTTGGGCATGTAGCACCCTGGTCCTAAACAGGGCTGCTTACAAATTTAGTTCTGCTAGGTGATAACTTGCCTGGCTAATTGTTAGGAAGATTTACCGACTGCTGCCCTAAACTTGAGTTTGGTTCACCTCACTCTTCTGTCACTAGGTGGCATTGTCTTCTGTGGCATTATAATGACAAGGGCATAATGAATTCAGATTAGGAGTGGATATGTTGTCTCAGCCAATTGGCAGGGGTTTCTTTGGCCCCCTTGGCCTGCTTGGAGAGCCTATTCCATCCGCCGTATGGGTAGCTGAATCATTGCCAGTGGTGAAGGAGTAGCAGTTGCCATAAAGGACGACCACTCCTGTTGCGAGAGGCAATGAGGATCAAGGCCAGAGGTAAAGGGGAAGCAGTTGCCACAAAGGGACAACCACTCCTGTTATCAGAGACCAGTGTATGGAAGTCTGAAGAAGTACCAGTGCAACCTTTTAACCACCCGGGGACGGTGAAGAAGTGGGAAAGCTTCAGCAGAGTGCCAAGTCAGGGACTCAGTGGGTTAGCGTGGGTGAAGCTTGAGGAGAATACAGCGGGTTAGCTGTGGAAGAGCTCAGGTGATCCAGCAGCAGCTAGGATCTTGGAAGTCCACAGATCTACAGTGGGATACTATGAGTTGTGAGAGAGGATCTACAACGGGATACTATGAGTTACGTGTACATTTCTATATTGACTGTTGAAAGTTCAGTTGCCATAGGGGACAGCAGTCCTACAAAATAGAGTTGCTGCATCCAGCTTAAAGGCCCTCTACCTGTATAGCTGTCTGCCTATTGCTTTTTTTGTCTTGGAGTCTGCCAATTGCTATTACATCTGCCTAAGGGTGTCCTGGCCCTAACCCTCTCTTCCCCAGTTCTTGTTAAGAGACAATAAATCTCTTTTTGCATTCAAAAAGTGACTGGCGCCCATGTTTCCAACTTGCATTACACCCACCATGCCTAGTAACCTGCACCCTGAGGAGGAAGGTCAGCTCTCCCTGACTCTGGAGTCACCACTAGGCATATAGAGGGTGGGAACACCGCTACAGGCATTTTGGAGCTTCAGAGCCGAGCATTTTACAAGCTGAAAAATGCTCAGGTGTGAACAGGGCCTGAGGGAAATTACACAGTCATCATTATGACCTAGTTCCCCTTTTACTGCTTATGCTATGTCATATGACCAGGAGAATAACTATAAGGCTCCTTTCACACTGGAGCTGCCCAGTAAAACACCGCTAATTTGCGGCGCTTTACCGTTATAGCGGTGCTATGGCGCCGCTATTCGGGCAGTGGCAGTGCGTTTTTAACCCCCCCCCCCCACAAGGGGTTAAACAGGGGTAAAAAGTGCCAGTTTGCGGCGCTCCCGAATCGTTGTTCACCGCTTTGGGAGCGCTGCCCATTGTTTTCAATGGCCAGGGGCAGCCTAGGAGCGGTGAATACACCGCTCCCACACCGCTGTAAAGATGCGGCTTGCAGGACTTTTTTTACCGTCCCGCAAGCGCACCGCCCCAGTGTGAAAGCACTCAGGCTTTCACACTGGGGTGTATTGGGGGGAGTTTTTCAGGCGCTTTTTAGTCGCTATTTTTAGCGCAAAAGCGCCTGAAAAACTCCTTGCTGTGAAAGGGGTCTAGGTGGATTTCTTTCTTTGGCAATCCAAGCAAAGTTATGTATGCATTTTCAATAACATGTTTGTAAAACTGAATTCTGTAATTTACGGTGCTCATGTTGAGCATTTTGTTTCCTATGCTAATGTAATGCATCTTCGTCAATAAAAAGAGTTTTAAAAAAAAATAGCGCAGGGTCAGATCTAGGGAGTCTGATTTGATGGGCAGTAAAAAAAAGGTCAGGGGGGCATATTGTCAACACACCTCCATTTTATCCTCTCCAGCTAGTTCTCCTTGTTTTCTTTGTCTTTCCAGCAGTGGCAGCCCCTCCATTAGGGGCGCATGGGTCCGGCCCCCCCATCCATGCGTCTGGCACCCTGATCTACATGCTGGATGCATGGATTCCAATGGGGGGGGGGGGTGATTAGAGCTAAAGGCTCTAATAGGCTTCAAAAAAGGGAGGGCTCAGGGCGAATATTCACTATTGTAACACTAATTCTCCTCCTGGCCAATCAGGAAGTGGGTCATGAGACCCATCACCCGATTGGCTGAAAGGAGATCCGATCGCCAGGAGGAGAAGGGAGGAGACGCTGGGAAACGAAGACAACAGCCGCCCGTAGAGAAGCCGCCACCTCCCGGAGTGCGTCCCGTGAGATGGGCTAAGTTTGGGGCCCCCCGGTGGGGGGGGGGGGGTTCTGTACCATCCATGACCCGACAGGGGGGGTGGCGGCAGGTGGATTGTTTGATGCCCCCCCCAAAAAAAAAGACCACCAACGCAACCACTGCTTTCCAGGTCTCCCCGCTGCCACTGCTGGTGTGTAAATCAATGTCAGGCTGTAATACAGTGTGGCAGAGATGCAGGGAACTAAACTAATGTTCCCTCTGTACCAAGAATCGCAATGCGTAACGTCTGATATTACTTCCAGGTAGTGCAAAGGCGGTGTAGGAGAGAACAAGGAATGCTGAAATGCACTGCTATCTGCACTGGATGAAGATGACATCCCCTCCCTTACGCCACATGAGGGAGGACCCCCTTCCCTCCCCTTTTATACCAGTCTCCCTTCACCTTAGCGTTCCCCCTTCATATTGGAATCTCCCCATCACATCAGAGTTCTACCTTCATATTGGAGTCCCCCCTTCACATTGGAATCCCCCCTTCACATTAGAGTCAGACCCCTCATATTAGAGTTCTTTGGAGGGTAGGTTGATGGTGATGGATCTTGGAGATGGAAGTGGGTTTTAAATGCAAAGTGTGTCATTTCTGAAAAACAAGCCCTAAATCCAAACTGTAAGGGCTTATGCATTGCAGTAACACATGCGTGCTGTAGTATGCTACTGCACATGTTTGTGTGATCCAGAGCACTCATTCCAGCCATAGAGCTAAACCTGAAGTGAAATGAAGGATGGCGCTTTCAAATTCAAAGTCCAAACACTGGCACGCTATCAGAAAAGTATAAGCAAAACATATTTGCAACCATATGACAAAGTGACATTTTGGGTTCCTCAAGCAAATAAAATCTGTAAAAAGACACCTCAATGAATTTTGCTGATTACAAAAATTATGAAAAAGAATAAAATTATATGTGAAAAAATGAAACAATGCTATACCCTGCAGACACAGAGAGAATTTACATTAAAGCTTATCTCCAGGAAGAACAAAAACGCTCCCTTGCAGTAGGGTTGCTCCCAAGCTACAAAGGTTAAATGCAAATGTATGTCTAGGGGTGCAGAAAGCACTTTTACTTACCTCCTCCTCTGTTCCCTCTAGCAGAAATGCTATTGTCTACTTTCTTGTGATCCAGCAGTGGATTGTCCCTTGGTGTCCTCATGTCTAGTACAGGGCTATGGGCTCTGCATTGCTCTTGATGACGTAAAAGGACTTCCAGAGCACAGAGGAGAAGAGGCTGCAGAGACCGGTCTTACAACCCAGATGGGTCGGGTAGGTAAAAGTGCAGCCTCCTAGACATAAAAGAGCATTCATCCCTGGCAGTGCAGGCGACCATTTTTTGTGTTCTCTGGAGGACCGTCCACTGTATATATATATATATATATGTCACTACTTTGGCGTTATATACCGGGGTTATGGCAGTAGATAGCTGCCATAACCCCGGTATATATTTTTATACAGCAGGTGATCCTCTTTCAGATAAAAGTGGTCGCGGCGGCGGATTCGCCACGGTATCACCTTTATGAACCCCCCGTCGCTTCCCCGTCGTTAGTGGCGAAAACGATCCAGTGCTGGAGGGAGGGGCAGGAAGTCAGATGAGGGCAAGATGGCCCCCACTCGACTCTTTGCCCTTGTCAAACATCACTTCTGCCCTCCAGCCTTAAAGTGGTTGTCAACACGTGACAACCACTTTAACATACAGGTAAGCCTATAATAAGGTTTACCTGTAGGTGCCCTGCATATCTCCCAAACCTGCATGGTTTAGGAGATATACAGTGTACTAGTGGTCATTTCGCCACATGCAAGGCTGTTTCTTCACTGAGATCGTGCCGTGACTGGCGGCTCCCCCGCGCACGCGCGAGAGTGACGTCGTGCGACTCCGGCCAGTCACAGAGCCGGAGTCGCGGACCCGGAAGGAAGAGGGGCTGAAGATGGATGCTGCCAGCACAGGGGACATCTCTGGACGTCACAGGCTTCGTTTGCAGGTAAGTGACACATAATGAATGTGTCACATGCGATGCATAGTAGCCCATCAGGGTTTACTTCCTCTTTAAAGGGCCCTTTTTTGTGTGTATAAGTAAAATTAGTTTTTTTTTTTTTTAAGGCATGATTTGATTGTATAATTTTTTGTTTGTTTCCCCTTCTATTGGTTGAAATAGGTGGATGTGTTTCTTTTTTCAACCAGACTAACCATGTAACTAAGCAAAGCGTGGTCACACCAAATATTGATTTGACTTTGATTTCTCTTTACTTTCCATTTTGTTAATTGATAAAAATAAATTATTAACACTTCTATTTCTGAATGCATTCTTCATTTACGCAATTTTTTCACACCTGCCTAAAAGTTTTTTGTACAGTACTCTATATTCCTATTTGCTCATTGTTACTCCTGTTTAGTTCCCCTACTCTTTAGTTGTTCCGCTCAATGATGGTACCTTGAAGAGGAAGTAAACCCTGATGGGTTTTACTTCCCCTATGTTACCCTGCAATGTAAAAGCATAATGGGCTAGTATGCATCGGATATTAGCCCATTATGTGCCACACACCTGCATTGGAAGTCCGCAATGTCCCACGATGTCTCCTCTCCAGGCCGCGTCCATCTTCTGCCCCTTTTCCTTCCTGGGCTGCAATCTCCGGCTCTGTGACTGACCGGATTTGCGTGACATCACGATCTCAGTGAAGGAATGACACGGAGACCGTTTCTTTACTGTGCATGTACCTGGGGATGTGGGCACATCACAGCGCACTGCATATCTCCTAAACCATGCAGGAAGCAATGGCTTATGTGGCTCTGCTCCGCAGCTGCTTGCTTCCTCTACCGCTGGCTTCTTTCACAACACTGATGCCCTAGGATGGCGGGTCGGCAACCCACGATCTGGCATTGCCAACCAGCCATTCCAGAGCAGGAGGTCGGGTCCACATTAGAGGGTTCCGTGGGCCACATGTGGCCCCCGGGTCACTGTTTGGACACCCTGGTCTAAACCCTCTAACTGCTACTTTGTCTGAACAGCTTAGTCTGTTAAAGGAAGTTTAAAAATAACAGACTTACTGGCTGGATCACCAGATGAGAACTAAGTGGGAAAAAAAGCCTAAACAAGAAAATAAATACAGCCATCACATCTAAAAATAAGTAAGCTGCAATATTTTTGTTCTTGGGTTTAATACCAAAATTGATATTTGATTATTTTTTTAGTTTTCTTTTTACTTGGCTGTTTACAAGTTGGAAATTGCATGGACCCTGCTGTCCTCATTCATTGTATTGCCTAGCCGTCTGTGCCCACAACTATGATCTGCAATTATCTTTTTACAATGTTTCTATTACCCTGTGGTCACCCAGAGAAAATTACAGTAACCATTTGTATTTCTAAGCTAAAACATTGTTTTTTTTCCTGGAGAAAACATAATGATGATTAAACTAGCAGTTAAAAATAATGTCTTTCACATGTGTAATTCAGTCAGTCAAACATATTAATTGGACTTATGTTAAGATAACATTTCCAGAAAGAAACGCAGCTTGCTTATTAATTATTCATTAGTCTGTATTTCTTCCTGCACCACACAAATTTGTATATAATCTTATTTTCCTTTTCTTGGTGACCCCAGGGAGCTCAGTGTTGCTTGGAAACAAAAGATGACTTGTAAAAGGTGAATGCGGTGACTAGGACAGCTAGGACAATGCTATCTATCATATCGCAGCTTCTCCTTGGGCTGGGGCAGCCAGTGTTACATTATTTTTACTTCTCTCTCTCTCTCTCTGTATAAGTCAGGCCTCCTTTTTGATTCAATGGTATTGCATGCACAGGTGGTGTTCTCTAGCAGTGACGGTCGGTGGGTTTTTTGGGGGGGGGGGGGCGGCAAATAACCACCCAGTAGGTCAGCACTTACCCCATCATGGCGTGGTGCAGGCAGCGGCTCAGCGGGCAGCAGCTCCGAGTCCTCTCCATGGCAGCCAGGAAGTGGGCAGTGTGGTCTAACGGCTCCGATCCCTCTCCATGGTGGCTTCCAGCTCACCCCCTCCTCCTCCTAGGCGTCCAATAGGATCGCCTGTCTTTCCAGCCCATCGGGTGATGGGTAACAGACCCGCTTCCCGATTGGCCGGGAACAGGATCAGTGTTGGAAAAGCAAATATTCATTCGCTGTTGCAACACACCTGGGTGGGCTCGGGACGCAATGCTCTGCGCCCCGAGCCCACCCTATTTTGAAGCCTATTAGAGCCCCCAGCTCTAATCAGGTGCTTCAAAAGACACACCCCCCCCTTTTACCAAGAGGTAGCTACCCCAGCTCCATCCACATGGAAGGCGGGGAAAAGGCTACGTGCAGCTGCAGGGGGTATAGGAGGACCAAGTATTGTGAAGTTTAATCAAAGAGTACTGAACAGGGGCGCCACAATGGAATGGAATGGGTTAAAAAATCAGCCATCAATGATTAACTCTCTTTAACTTTCCATTCACATAGAGAGGTCGCCCCTGTGCTCCAGACTGGAGCACAGGATGACCTTTCTTTGGTTAAACTTCACAATGCTTTGTCCTCCTATACCCCCGTAGCTGCACATAGTAGGCATGTGCGATTTGTTCCGTTCCGAATTCGTTTAACAGATTTTTCACAATTCGGACGAATCCAAATTTCCAATTTCTGAATTTTTCAGAATTTTCTAATTCAAAAATTCGGTAATCCGAATACTGCAAATTTGAAAATTCGGTAATTGGAAAAGCCGAAAATCAGAAATTCGGAAATCCGAAAATGCGAAAATAAGAAAAAACATTTGAAATAATAACTAACTAATAAATAACTATTCAATTATAGGTATTGGAATTTCCTTGAAATATGGCTGTTAGTGATAAATTCATATTTAAGTTCACTAACAGCCAAATTTGAAAGGAAATTCCAATACCTATAATTTAATAGTTATTTATTAGTTAGTTATTATTTCAAATGTTCTTTCCTATTTTCGCATTTCCGAATTTTCAGATTTTCGGATTTTTTTACTTCCGAATTTCCGAATATCGAATTTCGGTATTTTCGAATTTCCGAATTTCGAATCCCGAAATTTCGATTGTCCAAATTCAGAATTTTTCGAATTCCCGAAGAAATAAAAAAATGACGGAACAAAAACAAACAAATATTTTGGCTGTGCACAAGCCTAGCACGTAGCCTTCTCCCCGCCTTCCATGTGGACGGAGCTGGGGGCACTTCTGGGGTGACCGTTTGAGCTCAGGTGTACTGCAATGGTTGAATATATCCCCTGAAGAAGCCAAGGTTGGCGAAATATATTGGGACAGTATTCTACGCTTCAGCCATCACCATCCAAAGCAATATTGAGTCTGAATTGTGATGTTATTCCACCAACATTTGGTGTATCTCTTTTAATTTAATTTTCTATGTGTGTTTTATATTCAATACAATAAAATGCTATGCTTTTAAATCTTGGTGTATACAAATTCTTTGCTGGCACCCTAAAAATCCCAAATCTCCTCTGTTGTTCTATATGTCTAACTTTGGGATGAGGTGCCGAATATATTAGTGCCATCCTAATACCATGTCCACAAAATATTTATACAGAATATTCAGCCACTGGATAAAATTGGGGCCAAAGCCACATAGGCAATGCCACAGGTATGTATTCCCATACAAATGCTTTAGCGGCATCTAGCAAGACCACCATTCTTGTGCCAGTGAAGTCATGGGCAGCCTGCCGATTGATGAATAGGCACCGGGTGTTAAAGGCAGTATATTTCATAGGCATAAATCCTGTCTGGTCAAAGTGAACCAGGGAAGCAATGACCTTATTAAGCCGCAATGCCAAAATCTTAGCAAGGATCTTAAAGTGGCGCTCCATCCAAAAGGAGAAGTTCCACTTTAAGGACTAGTCCCCCGCTCCTCTTGTTGAATTGGCACTTTTGAGGAGCGGGTAACCGATTTTGACTCGCTTCCACTTCTGTTCTGACTGCCTAGGTGGTCGGAAACGGAAGTTCTCCTCCCTACTCTCCGCAGTCGTCTGGGACACTGACAGGGTACTGCCTGCGCTGTCGTCTGGGACACTGACAGGTCCCAGAAGACTGCATTGACCAATCACGATGCACAGCGCTACTTGCGCATGCGCAGTGGGCACCCGGCTGTGAAGCCACAAGCTGTCACAGCCGGGTTCCCATAGTGAAGATGCCAGCATAGAGGAATGAAGATAATGGGTGAGACCGACTGGAGTGTGGCTTTTAATTTTTTCACAAGTGACTGGAACTCTTCTTTAATGTCAGTTTGTAACAAAGAAATAGGACAAAATAATGTGTTCTCTAGTTTATACATGGATCAGCTATACCTTTATGACCACCCACCTAATATTGAGTAGGTCTCCCTTTTGCTGCCAAAACAACCCTGACCTGTCGAGACATGGACACCACTAGACCTCTGATGGTCTGCTGAGGTATCTGGCGCCAAGCCAACAGTAGCAGACCCTTAAGGTCCTGTAAGTTGCAAGGTAGGGCCTCCATGGATCAGACTTGTTTTTCCTGCACATCCCACAGATGCTCAATTTGATTTAGATCTGGAGAATTGTGAGGCCAAGCCAACACCTCAAACTCATTGTTGTGTTCCTCAAACCATTTTTGAACAATTTTTGCAGTGTGGCAGGGCCCATTATCCTGCTGAAAGAGACCACCGGCATCTGGGAATACCATTTCCAGGAAGAGGTGTGCTTCGTCAGGTAGGAGGTACATGTCAAGTAACATCCATCATTGTAGGTGCTGTTTATTCAGTGCATTTGAGGTTTTTTTTATAACCATGCTAACGCCAGTATCACATTAATATTACAATTGTAAGCAGTACATAGGCAGGTTAGTTTCTTATCAAAGTCTAAGGAATCTGAGCATGTGCCAGAATAGTTAGTATAATGCCAAGGATATTGGTTGCAGCAGAGAAGGCATACAAAATGCATGCATACATGTGTATGCATAGTTTAAAATTTCTTGGTTTGCAATTTTAGTTGCTAAATTACACCATAGGTATTGTTTGCATATAAAAAGATAATTGTGAATTAGGGATGGGCGAATGGTTCAGCTCGAGCATGAGTTCGGGCCAAACATTGGCTGTTCACTGACCAACCGAATTATCGGGCTGTTCGACCGTTTGACCACAATGCGCAGCTGCACAGTGCATTGAAAGCCCCGATTGGCTGAAGCAGTAAAGGCTTTACCCAATCAGGGCACAGAGCACTGTCAGAGCCATGATTGGACACTGTCATGATGACTCTATCCAATCATGGCTCATTGCTCTTAGTCCCGCCCCGCACTATTAAAGTATTCTTTCTTATAGCGGCCATTTTCAGTGTGATTTTGGCGTGGAGAGAGATAGAACAGGGCTCTGTTCAGTACTACTAGACAGTTAGTGTATTGTAGTGTGCTATTGTGATTGTATTGTCAGTGTAGAATATTAGTTTGGTGTCAATCGAGGGATAGTGTGAGTGTAGTGACGACCATCATTCATCTTTGCATTAGTGTGCAGCTAGAGTAGGGACAGTTCAGATAGTGTCAGCGTAGTGTGGTGACGAGTCATTCATCTTTACATTAGTGTATATCTAGAGTAGAGACAGTTCAGATAGTGTGTTTGTAGTGCATTGGCCACTATTCATTTTTACATTAGTGTGCATGTAGGGACAGTTCAGATAGTGTCAGTGAAGTGACCGTTTAACACCATATATTTCATTTCATATAGTTCTGTGTGTTACTGAAAGTTTAACGCTATATATTTCATTGCGTTACTGCAAGCTTAACGCCATATAGTTCTGTGTGTTACTGCACGCTCAAGGCCATATAGTTCATTGCATTACTGCAAGTTTCACTCAATATACTTCATTGCGTTACTGAAAGTTTAACGCCATATAGTTCTGTGTGTTACTGAAAGTTTAACGCCATATAGTTCTGTGCGTTACTGCAAGTTTAAAGCCATATAGTTCTGTGCGTTACTGCAAGTTTAACGCTATATAGTTCTGTGCGTTGCTGCAAGTTTAACGCTATATATTTAATTGCATTACTGCAAGATTAACGCCATATAGTTCTGTGCGTTACTGCAAGTTTAACACCATATATTTCATTGGGTTACTGCAAGTTTAACACCATATATTTCTGTGCGTTACTGCAAGTTTAATGCTATATAGTTGTATGCATTACTGCAATTTTAACGCATATATTTCATATAGTACGCATTTAACATAGTATATTTCTGTGCGTTACTGCACGTTTGACGCAGTATATTACAATATATTATAGTGTATCCATGGGGTGTGTCTGTGTAGTGAGTACTAAAATTTACCACTTGCCGACCGCCCACTGTCGCCTGACGGCGGCAAAGTGGTTCGATAACGCAAACCGCCGTCACCTGGCCACCGGAGGAGTCAGCTGAGTTATTTGAACACAGCATCAGCTACTTGCTCCTTGACGATGCACAGCCATTACTCAAATCAGATGTTGGTTCTGAGGTTGAGGAAGGCAGGAACATGAGCCCACAGAGAGGGGAGAACTATGGTACACAATTTGACATTCATGTTCCCCCAGCCGCAGTGTATTGCCAAGTTGTCTCCAGGGGTAATGAGGATGGAGGAGATGATGATAGAGCAGAGGAGGAAAGTGAGGGTGAGGCACAACCCCAATGAGGCAGCCATCATGAAAGAGTAGAGAGCAGCCATTCTATTCCATCATATTGTGGAGCTGTTATCTTCTGGCCCACTTCCCACAGCTGCAAAGTCCACGTTACTGCTGACACGTGGTCCAGCAAGCATGGGCTGGGATGATATATTTCGTTCACAGCACACTGGGTAACACTGCTTGCAACTCGGAAGGATGCAAGACAGGGCTCAGTGCTGCAGCTTGTTGTGCTCCCATGTCTCCATACAGCTGGTGATGATGCGAGATTTGTCAGTTTTACCCCCTCCTCCTCCTCCATGCCCTCCTCTGCTGAATTGTCCATTGAACCTCAAGTACCCCCTAAGCGTTCAAAGGGCTATTCAATAAGTCAGGCTAAAAGGTGCCATGCAGTGCTTTAGCTGGTGTGTCTAGGGGACATTAACCACACCGGAGCAGAGATTCTTGCAGCTCTGCATGGACAGGCCCAAAGGTGGTTCACGTCATGCCAGCTGGAGCCAGGAATGGTGGTGTGCGATATTGGCACAAACCTCCTGTCTGCACTTAGACAGGGAAAGTTGACACATGTGCCATGCCTGGCACATGTCCTCACTTTGGTGGTGCAGCATTTCCTAAAAAGGTACCCAGGATTGGAAGATCTGCTAAAGCAGGCCAGAAGAGTCTGTAGCCATTTCAGGCAGTCTTACACAGCCGGTGTTCGGTTGGCTGAAATTCAGTGAGAATTCCACCTGCTCGTAAGCCGCCTAATTTGTGACATGCCCATCAGGTGGAACTCGACTTTGGCAATGCTGCAGCGGCTGTACATGCAGCAGAGGGCCGTCAATGAGTACCTGTGTGAGTATGGCACAATGACAGGCTGCTCAGAAAGGATGCATGCACTGTACTGTCACCATTTAAGGAGGCCACAAGGATGGTGAGCCGTGTCAGTGCATGTATCAGTGGCACAATCCCTGTTGTGTTCCTGCTGAAGCAGACTCTGCATGGCATTATTGACAGGGCACTCGAAGCAGAGCAGCGGGAGGAAGAGTATGACTTCCTTTCCACTCAAGGCCCACTTTATGCAGACACCATCGTTCCTATGCCACAGAACACACAAGAGGAGAAAGAGGAGGATTCCGTCAGTTTTGGAGGCATTGAAGCAGAGGAAGACATACGTCAAACAGTAAACAATGGCTTTACATCCGCAGAACCCTTGGGAGTAGTACATGGCTAGGAGGAGGCAGTTCCAGATACTGAGTGACCCTGAGGAGCCTGCTTCTCTTGCCTCGGCAAATTTGCAGTGCATGGGCTCCCTTATGGTTCAAAGCCTGCGAAAGGACTCAAGTATACGTGGCATAAAGGAGAAGCATCACTATTGGTTGACAACCCTCCTTGACCACCGGTATAGGGGGAAAGTCTCAGAATTCATCCGGTCCCCACAGAGAGTGCAGAAGATGAAATCTCTTATGGACACCTTAAAGAGGATTTTATTGAAAGTTTTTCCCAACTCTGGTAGGTTACAGTGTCGCAGAAAACGTAGTTTTTTTGTTTTTTACAGAAACAATTTTTTATTAAGTTCAAGCATGTACAGTAACAATATCGATAACATAGTGATTTGCTGTGTAACAAAGAGCATGAATGGGTAGATTACTGTTTACGTTCAGCCATAGTAAATACAATAGTGTTCAATATTTGCATTAGCCATCTCCAAAGAATAAGTCCATAATAGTCCTAGCAGGTCCCCTCGCTTATAGCCTGAGGCAACAGTGGGGTAGGAAGGAAGGGAGGGAGGGATTGGGGGGCGGGAGTGGAGAAGAAGGATGGAGGGTGCGGACCATGGGGGTAAGGATAAAAGAAGATGGGAGAAGGGGGGGGCAGGGGGGGAGGGGAGAGAAGGGAGCCCACAGAAGAGAGGAGGTCTAGGTCGTCCGATCAATAGGGTTATCAGTGTGGGACAGTGGACCCATCTAGATATGGGTCTAACCACATGCATCTATCCAATTCTCCCGTAATTAGTAAAAAATTTTTTGGACAGCGTCTACTTTCGTAGGAAATTCTGTATAGTGGTGGTACAGCGTTAACTGCCTTCAACCATGTGGCCCTGGTAGGGGGATCTGCAGATTTCCAGTGTATCAAAATTTCCCTCATAGCAGAACAGTGTAAAAGTCAGACACAATTTGGTGTACCTGTCACCCTCCACATAATCCATATAGCTTAGCAGCATAAGTCGTGGGTCCAGGGTAATACTCAATCCAGTCACGTCTCTCGGGGTGTGAGCCACTGCCTCCCAATATGAGCGTATTTTAGGGCAGGACCAAACCATATGCCAGAAGGAGCCGGGTTCCGATGCACATCTGGTGCACATTGGATCACGCTGGGGGTATATAGCCGCTTGTCTCTGAGGGGTATAATATACCCTGTGTATACAGTTTAACTGTATGAACCTATCCCTAGCTGAGATTAGGGAAGGGATGAATGTAGAAACACAGTTCTCCCACTCTTCCTCCCCCAGTTCTGGAATATTTGCTCTCCATTTGTCCATGGTTCGTTTCAGCTTAGTGTCGTAGGCCACGGTAAGGTAGAGATACAGGGAGGGTAATGGATTTCCCATCAACCGGAGATGAGGAGGCACTCCACTCCGACAGCATGCCTCAGCTGCCAGTAGCGGAATTCAAAAGATCGAGGCACTGAGTATGTTTCCCTCATCTCACAAAATGATACAAACCTGCTATTGGTCATTATGTGTTTAAGTGTGGTGATCCCTTTCTTGGCCCATATAGATGGATCGGGAATGGTATTCAGAGGGGGAAGTGAAGGGTTGCCCCACAAGGGAGTATGAGGCGAGAAGTGGTTAATTGTTTTTGTAAATTGTTCTAGCCTGTTGTCATACAACTGTGGCTCTCATAGGTTTAGTAATTGAGTGAGCCTTAACTTCCCTAAAGACTAAATTGCTAATGGCCGCATACGAGCCCAGTACAGCCACCTCCAATCTCACCGCCGGGTTCTGCTTGGGCTGGGAGAGCCACCATCGTACCGTGACAAGCACCGCCTCCCAAAAGTAAAGCTAGAAATTGGGAAGCGCAAGGCCCCCACTCGAGAACGGAAGGCTCAGTAGGGGATACACATTGCTCTTTAAATATTCCTCAACAGTAGCACCCACCCACCTGCACCACCAGGTACGTAAATTCCTCCACCCACTTCAGCTGTGTCTGCGTATCTATGCAGGGAACCGAGGGACGCAATGGTAACAACACTGATTTCTCCCAATTGATGAGAATCCTGGAGTATTTGCCGTATTGGTCAAAGAGAACCAACGCTGCTCAGAGAGAGGAGGATGCATCCGCTAAGTATAGCAGGGAGTCGTCAGGGTATAGTGACAGCTTTTCCTCTATCGGCCCCACTGTTATCCCCCTCACCCCCGGGTCCGCTCTAAGTAGGACAGCCAATGGTACCAGGGCCAGGATGAACAAGCCCTGGGAGAGTGGGCATCCCTGGGGAGTCCCCCGCCCAAGAGAGAAACATTCAGAGAGGTTGTTATTGGTATGAACTTGAGCTCGTAGTTGACATACAATAGCTGCAGCCAAGATAGAAATTTGGGGCTAAACCCAAGTTTCGCCAGTACTGTCCACAGGTAGCCCCACTCGACCAAGTCATAAGCCTTCTCAGCATCGAGTGAGGCCACCACCCCACCCCGTCACAAGCGGCCATAGCTATGTGGGTATAGAGCCATCGTATGTTTATATCCGCACCCCTCCCTGGCATAAATCCTGTCTTATCAGGATGTACCAGTTCCGTTATTACAGTATTCAATCTATTGGCTAGAATTTTGCTACCAATTTGGCATCCACATTTAAAAGGGAAATGGGGTGATAGGTTGAGCAATGAGTGGGGTCTTTTCCTGGTTTAGGGATCACTATGATTACTGCTTCCCCCATGGATTTAGGCAGTCCACCTGCCTCAAACGATCCTGTAAGCAACGCCTGTATCTGTGGGGTCAGTACTTCCTCATAGGTCTTCTAAAACCCCAAAGGGATGCCGTCAGGCCCCGGAGTCTTACTAGGCTGCAGCATCGCTAAAGCCTTCTGTATCTCTGTCTCTGTAATAGGTCAAGTTTTCTGCGGTAGGTATCGGTAAGTATCGGAATGTCCACGGTTTCTAGGTAGGAGGTCAATTCGTCCTGGTCATATGTAGCTCGGGAGCTGTACAAGGCATGGTAAAGCAATTGTTTATCTCTGTCGGGGCAATCAGGCGGGCACCAGAGGAGTCCAGGATACATGGGATGCTAACCCCACCCATCTGCTTCTTAGAGAGCCAGACCAATAGTTTACCCGTTCGCTCCCCCTGTTCGAAAGCAGTTTATTTTTCCGTCAATGTTGTTCTTAGAGAGACTACCTTTTGAGTCAGGGAGAGCAGTTGGCCATAGTGCTGTGGGTCGTGGGATCTAGTATAAAGGCCCTCCTGCCTAACAGCTTCCGCCTCTGTCCTGGTCAATTCTGCCTTTCGTTCCCTCCGAACCCCAGCTATAATGGACTGGCATTGCCCACGGGCGAACACCTTGAATGCATCCCATAACACCATCACCAAGGCTGAGCCAGGGTTATCCTTTCAGTACACCTCAGACTCCCCCGTGAACCTGTTCCCCATCTCTTCATCCATAATCCAATATCCGGAAAGTCTCCAGAGTTTGTTGAAACATCCAGGCTCAGAAACATTGGGGCGTGATCTGACACTCCCCTTGGCAAGATCTGGATGTCCCGTACACTAGGCAGGAGAGATCTGCCCACATGCAGGAGAAGGTCCTGTAACACGCCGAGGGGCATGTATAGGCTCTCACGCTAGGGTTCTTCCATTTCCATGCATCTACTAAGCCATATGCCACCAAGTCGTCAGTCCCAAGCTCGACAACCCATCTGACTTCAGTCTATCCATATCCGAGTCAGGGACCAGATTGAAATCACCCAAGAGAACCACATTATCAGAAGTAAATGCAGTAAATTTTGTTCAGCAGTCTAATCCAGGCTGGGGGGGCATATACACAACAACTATAACGCATGTTAAGGAGTAAATCTGGGCATGTATAACCACGTATCTGCCGTCCGGGTCAAGGTTCAGGTCCGGTAACTTGAAGGGAAGCGACCTGCGTACCAGGATGCTCACCCTTCTGGAAAAGTTGGAATAGGTGGCCTGATAGTGGTGCCCCACCCATGCCTTTTTAAGGCCGAGGGTTCTGCCACCCACTAAGTGAGTCTCCTGGAGCACACAAATATGGGGGCTGCTTGCCTTCACGCATTGAGACACTAGGGAGAGTTTAATCTGGGAATTCAGCCCCCAGGTGTTCCAGGAGAGGATATCAAGGAATGCCATGGCCAGGAGGGAGCTTTTTGTCAGGATAGGCAGGCCACTTTGTGGACAGATAACCACCCCCCGGGACCCAGAGCAGGCAGACACAGGAATTAAGGCATGTTAAATGGGCGCATTCAAAGGCAATCCATGTCACACAGTACGTTTTAGTATAGTCAAACATAGAAATATAAAACCCAAACATAACAGTCCCCTGAGGCCCATGCATAATCAATTTTTCCCAGCGGCTGTGTTGAGTCATTTCTGAGCGGTGCCTTTACTTTTTTTCATCACCCAGAGGTGCAGGAGAGTGTCAGGAATACAGTGGACCTGGATAGAGGGGTTTTACACCTGAATAAAAGCCAGGATTTATTCCGGAATCGGGAGCTCTTCTATAGTGCGTCCGCTCCCTCCGCCATCTTGGAGACACCCCCATTCCACAATTTATTTAGTCCTTGCCGCCCAGGGCTGTCAGCTTCCACATCCCATCGGCACATGGTAGACGATTATCTAGGGCAGGGTTGCCAACCGCCAGTAAATTTACTGACAGTTTGTAAAAATCAGTGATTTTTACAACTGTCTATAAATATCAGTGTCTGATAATTTGTCATGCTGTGCTAACTTTTTAAGTGTAAACCAGGCAAACTACTTGATATGGGTATTGTCAGTGTTTCCATGTTGTGTTTACATATCAATTGACTTAGTTTTTAGTAGGAGTTCTGTTATTTTTCGGGTTGCCAGTAAAAAATGGGCTCCGCCAGTAAATTCTCCATGTTTTGCCAGTAAAAAACACTTCAGGAGGTTGGCAACACTGATCTAGGGGCGAAAACAGAGATGGAGAGCTTTCCAGTCGACAATCCACTGGCTTACTGGGTCATGAGAACAGACCACTGGCCAGAACTTGCCCAGTATGCTATTGAGCTGCTGGGTTGCCCTGCATCCAGCGTGCTTTCCTAACGGGCATTCAGTGCTACTGGAGGTTTTGTTACTGATACTAGAACGCGTCTGTCCACAGACTCCGTGGACTGTCTGAATTTTATCAAAATTAATCAGTCCTGGATTACCAACAGCTATGAAGCCACTGATGCCGATATTTATTTTTGGGATGTGGAATTTCTGCAAGACTTCTAGGCTGCCTAGAGTTGTGGGTGTTGATTTCATGTGGAAGAATGTTTTTGGTGTAGGCTTCATGGGTACAATTAACACCCAAAAGACCAATTTTTCTGCACCTTTTTGACAGGTGCATATAATTGCAATTTTTTTACAGCAAGGCCAATTCTTGCTTTCACCAAGAAAGAGTACCTCTATAGGGTTATGGTGTGAAGGCGCCACTGACACCCAAAGCCCAATTTTATCGCACCTGTTACTTCTATCCAAAGTCTGTGGAAGAGACACCAGAATTTATCCAAAAAATATCTAATCGTGTTCCCAGTGCACTACATTGTGGCCTCATCATACAGACTGGCTCTCCAATCCGCTGCTTACTAAATAAAGGAAGCTTGCAGGGAAAGTGTAATTTTTTTGGCTTTATAAATGCAATTATTGCTGCAGCAGATTCTATACATGGTGCAGATGTGCCACTTTTTAGGTAGACAAAGGGGACCCACCAGGCACTATATTGAAAGGAATTTTTCATTTTTATGCTTTCACTTTAACCCCTTAACCCCCAGAAGGATTTCCCACTGTAGGAGCAGAGCACTTTTTGCGATTTGGCACTGCGTCGCTTTAACTAAAAATTGCGCGGTCGTGCGACGCTGTACCCAAACAAAATTTACGTCTTTTTTTCCCCACAAATAGAGCTTTCTTTTGGTGGTATTTGGCCACCTCTGCGTCATTTCTGATCGCCGCTATAAACAAAAAAGAGCGACAATTTTGCAAAAAAAACAATATTTCTTACTTTTTGCTAAAATACAAATCCCCAAAAAATATATAAAAAAACTAATTTATTAATCGGTTTTGGCCAATTTATATTTATATATTATTTATTATATATTATTATATAATATTATATATATTATATTATTATATATTTATATATTTATATTTATATTCTTCCTCATATTTTTGGTAAAAAAATTGTAATCAGTGTTTATTGATTGGTTTGCGCAAAAGTTGCTGCGTTTACAAACCAAGAGAATTAATTTCTGCCGTTTTTACATTTTTATTTATTTTTTACTAGTAATGGCGGCGAACTGCGAATTTTATTGGGACTTTGATATTGGAGAGGACATGTCAGACTTTTTGTCACTTTTTTGGGACCAATGACATTAGACAGCGATCAGAAATGTAAATATCCACTGATTACTGTATAAATGTCATTGGCAGTGAAGGGGTTAACCTGCAGGGGGAAATTTAGGGGTTAACTGTATTCCCTAGGCATGTTCTAACTGTAAGGGGGCTGGGCTGTCAGGGGCATAAGAGAACTAACTGATCCCAGTGAGAGGGATCGGTAGATCTCTTACATGCTGCCTGTCAGAACAGGGAACCACCATGTTTACTTCGGCGGTTCCCCGTTCTTTCCCTCTAGCAGCTCATCACAGCTCGCTGGCAGACACCGGGTCCGCCCGTGCCGTGGACATACTCATGCAGAGTGCGGCAGGCACAAAAGCGCGCCGGCGTCGGCACGCTCTCGCCCCCTAGCTGCACATCCGCGAACCGTCATTTATTTATGGCGATTCGCGGAATACGTCCACACTGCCGCAGTAAAAGGCAGTGCGCGGTCGAGAACCAGTTAAGAATCAATAAATCACTGCTCATTAAAAAATGACATTTTTTACAAACTTTTTTTTCATTGATACATGTCCCCCAGGGCAGTACCTTGACCCCCATAACTATTGAATGCCCAATTACTTGCATATATGCCTTCAAAATGGGCACTTTTGATTTTTCATGTTCGGATCCCATAGACTTCAATGGGGTTCTTTATTCGGTTCTGAACTTTCCTGATGTTCTAAAGTTCAGGTGCAAACCGAACAGGGGGTCGTTCGGCCCATTCCCTATTGTGAATACCACACAGCTAAAACAGACGTAAACTTGTGTTTCTGTATTATCTACAGTGAGCATGGTTCCCAGAATGATCCAGATGTTACTCTTGGTAGAGATTTTCCACATTTTTCATGCATGCATACAAAAATTGGAACAGATTAGAATTTTTAAATCTGTAATTGTTGATCTCATGTCTGTGGGCATCAGGAAACATTGCTGGCTAGCATCATAGGTGAAAATAAACAATCACACAGGTTAGAAACTTGTTCCCATTGCTATTGCTCATAAACTAGTGCTGTCAGCATCTTCTCTACCATGATATTATTAAAAAAAAAAAATCTCAGTAATTCTTTGAAGATTTTGCAGCCTGAGGCAGGTCAGAATGTACCTGCACATCTGATTGTGTTCAAAAGTGTAGGCTCAGTACTCAATAGGAATCATTTTTTTTTATAATATAAATGAAAAAGACCGAAAATTTTGATGAAAAAAAAGCAATTTTTTTTATTTCTTCCATAAAAAAAAGAAAAATTAAAAAATCAAATCTCTTCATAAATTTTGGCTAAAATGTATTCTGCTACATGTCTTTGGTAAAAAATAATTCAAATAATTAAGTGTATATGGTATATATACTGGATTTTTTTTTCTTATATAGTACTAATGGCGGTGATCAGCGACTTATAATGGGATTGCAATAGTGCGGCGGGCTATCTGACACAAACTGATGCTGGGGGGAACTGACTAACTGCCACTGACACTAATACAAAGATCAGTGCTAATACTATACACTGTTACTGTACTAATGACAATGGCTGGGAAGGGGTTAACATCTAGGGGCGATCAAGGGGTTAAATGTGTGCCTAACTATGTGTAATGTGTGTATTATGTGCTGATTTCTACTAAAGATCTCTCGCTTTGCAGTGATGAGAAACAGAGAGATTGTTCCCTCTGTACAGAGCCCTGTGTTGATTGCCGATCAGCAGGTTCTGACCATGAATCATTGGCCAGGACCTGCTGACAGACTGCTGCTGGTGTCGGCAGATGGCGCTTGCCTGAAACAGGGGACCCCCTGTCTTGTCACATTATTTTTTCTTTCATCTAAAGAAATTAAAGAAGTGTCAGGGACGTGGAAACTTAACCACTCACGAACAAAATTTCGAATAAATGATGAACAATTGGTGAACGCCTGAACGGTGGGCGTTTTATGCCGGGTATGTCCGTTTCCCTACATGACCATACAGTCACACAAAAGTCCCAAATCCCGTTCGCGGTAGACGGCTGTGGTCGTCGTCAGACAGTCGTCCAGGACCGGTTACTAAGTACCAGTCTTGGACGACTAGCCGTTAGTTGTGTCCCGAGACATGTCTCCCT
>BLSH010368381.1:283954-296628 GCA_018402905.1 Glandirana rugosa | reverse complement strand
CTCTGTACAGAGCCCTGTGTTGATTGCCGATCAGCAGGTTCTGACCATGAATCATTGGCCAGGACCTGCTGACAGACTGCTGCTGGTGTCGGCAGATGGCGCTTGCCCTAAACCCTGAAAACACACTGACATACCAGTACATCCCTTTGCCTGTATGGGCCGTATTTTGCGGGTGGCAAGTCCGCAAGTGGTTAACAAGTAGTAAATAAGCTTTAAAACAAGCACTCACCAATTCAAAGGTGCAGGGACTGTGAAGAAATTAAAGAAATCTACTTTCTTTTTTATTACACTGTTCTGTCCCCCAGGGGACAAAGTGCATATATTAAATTTCCCCATCTTCTATGTGCCGTGGAAGGCTATCTATGTAGTCAGACACAATCCCACCTCTCCCAGAGGCCTTTCTCTAATGTAGCTAGCAATGAGATGGCTGCATTGATTGCCAGCGCTTGTCTCAGTCTCCAAGTACTTTCTCTGCATTTTAGGTAAGATCAAGTGTAGTATCTGTTCTTATCAGTATGCGGTAGAGGAGCACCACCATCATTCTGGTCTTCTGGCTGGAATGATCATCCCCGTGGGAACAGAAACCAAACCACCCACAGGTTAAGGGGGAGGATTCCAAGTAGCCCAGTGCCTCCTGATTTTTTCTGTGGTAAGTTGCTTGGCAGAAGGTTGGGAAGGCAGAAGGCCCATGGTGTCAAGTGCCCCCTGGGAGTGGCATCCTGCAGATGTTGAAGTAACGCTATGGGTTTGGGACACCCTGTTTGAAACTGCACTAGGCCACAACACCTATGCTTTTTTCTGAACAATGTCTCATGGGCTAGGCCTTTTGGACAAAACCCAGACAAGTTTTGTTATCAGGCCACAAGGCCTAGCCAATGCACCTACACTGTCACCTTTTTATTTTCATTTATGATTTTTTTCTCTCCATGTGTTTCACCTGCACTTACTGTATATATGTGTTCCCTTTTCACTCTGGATTGTAGATTGTGGGTCTTCAGGCCTACCCTGAAGTCTAAGGGGAGAATATGTGGCAATCCTCGGCTGGGCCCCCACTAAGTACTTGTTGGTTGGCTTCAGCTGATCATAAGGAGAGGGGTCCGCCAGGCCTTTTGGCTAGGTAGACCTGAGTGTGCCTTACCCTAAAAAAGAGTCTTATGCGTCAGGGGAGTCAGGGAGGGGTTCATATGACAGTACACTTTTTGTGTATGGTTACATGCACTTTCTTTGTTCACTTTTGGTGTTTAGCTTTTGCTCTCCACACCGCAGGCTCAAAGAAGAAAAAAAAAGAGGCTCCAAGCACTTTCCCAAGACAAGTGGTGGCAAGAGGAATGCAGAGGGGTGAGTGATTGACATGCACCTCACTCTGCATTCCTCTTGACAGTGTTTGTCTAACTGGTCAGCTGTATTGTCTCTCTGACTAGTCAGCATATCAGTGCATTGTATCAGCATCAACCGTATGTAACTGCTCAGTATGTCAGCTTTCACCCATCATAATCAATCAGTGCAGTTTAAACTGTCTGGTGACCAAGAAACAAATATAGAGGAAAAACCCCTATAGAAAGAGTTGGACTTTATAGGCACACACGAGGCGAATGAAAAAATGCTAAATAGTAAAAGAATCACATTTTATTTCATGCAAATGTTAAAATTTATAATAAAAGCATATATGGTAGGTACTATTGATCTGGACTTCTCAGGCGTACCACTATTGAATTACTATAAAGCACGAGGAATACATCATGTCCCCTCTGTACATCTAACAAGACATTTAAATGTCCGGTTTAGCCAGACTATTTTCCCCTGGGTCTGCCCCTTGATCACCTTGGGTCCCTGGAGCTCAGACAGCTACAATCTACAGGGACAAGGTCCAGAGGAAGCTCAATAGCGAAACGCGTCGACCATCATTTATCGACCTTATTATATGCATACAGTATCTGGTACTATGTATCATGTTCTGGTGAATTTAAAGTCATAATTCTTGTAGATTGTTCTTATACTAACCAGGCCCCCATTTGTTGGGCACCTGGGATGTCATTATTTGATTGCTTTTATTATGAATTTTAACATTTGTATGAAATAAAATGTGATTCTTTTACTATTTAGCATTTTTTTCATTAGTCTCGTGCGTGCCTGCAAAGTCCAGTTCTTTCTATAGGGTTTTTTCCTCTATATTTGTTTCTTGGTTACATATAGGACAGTGGCACGCCTTGGAAGGCAACTCTTTCTTAAGCTGCCTGGTATTTTCTATCATTGTCACGTTGTCTATCTTGCACAAATTGTCCATTCAACAGCATCTGACTGATAAAACCACTAAGTATTTTAGCACTTGCCTAACATAATTGGTCAGTGCATCAGCATCTGTCCAAGATTATTGGTCAGCATAACAAGGTCTGCTTGGCATGTATAACCATCACACTGGTATTCATCTGACAGCACCAGTCAACCCATCAGGATCAGTCTGACAGCTTCAGACAATGCATCCCGCTCAACCTGATAGCTTCATTCAACCTGTCAGCAATACCTAATAGAGTCAATCAACCTGTCAGTGGTTGTCTGATATAACCAGTCAACAACTAACATAACAGGCAGCGTGTCAGCATTCCCCTGATGCATAAAGCCATAAATGGCCAGTATTCCACAATCAGCCTGAGGTTACAATGTTCGCCTGAAACCATCTGCCGCCTTCACCCAAAGGTTTTAACTGACCCATCAGCTCCGATTGGCAGTTTTAGTCATCTGATCCCATCAATGTCTCCCTAACAATATCTATTAAGACACCACCCAGCTGATATAATTGTTTTTTTCAGCGTCCACTATATCCAAATGTTCACATCTGGTAGAGGGCCCTATAGCTTATTATTGCAGTATCTATTGGATTATAAGCTTCGACAAGCAAGGTTCTCCTAACCCTCTTTTATTGAATTGTATTGGAACTGTACTGTCTCTCTTTGTATTGTAAAGTGCAGTGCGAACTGTTTGCAATTAACTATTCATGTATAGTAATATTACAAGTATTAGAGTAATTAATTAGTAATACTAAAAGTATTAGAGAAATGTTGTGTGCCGATTTACTGTGTATTTTGCAGTTAACCCTCTCACTGCCCGGTCCATACGGCATATGGACCTACAATACCTCTTTCAGCTGGCCAGGTCCATATAGGAAGCCTTGACAGAGGCATTCATCTGCAGTGCAGCTGAGGCTGCAAAGAAGTCTCTGTCTTCAAAAAAGAGACTCCTAATGCTCTACCAAACTCCTCCCCCCTCTAAAAAAGGGAAAACATATTTTTAAAAATGGAAAAAAACATAATTAAAAAAAAAAACATAGTAAAGCAGCCACTGCGTCCTAACTGACATGCATGGGGCTGCCTGCATGGGGATACACAAAACATCTGTGCATCCCCGTCTAGGTAAATGCAGCCCTCACACGGATGTACACTATTATATGCCCCATGTGAACAAGACCTTACTAGAACTTTAGCAGGACTTTTGTATGTTATGTTGTGTTTATGTGTGCTAATAATGACTAGTGTAATTTTAGTGAAAATAGTGATTTTGATAAACATTTGCGCAACTATTGTGGGTCTAAAAAAATCAGTAGCACAGTTTTTTTTAATTTTACTGGTCATGTGCTTTCAGAAAATAAATGGTTTGAGGGGTCTTTTACAAACTCTGAAAGCTGTAAGTGAAAAATGATAACCTCCAGATGTTTAGACTAAATTGCCTATTAATAGTTTTGCATACCTTCGATTTTCACCATTTTGGAATTTAAAATGTACAAATATTTGTTATTTATTAACTCAATGCAGTTTTAGCTTTCATATTTATTAGGAAATTAGCAGGAATTATGTACGTTTTGCTGTGTTTGTGTCCGCTGATATTGAGTTTAGTGTATTGTCAGCGAAAATATTACTTTGATAAACATTTGGCCACTTGAGTTTAAAAGTGGAACGCAGAGCCTGGCAGCGAAAGGTTAAATGTTTAAGACTTTATTTCTACATATCCAATCCTATGGACATCCTATTTAAATGTTCCTATGTATAGGGCAGTGGTCTCTCTGTGGTCTTTTAATGTTTTAGCTTTTTTATTGAATTTCTTGAAGACATTACAGCATAAACAGAACAATGCTCACACATATAAATGAGCCAAGCTGCAACAGTCGAGAAGTGAGCTAGGTATTAAGTTCTCAATATAAAGACAGTACAATGATATCGCTATCAACTTGCATAAGGAGTGTACAGTACATTAATTATAACAGTAATAACTACAAGGGAGGAAATAACCCATTGCCTCTCAGAAATTTAAGCCATAGTTCCCACGTATTCTTGAATTGTGCGAAGGATCCGGATCGCAAAGCATAGTTCATACTCTTTTGTCATATTAAATTGGAGTATCACATCAGAGAGGTTAGGTCAGCCTTTCTCAACCTTTTCAACACAGAGGAACCCTTGAAGTAACTTTCCGGTCTCAGGGAACCCCTTCTAAAAATGGCTATACCTACAGTACAACTCATGGTACATTAGTGTGATGGCCAGTGGGAAGAATGCTCCTTACACTTGTGGTCATTGGGAAGAATTATCCTCTTACAGATATCTAAAAAGATCAATGGTGTCAGTGGGAACTTATCTGAGAGGCAGAACTTGCCTGATTGAGAAACCCTGGGTTAGGTACTATGGATCGTCTCCATTTGCACATTAATAGTAATCTAGTTGCAAAGAGGATGTGCATTACCAGGAATCTGTTATTTTACAGGAAAAGCTCTATTCCTATGATTAGAATAGCTAGTGATGGGAAGGGTTCGTAATAATTCCAGTGACCTCGGAAATGAGGGTAAAAACTTTTTTCCAGAAGGAGGATATACAGTATGAGTACATTCCCACAGTATATGGGGTAGAGATCCCGTTTGGGAGCATCCCCTCCAACAAGTGTTGTCGTCTAGGTTGGCAATTGTATACATTTGGACAGAGTTAAAGCAGAGTTCCACCGTTTTCTACTTTTTTTAAAAAGTCAGCAGCTACAAAAAGTGTAGCTGCTGACTTTTAATAAACAGACACTTATCTGTCTCCCGGTCCAGCGATGGGGCCGCACAGCTGGGCAAGCTTTGCGCATGTGTGAGTGGCACTGCACTTTGTGATTGGTCCCAAAGTCTTCTAGGACCTGTCCTGTGTCCCAGAAGACTTCAGGAGGGAGGGTGAAGGAGACCTTCCATTTCTGATTGCCTAAGGCTTTAAATACCATCTATGATGAAGCTTCTGGGACAGCTCCCATTAGTTGATGCATTTAGAGGAGCTGTAATTGTACTGAATAGCTTGACACCATTAGAGATCAGAGAAAGAGGCTTTTTGGCCTCTCTCCCATCTCAAGAACTGAGTCTTTAACAAATGTGCCCTTGACTTGTAAATAGGGATGCACCAATAACATTTTTTAAACACTGAGTATGAGTATCAATATTTTTTTTCAGGTATTCGCTGATACCAATTACCGATACCTATCGCCTAGGAAGAGTAGGTAGAGGGGTGGTTTGGGAGGTGGGGGTTGTTAGGGAGTTGGGAGAGGGCAGGGTGGAAGGGGGTAAGTGAGGGCAAGGTAGTTGGGGGGGGGGGGGGGATAGGGATTGTGTGGTGAGAGAATTAGGATGGAAAAGGCTGTGATCGCTGGGGGGGAGGATGAGGATGGGAGGGTTATTGGGAGACATGGGGCAGAGGTGATAGCTGGTGGAGGTAAGGAGAAGGCAACAGACAGAAGTGACAGTAGTGACTGCAGGCATAGTACAGGAAAGGGTCAGAGACTGCATGCATAGTACAGCAGACCGTCAGAGACTGCAGGCATGGTACAGGAGACCATCAGAGTCTGCAGGCATAGTACCAGAGACCATCACTTATGAGCATTCTGTCGCCTGAAGCAAAACACCTGAAGCTCAGGAAAGTACATGAGCTTCTTTTTGGCAGATTACAAGCGTTTTTGGCCCCATACACTTCAATAGAAACGTTTGACTTGAGCAGAAAAATGCTCATAAAATGCTCATACAACGCTTGTAAAACACTCAAATAGCAGCTCTCCACCCCTAATTTCCTTTCCTCCTCTTAGTGCTTTCTATTGGCTAAAAAAAAAACGCATGAAGCTGTAAAATGTTTGTAATACACTTCTAAAACACTTTAAAAATGTTTGTAAAAAGCTGCAAAAAAACCTTAAAAAAAACACCTGAAAAGCGCCAGTAAATTGATACGCTCAGGTGTGAATGGAGCCTTAATGAAAGCACCTCACAGTACACACATAAACACTGGCTAGGCACACATTTAACCCTTTGATCACCCTAGATGTTAACCCCTTCCCAACCAGTGTCATTATTACAGTGACAGTGTATATTTTTAGCACTGATCACTATATTAGTGTCACTGGTTCCCACAAAATCTCAAAGGTGTTAGATTGCCTGCCATACTATCATAGTCCCGTTATAAGTCGCTGATCGACTGCCATTACTAGTATAAGAAAAAGAAATCAAGAAAAGAAAGAAAAAATTCCAGTATATATACCATAGTTTGTAGAAGCTATACCTTTTGTGCAAACCAATCAATATACGCTTATTGGGATTTTTTTTTACCAAAAATATGTAGCAGAATACATATTGGCCTTAATTTATGAAGAAATTCGATTTTTTATTTATTTTTATTGGATATGTTTTATATCAGAAAGTAAAAAATATTGGGGTTTTTTTCAATTCTTTTTTTGTTTATAGCACAAGAAATAAAAAACCCAGTGGTGATCAAATACCACCAAAAGAAAAAAAATGATATAAATGTAATTTGTGTACAGCATTGCATGACTGCGCAAATATCAGTTAAAGTAACACAGTGCCAAAAGGCGAAAAATGGCCTGGTCATGAAGGGGGAATCTTTCGGAGATCAAGTGGTTAATCAGGTGGATTTTCTGGCCTCTGTAGGCATCAAAGACTTGGAATTGCTTTTCCATTTTTTTCTAGCTCATCAGCTATTTCTGCACTTTACTGTGAGTTTTCAACTCTTAAAAAGGTCTGGTTGGATCCTGAACGTTCAGAGGTCCATGTTGGAGCTGACTCATCCCTTGGAAGTATCTTATAGATCTTATCCTGAACTCAGCTAAAGCCAAAGTTTGATTGGGTTTCAGTGCTATTAATCTGTTTCCAAAGACTGCTAGCCACTCATTCTTAAAGAGCTTTGTACGGGGGTTTCTCATGTGGCTCCCCCTATGCACCCACTTGTGTCTCTAGTGATTTGAATCTTGTTCTCTTAACACTTCAAAACCTGCCTTTTGAACTTATCAGAGATATTTCTCTCTCCAGACTGACTTATAAGGTTCTGTTTCTTGTTCCTATCACCTCTGCAAGGTTAGTGTCTGAACTGGTGCATTTGTCCTGTAGAGCAGTGTTCCTCAACCTTTTTTCAGTCAAGGCACCCTTTAAAATTATGAACAATCTTGAGGCACCTTTTAAAATTATGGATAGCCTCAAGACGCCCCATTCTACATTGTAAAAAGCTATTTCAATAGTTTTGCATAATGCATCAACATCCACACATGTAGGACACCGAACATTAGAGGTGTTTCTCTTCTCCTCCAGTTTTTCTCCATCACTCAACACAGTTAGTGTGAGCCAAGTGCTGATGGAGAGGGGCAGGGGAGAATCAAACAAGGATGCTGTGCAGACGACCGACATCCTCCTCATCAGCTGATGATATCATTGGTTGTTAGGATGCCGGTGGCTAGAAGGTCATAATGGTGCACAATGAAAACCTGCGGCTCTGTGTAACTAAAAGGCAGGGAGCATAGCAAATAACTCCGAGCAAAGGCTTGCTGGTGCAATTTTCTGCTGGGATGTGTCAGGGGATCTGGGTGGACTGTCGGATGGCGGGTGGCAGGTGTGAGTGGGGACACTCAATGCTGTTGGTGAAGGCAAGTGTATGGGGGCCGTCTGTAGATGGGAAGCAACCACAGTTTCGGATGGAGAGGGGAGCTGGCAGCGGGAATGATGGTGGCAGTGCCTGGAGCTCATCCGCTGCAGGAGTGGAGGAGGTTGGAAGGGACAGCTGAGAGCTCAGGGGTGGCAATGCCGCATGGAGAGATGTGCCGCAGGTGGGCTGCAGACAGGGGGCCGGACAGGAAACCAAGGCCGACTGGGGCTCGGAGGCTTAAATGGCTGCAGCTTCCTAGCTGCAGTCAGCGAGTGCTGTGCGAGTCACTGAGGGCTTTTGGATGGTGAAACGGCCTGGAGGGTGTCCTGTGGTGTGATGGAATCTTCACACAAGCTGTGGGCTGACCTTAGGACTGGGACGCTAAAAGCCCTGCAGTGCTCCGGTGTCCTGAGTCTGTCTGGGATGGTTCAGTAGGATATAGGAGACCACGAGGAGAGCGTGGTGGCTGTTGAGGACGTGGTTACGCATTTCGGGGCTTCGCCCCTTTGTCAAACCAAAAATGGGAAGTTCAGTTGGCGATGGGTGTAATTTATAGAAGAAAGGGGAGGAGCTAAGTTGAGATTGACTCCCTCCAACATAAAAATTGTCAATTTAGCTAGCAGGACGATTGGAAGGCGAATCTGAGTGCGTATGGTAGGGGAAATCTTCATAGTAAAAACATGTTGCAACAATTCTTTTAAAAATGTATATTTATTGGAGAAGCAGAAAAAAACTAATGGCAATAAGAGTAAAAATAAAATGTATAAATATATGAGAAAAAAAATCCTGGATCTGGATTTGAGCCACACTGGATCCACCATCACCTCAAAAAAACACTTCAAAAGCACTGCGGGAAACTCATATGTTCATTTTGACAGCAACCACCATCCTAGAGGTGGAAAACCAATGTTCCTAAGCCAATTCCAGAGACTACGAAGAATTTGTACCCTGGACACTGACTATATACAACAAATTTTCTTAAGAAGTTTTTTTTTTTTTTTTTGCTTCTTGTTGTACTCCATTTATTAATATTCCCCTCTATCACACAGGGTTGGCGCCCTCTTCCTTTACTTTGTGTTTGGGATCATTGTCTTGCTGAAATGTCCACCCTTGTTTCATCTTCATCATCCTGGTAGATGGCAGCAGATTTTTATCTAGGATGTCTTGGTACATTTTTCCAATCATCCTTCAATGACATGAAGTTTGGAATTACCGTATGCTGAAAAACAGCCCCACACCATGATGTTCCCAAACTTCACTGTTGGTATGGGGGTGATTTTTGGGGGGATGTGCAGTGCCATTTGACCTACAAACATGGTTTGTATTATTAAAAATATATAAATTATTGTTGCGCCTATACCCTTAATATCAAATGTGCATAAAGTAAATCCCTATGTGATCTTCAAATGATAAAATTCCATGTGTTTAGCCGGGTGACGCTGCCGATACCGGAATGACATGGGAGCCTCCAAGCACCGCTGTCAGATTTTTATGCTGAATGATCCTGTTTTAAATGTAAGTTACTACTTGTTTTAAATACATTTTCTACATAACTACTACACTATGAGGTTACCCCCTTTTTGTATGAGCCACTGCACAGAGGTACCGCGATTCTAAAGGGCCATGCACTCTAAAGACGGATAGCGGGTGGAACTGAGAAGGAGAAGTAATATATAGGACCCCTGCCTTATATGCCCCAATTCAGGGGAAAACGTGACTTGACCTGGTTTAAGAGGTCAATAATAGAGGTGAGCGCATAATGTGGAAGGTAGTGAGTTTGCACCAAAGCACTTAGCATATTCATAACACTTACATTGGAGTCTCTGACTGAAGCACTAGCACTTTTAAGGTGGAATGTTTTTACACTAAAGATTTTGAAGCACTAGTACTTTTTGCATGGAATACATTCACTAGAGTTGAAGCGCTACCATTTTTAAAGAGGAACACACCTGTTCATGAAATCATTGCAATTTTATTGACTTTAAAAATGATAGCTTCAAGGAATGATTATTGTTTTTTATTGTCAATTGCTTAATAGCACAGGATTGTGCATCTCTAGGATATCATGGAATTTTATAATTTGAAGATCACATAGGGATTTACTTTATGGACATTTGATATTAAGGGTATAGGTGCAACAATAATTTAGATATTTTTCATTTTTTTCACATTGTGGGAACACAATCAGATTCTATGCGGCTACCCAACAGAAGATTATCAACACACCCTGTTGAGGCATTACAAACAATATATATTTAACATACACACTACGAGGTAGTGCAGAATAACATATTTACTATACTATGGTATGTATTATGGCATCCAAAGAGTTCAATTTTGGTTGATTGTGAAGGTCTTGAGACAACTCTTTGCTTCTACCCATCTTGAGATGTTTCTTGTGTGACACCTTGGTAATGAGACACCTTTTTATAGGCCATTAGTTGAGACTGAACCAGATGATATTAATTTGCACTGACAAGGGTTCAGAATTGCTTTCTAATTACTGATAGATTTCAGCTGGTGTCTTGGCTTTCCAGCTTTTGCACCTCCCTTTCTCCATGTGTTCAATACTTTTTCCCTGTGTCATTCCATTTTATTAAAGATAACTTCATTTCTGAACTTACTTGTTTTGGTGTCTTTGTATGTCTTTGTATGTATGGATTGCATGAGTTGTTACTGACATATGGTCTAAATTTCATGTCAATATCACCTTTTGAAATAGATTTACCTAGAAAAATGGTGATGTGTTCAATATTTATTTACCTGCTGTATATTCAAATTAAAGTTTTTATTCCTGGAGTTCAGCTTTAAACTTTATAATATATTTTGTTACTGATCCCCTCCATTTTCCTCCTGCAGCCCCTGAAAACCTGCTTCTCCTCCTCCTCCCCCCGCAGGCATTCAGGGGCTGCAAGAGGAACATAGAGGGCATCAGTTCCTATATATGCCCCACCTATCCAGTTTCCTGTTCTTTCTGCTGCCTCCATGCCCCTCCCCCCCCCCACGGCTTCCCCTCATCTGCTGGCTTCCCCACTCCCCCCTGCTGCTGCTGGGGATCTTCAGGATGGAGAGCGGGAAAGGGGCCAGAAAATATGTCATTTACTGGCCCCTTCCTTTTCTGAATAGAGTCAGTGATTGGTACCGATCGCTCTTATGTCCATTCATAACTTAAGCATAGTAAACTGTGTTTACTACACTTCGATTTGTGAATGAACAGGAAGCTCTGTACAGAGTTATCCCTGAGCATTCATTCTGTGCATCTGAGGCTGCAGAGATGGAGATTGAGGGCTGTGTCCTCAATCTCCTTTCTATGTCTCAAAGGTGAAACATTAGAGGTCTATTTAGATCCCTGATATTTCACCAACAGGACTCCTTAAAAAAATTGTATACAATAATAAAAAAACTAAATTGTAAAAAAAATAAAATAAAATTGTAAAAAATATATAAAAAAATAAAATAACAAAAATAAAAAAACTACTGACACCAGTTGTCTGGATTACCAAGGGTGGCAAAGGCCGCACTTGGTGTGGGGGGGTCAGGGAGGCCATTTATGGTTACTTGCATAGGGGTCCAGAATATTCTAGTTACACCTCTGATTGGTATATACAGTGCATCCGGAAAGAATTCACAGCACTTTTTCCACATTTTGTTATGTTACAGCCTTAATCCAAAATGGATTCAATTTATTATTTTCCTCAACATTTTACACACAATACCCCATAATGGCAACGTGAAAGAAGCTTGTTTTTAAATCTTTGAAATGTATTAAAAATTAAAAAACAAGAAAGATCCCATATACTGTACATAAGTATTTACAGCCTTTGCTCAATACTTTGTTGAAGCACCTTTGGCACCAATTACAGCCTCAAGTCTTTTGGAGTAGTACAAGCTTATCACACCTATTTTTGGGAAGATTCTCTCATTCTTCTTTGCAGGACCTCTGAAGCTCCATCAGGTTGGATGGGAGCATCGGTGCGCAGTCATTTTCAGATCTCCCCAGAGATGTTTAATCGGGCTCAAGTCTGGGTTCTGGCTGGGCCACTCAAGGACATTCACAGAGTTGTCCCGTAGCCACTCCTTTGTTATCTTGGCTGTGCGCTTAGGGTCGTTGTCCTGTTGGAAGATGAACCTTTGCCCCATTCAGAGGTCCAGAGCACTCTGGAGCAGGTTTTCATCAAGGATGTCTCTGATCATTGCTGCATTCATCTTTCCCTCGACCCTGATTAGTCTCCCAGTTCCTGCCGCTGAAAAACATCCCCACAGCATGATGCTGCCACCACCATGCTTCACTGTAAGGATGGTATTGGCCAGGTGATGAGTGATGGCGGGTTTCCTCCAGACATGACGCTTGTCATTCAGGCCAAAGAGTTTAATCTTTGTTTCATCAGACCGGAGAATTTTGTTTCTCATGGTCTGAGAGTCCTTCGGGTGCCTTTTGGCAAACTCCAGGTAGGCTGTCATGTGCCTTTTACTGAGGAGTGGCTTCCGTCTGGGCACTCTACCATACAGACCTGATTGGTGCTGCAGAAATGGTTGTTCTTCTGGAAGGTTCTCCTCTCTCCACAGAGAAACGCTGGAGCTCTGTCAAAGTGACCATCGGGTTCTTGGTCACCTCTCTTACTAAGACCCTTCCCCTCTGATCACTCGATTTGGCCAGACGATCCGCTCTAAGAAGAGTCCTGGTGGTTCCAAACTTCTTGACTACTTTGTTTCTAATTTGAGAAACCGGACTTACTGTTCGCAGTACAGACC
>BLSH010368381.1:271825-283353 GCA_018402905.1 Glandirana rugosa | reverse complement strand
CAGCCATTAATGTCTAAATCTCTGGCAACAAAAGTGAGTACACCCCTAAGTGAAAATGTCCAAATTGGGCCCAAAGTGTCAATATTTTGTGTGGCCTCCATTATTTTCCAGCACTGCCTTAACCCTCTTGGGCATGGAGTTCACCAGAGCTTCACAGGTTGCCACTGGAGTTCTCTTCCATGCCCCATGATGACATCACAGAGCCGGTGGATATTAGAGACCTTGCGCTCCTCCACCTTCCGTTTGAGGATGCCCCACAGATGCTCAATAGGGTTTAGGCCTGGAGACATGCTTGGTCAGTCCATCTCCTTTACCCTCAGCTTCTTTAGCAAGGCAGTGGTCGTCTTAGAGGTGTGTTTGGGGTCGTTATCATGTTGGAATACTGCCCTGTGGCAGTCTCCGAAGGGAGGGGATCATGCTCTGCTTCAGTATGTCACAGTACATGTTGGCATTCATGGTTCCCTCAATGAACTGTAGATCCCCAGTGCTGGCAGCACTCATGCAGCCCCAGACCATGAGACTCCCACCTTTGTACTCCTCGCCTGGTTGCTGCCACACACGCTTGACACCATCTGAACCAAATAAGTTTTCTTGGTTTCATCAGACCACAGGACATGGTTTCAGTAATCCATGTCCTTAGTCTGCTTGTTTTCAGCAAACTGTTTGCGGGCTTTCTTGTACATTATCTTTAGAAGAGGTTTACTTCTGGGATGACAGCCATGCAGACCAATTTGATGCAGTGTGTGGCGTATGGTCTGAGCACTCACAGGCTGACCCCCACCCCTTCAACCTCTGCAGCAATGCTGCCAGCACTCATACATCTATTTCCCAAAGACAACCTCTGGATATGACGCTGAGCACGTGCATTCAACATCTTTGGCCGACCATGACGAGGCCTGTTCTGAGTGGAACCTGTCCTGTTAACCGCTGTATGGTCTTGGCCACCGTGCTGCAGCTCAGTTTCACGGTCTTGGCAATCTTCTTATAGCCTAGGCCATCTTTGTGTAGAGCAACAATTCTTTTTTTCAGATCCTCAGAGAGTTCTTTGTCATGAGATGCCATGTTGAGCTTCCAGTGACCAGTATGAGTGAGTGAGAGCGGTAACACCAAATTTAACACACCTGCTCCCCATTCACACCTGAGACATTATAACACTAATGAGTCACATGACACCGGGGAGGGAAAATGGCTAATTTGGACATTTTCACTTACGAGTGTACTCACTTTTGTTGCTAGCGGTTTAGATATTAATGGCTGTGTGTTGAGTTATTTTGAGGGGACAGCAAATTTACACTGTTAGGCTCCATTTACACGGGCCTCTATTTCAACCTCCTTTGAATAATTTTTGACAGCTAGAAGCCAGCGTCTAAAATGAACATTTTGCCGCATTTTGCATGCCACGTTTAGCGGCGTTTTGCCGCGTTCGCGTCTAGGAGCATTTCTTTCTTTTTCAAATGGAAATGGCTGTAAACGAAACGGTCCTAGACGTGAGTTATCACATTTAGGCGTGTTTAGCGGCGTTTACAAGCTGTTTGGCGTTTCAAATGCCTCTGAACTGGCATCTAAACCCACTTTTTTGCATTCCAAAAAAAGCCTCTAAACTCAACTGCCTGGAAATGACCTTAGACAACCCCGTGTAAAAGCCCTGATAAGATATCATAGAGGAAAGTTCAGGGGCAGCTGAAAAAAAGGCACAAATGCCTCTAAACGTCCGTTTACCAGCAGCAGTGTAAATGAGGCCTTATATAAGCTGTACATTCACTACTTTACATTGTAGCATAGTGTAATTTCTTAAGTGTTGTCACATGAAAAGATAGAATAAATTATTTACAAAAATGTGAGGGGTGTACTCACTTTTGCGAGATACTGTATATATACACCTACAGTGTGCAACACATGTCTGCATTTCATTGAATAGCGAATGCAGTGCTGTGACAAAGTAGCTTGTCTGTCACTTGCAGACTTTTTCATTCCTTTGATACCTACAAGGAAAACAGTGAAGTGACATCTGTTCCTTCCCATTGATCTCAGAGGCATTATAAAGCATTAGAGTGAGAAATGTATTGAGAAGCACAGCTTTGCCCTTGTCGCACCATCCCCCTTTCTTGCGTGCCTCTCTTTATAAGTCTATAGTGACCAGCTGTGCCTGATTTCTATGGACATTCCCAGACTTGGCTACATTCACAACAAAACGCATACGTTAATATGTATCAGGTTGATGTGCATTGACATGCATTTTAGCATTGCATCTTCCTTTTAATTAGAATTGAACGGCAAAATGCAGGTTGATGCACCCAAATGCAGCTTGTAGAGAGTTTTCTTCTATGCAAGATATTGTGTGACACAAGGTATATTACTAAAGATATTTTCTTGTGCCCCTATATATTGGCTGACCTGGAAAATACAGGGCAACCTATCTGTTGTAAGCAAGCCCTACTTAATTTCTTTGTAAAGAAGTTACTCTATAGAAGATATTCCAAGGTCATGTATTGTACACTCTCTGATTTTCATGAGAAACCGATTCAATGCTTGCAGGATATGATGGTACGTGGTGTATGTCCAGCCTGGTGCAAACAGCAATGGTCTGCAAAATTCTATCAGGAACCATTTATACTTCCACAATACTGCAATACAGAACGTTGCATTAGTAAAAGGACATTAAGACCCCATACACACTAAACCAACTTTTGTTGTCAGATTTCCTTCAGATTTACCAAAACCATGTAGTGAATGCAAACACAAATTGACATACATACAAATTGAAACTCTTAAGGCTTGACCTCATAATACATGGTTTTGGTAAATCTGCAGGAAAAAATCTGCAGAAAATTGGATAGTGTGTACCCAGCTTAAGTCTTCGGTCCCACTAAATCCGACTTTGAAATCGTGCGACTTCACTTGAAATCGCACAATTTCAAAGCTGCATGTCAGTGTGCTTTTAGGTGCCACTTGGCTGACATCTGTGCGATTTCATGCAATGATGTCTATGCAAGTCACATCTAAAATCAACAAAAAACAGTGCAGGAGCTTCTTTTTCAAATAGATGTGGCATCACAAAGTCGGCATCACACCGATTTGGACAGTTCCATTGCCAACGAGAGGGTGCGACTTGTCATGCGATTTGGACCTGTCGACCTGTTCGCATGACAAGTTGCACCGGTGTGATCGGGGGCTAAAATGCATTGGCAGCCCAATCAGATAGAGTAGGCTGCCTTAATACAATGCACATTAACATACTGCAAAGAAATAAATGTGCCCTCAATGCCATCACCTTCCATTACCATAAAACCTGAAGCTGATTTGTTATTAGGAAAATATAAATGCTGGGGGTATGATTTACTGCAGGGGTAGGGAACCTGCGGCTCTCCAGCTGTTGTAGAACTACATTTCCCATGAGGCATTGCAAGGCTGATGGATACAATTACTCCCAGAAGCATGATGGGAAATGTAGTTCTACAACAGCTGGAGAGCCGCAGGTTCCCTACCCCTGATACTGCATGTAAAAGAAAAGAGACTGTTCGCTGAAATTAGTAAAGTTACAGCTGTATTCACTTCAATAAACCAATCATTTGTTAGCAAAAATCCTATTGTTCAATTTTCCTTGAACATGTTTGTGTATTCAACAGGAAAACAGGTTCAATCCATTTATTATCATTAACTTTCAAAGGGAACATTTAGGCTACTTTCACATTGCAGCGGTAGCCGCGGTCGCTGCAAAACCCTGCTAGATTTAGCGGAGTTTTACCAGCGATATGGCTCTGCTATGCAGGTGGGAGCGATGCGCTTTTAACCCCCCACAAGCGGTTAAAACGGGGTTAAAAGTGGTGGCGCTCCCACCTGCATGGCTATGAGTAAGCACCAGTCCAAGGTGAGAAACGCGTTAGCTGGGACTTGTGGTTCATTTGGTCTGTACCTGTACCTTCATTTAATAAACCTACAAGATTGGATTCAGAGTGCGGCTGTCCAGCCTTTCTGTTCATGTTTAAAGCTCTGCACTACCGAGGCGGTGTGCAGCTGCTATGGAAGCGCTTGCCATTCATTTCAATGGAAGGGACGATAGAGGAGCAGTATATACACCGCTCCCCTCACCGCCCCAAAGATGCTGCTTGCAGGACTTTTTGTAACATCCCACAAGCGCACCGCCGAAGTGTGAAAGCACTCAGGGCTTTCACATTGGGGTGGATTGGGGGGGATTTTTGAGGCGCTTTACAGACGCTATTTTTAGCTAAATAGCGCCTGTAAAGCGCCTCAGTGTGAAAGGAGCCTTGGAGCCAGTTCACACAGGGGCGACTTGTCAGGCAACCTAGTCGCCTGACAAGTCGCGATCCATGCAGTGCAATGGAACCGTTCTAATAGAAGCGACTCAAGTTGCTCCGACTTAGAAAAAGGTTCTTGTACCACTTTTGGGGCGACTTCAAGCGACTTGCATTGACTTCTATTACAGAAGTCATTTGCAAGCCGCGCTGAAGTCGCGTTACAGAGGAGTTCTAGCACTAGAATTATTGCTCTCGCGCTAACATTCGTGGCGATACCTTGCATGTGTGGTGAGGACACGGTTTACATATGTGCATGCAACTTGCGTATGCGTACGCTTCTGCGTGCTGTGACAGTATGCGAGGTGAAGTGGTAGAAGGGCGCTACCTGTCGCCTTGTATGCGTTCATATGGACTGGATTAAACAGAGTCTGGATTTTACCAGCCACCATGGCAGGGCTGGTTCTGGCCTGGAGTTTGTGGTCCACTCGAGTCCACCAGCAGGTGGCTTAAATAATCAGAAAGAGATCTCACTTGAGCTCTGACCTGGAACTCAGAGAGGGATCTCAGGGAGCTCTGTGTCAGTTTGACAAGGACAAGGTATGCATGTTGGCTTATGTTTTGTAGGTGTCAAGGGCCAGTCCCACACTGTATAGTGAGTAAACTATACTGTTTAGTTTAGCACCAGACAGCATGGATTTATTTTCTGTTTTGTTTGTTTTAACCTGCAAATCTTTCACCAATAATAATTGCCTGCACACTGACTATTTTCCTCAGAAAAGTTGATCCCCACGAGCTAATCTCCCACAGCGGGAGCACAGAGAGATTTTTCTTATTTATCTTATTTTTTATTTTTATTCTGTACCTTTAATTTTTTTATCACTTGTATTCCATTTACAAGGAATATAAGAAATAAGCATGACAGTTCCTCTTTGTGGAGAGATCTGGAGTCAAAAAGACCCCAAATCTCTCCGTTACCTTTAAAAGAAAAAAAAGTTGATTTTTTTTTCCTTTAAAAATAATTATTTTTTTACTTCTGCCCTAGACGTCAAGATGTCGATCAAGTCCTCCAAGGACATAGAGGCAATCAGAGACAATGTAGTCACTCATTGCCTCTGTGACCAGCCAGTCACACTGTCAGATCGTTTCTCGGGTGCGGGTGAAAACACCGGCAAGCTGCAGGAGGGGGGATGTCCCCTCCCACTGCTTCGGAAAGTGATCCAGTTACTTTCTTTATGTGCCCAGCATCAGGAGTCTAGAGATGCAGCGATGAGTCTGGAGGATCCCAGTGCTTGGACACAGTATGCCAAGAAACTGCTGCAGCAATGTACTCTGCTGTGTGCCCTGTGTTTTGCATTGTGCCCCGAGATATGCGCTGCTGTGTGCCCCATGATGTGTCCTGCTGTGTGCCCCATGATGTGTCCTGCTGTGTGTCCCATGTCCTGTTGTGTACCCCTGATGTGCCCTGTGACCAATTATGTGCTATACTGTGTGCCATGTGCTCTGTGATGTGCCCTACTGTTTGCCCCATGATGTGCCCTGTGACCTTCTGTGTGCCCCATGATGTGCCCTACTGTGTGCCTTATGAAGTGCCCTGCTGTGTGCCCTGTGATGTGAGCCCTGATGTTCGCTGTGCCCCATGATGTGCCCTGTGATGTGCCCTACTGTGTGCCCCATGATGTGTCCTACTGTGTGCCCCATGATGTGCCCTACTGTGTGCCCTGTGTCCCGCTGTTTTCAACCATGCTGTGCTGAATAATGTGCCTTGCTGTGTACACCATAATAATCCCTGCTGTGTACCCTGTAATATGCCCTGCTGTGCCCCATAATGTGCACTCCTACTCCCATGTAATATGCTCTGCTATGCCTTATAATGTGCCCTGCTGTTTCCTTCAACGTGCCCTCCTGTGTGCTCCATAATCTGCCCTGTGTGCCCCATAATCTGTCTTCTTGCCCCCTGTAATGTGCCCTGCTGTGCAGTGAACCATAATGTGCCCTTTTCCCCCCATGTAATATGCCCTTCTGTGCCCCACAATGTGCCCCCCTGTAATGTGTTCAGGTGTGCCCCATTATGTGTCCTAATGCCCCATGTAATATGCGCTTCTGTCCCCCATAATGTGCCCTCCTGCCCCATGTAATGTTCCCTGTTGTGCCCCACAATGTTTCCTACTGCACCCCATAATGTGCTCTGCGGCTTGCCATGTAATGTCCCTGCTGTGCCCTCCTCCCCTGTAATGTGTCCTGGTGTTCCCCATGTGACCTGCTGTGTCCCCCCCCGTATTTTGCACTGGTGTGCCCCATAATGTGCCCTGCTGCTCCCCATGTAGTGGGCCCTCCTGACCCCCCATGCTCTTGTCCCCTGTGTACTCTGCCTGCCTGATCCCCCCGCTCTGCCCTGCTGCCCCCTGTGCACTGCTTATGTCAAGTTCAACCAAGGGAAGACCGGAGGGAAGGGTGAGGAGATAATAAGGGGGATGGGGTGAGGAGATAATGGGGGATGTAGTGAGGAGATAATGGAGGGACAACAGAGGGAGGGGAGATAATGGGGGACACTGGGGAGGGGATATCTCCTATACTTGGCTACACTGTCAGGATATTTCTCTGACATTCAGTGAATTGTGTACTGTGAGTGAGAATTGTTATTTTTCTGTGTCTCCTCCTCACATGGAGCTCTCAGTGAATTTATTCTCATGCTTTGTGTGGGATGAATATCGTAGGTAGAAATCTCATACCGATAAATACATGAATTGAACGCTTTGTGTCCTGTGACCCCCATCTGTGTTCACTGTCTTTCATTTCATTACGATAGTTTGGTTTATCATTTTGCTACTGCTTCCGAAATTTGAATGTATTTTGTCAGATTGAAAAGACCTAGATGTGCTTTATTTTGTGCTCTTTTAAAATCTGCAATTTAATTTTTCCCAAAAATGTATTTTTGCTCCTAATTTGCTCTAAATTGTGTTCAGATTTTTAAAACTGTAACTATGGATCACTCTGGAAATAGTTTTTGGTACATTTTGGATATATACCATAGTTGCACTAATGTAAGTTTATTTTCTTTATTTTCTTAAAGCGGAGTTCCACCCAGAATTTTTATTTTACATCATTCAAGTCCTTTGCCTATATAGACTTACCTTTGAAGAAAAAAAAAATGTATACTCATCCTAAGTCGCTTGTTGCTAGGTGGTCTCTGTAACCTGGCCCTATTAGGTCCTAGGCTAATCTCCTCACTTCCTGCTTCGCCTGGCCTCCTGTGAGATGTGACTCATCATTTCCCAGGAGTCAGTGGGCTTCCCTGTACTGTAAAATCATGTTATTTCCAGACAGGAAATGACACGATTTAAGACGGACCGAGATTGGTTACCCACCATGCACTTCTTTCAGGAAGAGATGCCAGGAAGCTACAGATAGACTTCAGGTGCCCTCACCTAAAATGGAAAAGTCCTGCAGTGAGAGAAATGAAATTGTGAGTAAAAAATACATGTAATTACTAGGTGGTTTGAAAGTAAGGAAACAAAAGGTTACATCTATTTAGTATTAAAAGAGTGGATGCCAAAAAAAATTCTGGGTGGAACTCCGCTTTAAGTTATTAAACATTTATTTTGAACATCGTGTAGAGAAATTCTGTGACAAATGCATGTAATGTGGGCAGTGCAATATGTAGGTGGGGCTTTGTGTGGGTATGGCTTAAGTGTGTGCAAGGACACAGGGAGCCCCATGATCTCCTATTGCCCAGGGGCCCCATGAGTTGTCAGTCTGTCCCTGCTTGGATCGCTTTCATGAGAAAAAAAAGAAACCAGGTTATGGCTGATAGCTTCAGCCATAACCCTGGTAAACCACTTGCAAACAGCAACCAACTGTATACAGTATATACATATTGTGGTCGGCAAGTGGTTAAGAAGGGTGCTCAGTGTTTTTTCAGTCACGGTTGTTGGAGGAAAAACAGCAAAGTTGCTTATATATAATGTGTCTATATACTGTATGCATTATACGTTTCTATGCAGCAGGTGGCACTGTAGTATTATAGTGTAATGCAACACTATTGTAATCTCTATTGGAGAGAAGAGAAAAGGCACCTCTAAGTGCAGTATGTTACAAATTTAATAGTGCACAAGGGGTTAAAAACACTTACAAGCTATTAGTAGAGTAAGGCATGTAATAAAGAGTCTCACAGGGTTCCTAGTCTTCCTTCAGGGTGGAGGAGGGGTTCCTCTGGTAAATAAGAGAATAAGAAACTAGCGCCTCTAAGTGCAGCATTGGCAGTTCAGTGTGGCACAGAAAGGGTTAAAACACTTAAAGGATAGCAGGTGAAATCCAGCATGTGGTACCGGGTACTGAGACAGGTCCGTCTATCCTTAATGTGCCCGTGGAGAGTAGGGGGAGCTGTCCAGCAGCTGTCATCTTGTTTCTCCAATTTCATGCGAGAGGATGGCAGAGTGATGATGCGGTGGCCCTGGTGGGTTCCGGATCCACGAAGGAACACACAGGGCCGATGGTATCAGTGGAATGCGGTGGGCGGTAACGCATTTCAGAGCATGCACGGCTCCTTCATCAGACCCCTGTTCCTGTTTCTCATAATGTAAAGACATGTTCTGATATTTCTCCATAATAGCAAAGCTATTGCTATAAACAAGAAGCTTCCAGCGCATTATATCAATACTCTGGCAACAGGTTATGGGTCCCAGGCATGCAGCGCACCCAGCAGGCACTCATGCACCCAGGCACTGGAAAGAGAATACTGTGAGTACTGTATACAAGCTGCTGAAAGATGGTAAGTGGTTCAGATGTGAAATTTGCAATAGCAAAGCTGAACAATACCAATTACCAGCTATGTGATCATGTGAAAGCTATGTTAGAGATCATAGAGCAGCTGCGTGCCATTGGAGAGGACATCCAAGATAACCATTGCCCTGCTATTCTGCAGCCTTCCAGAGACATATACTGCTCCTATTAACGCTTTAGAAACAAGACCCGAGCAGGAACTAACAGAATATGTAAAAGGCAAATTAATGGGTGGATATGGCAGAAGGAAAGAAAATACGCACCGTGATGACAAAGCTCACTTAAAAAAGGACTGTTCTATCTGGAAAGCCGAGCGAAAGCTAAAGCTATCCACAAAAGAAAGAGTCAAAGCAGCTACAAATGAAACTGCAGACACATCATGGAGTGGCCCCTTTAAAGTGACACAGAGAGGAAAGCCACGCGGCTGGTTCATAGACTCAGGTGCGACAAGCCACATGACTAGCGATGAGACCTTCTTCACAAACATTGATTACAGTGCAAAAGACAAAGTTTTCCTAGCAAACGGGAAAAGCATCAATGCAGAAGGTAAAGGCCAGGGCTTCCTCAACTGCATTACACCACAAGGCAAGCAGAGTATCCTTGTAAAGAAAGTGCTGTATGTTCCAGAACTAGAAGGAGCCACTGTCAGTGAAAAGTCTTGCAAACGACAGTCTCACAGTTAAGTTCCAGGGTCATGAATGCACAATTCATAACAATAAGAGATTCCTCGCAAAAGGAAAACGGAATGATCACCAATACAAGCTCATCGCTACAGACCAGCAAGCCAATATAGTCTCTAATGACACACAGCAAATGCATTCACTAATATCACAGGCGGCTGGGGCACAGAAGTCCAGAAGCTATACAGGACATTATAAAGAGAGGCTTATCTGAAGATTTGACAATAGTGCCTTGAAAAGTGCTCATGAAATGCAAGTGCTGTATTGAAGCAAAAACCACACGTGCTCCCCTTCCACAGGCGTCTCAAAGAAAAAACACTCACCCCTTGCAGGTCATACATAGTGACATATGCGGTCCAATGAAAACTCCCACGTCAGACAGGAACAGATATCTACTGACTTTGAGTTTGTTGTCATGTCTAGCAACAAATTCCAACGCAAACCAGGAATAATACGCACTGAAAATGGTCGAGAATACATAAGCACAGAAGTGGCCTCATACTTGAAGAGATAAGGAATCATACACCAGGCAATCACACCATACACTCCTGAACAAAACGGTGTGGCAGAAAGGAAAAAATCACATGGCCAGATGCATGTTGTGGGATGCCAACCTACCTCAAAAGTCCTGGGGAGAAGCAGTCATGACTGCAACCTACTTACAGAACAGACTACCTTCAAAAGCCATTAAAAGTACTTAATTCGAAATGTGGCATGGATCAAATCCTAGTATAGGGCCCATCAGAGCGCTTGGATGTAAAATATATGCTTATATTCCAATTGAGAAGCGATCCAAGCTGGAGAACAGAGCCATAGAGGGCATTCTAATAGGCTACAGAGAGCAAACTAAGGGTTACAGAATCCTACACTCAAAGACTGACAAAGTGACAATAAGCCATAGTTTTTATTTTGATGAAAGCTCATCACCTGAAACAGATCCCTGAAAGCTGTGAAGTGAATATAACAAGCAAACCAGAAGAAAAGGTTGACCAAAGCGAACCTATGCAAGAGTCAGAAAAAGAGGTGGAACTCACAATGCCTAAACTAAGTTCCCCACCAGATCCTGAACTGGCTGAAATCAGAAGATCCACTCAGACTGCAAAGGGGATACCACCCTGCAAGGTGTCATACACTGTCAAAACACACAGCATACTTGAACCAACATGAAGACATAGAAAAACTGCCAAAGCATGAAGCCTATAAATGGAGAAAGGCAGCAGAAGAATTAAAGTCACTTCAAGAAAATCAAACCTGTACACTCACAGAGCTCCCTCCTAACCGCAAAACTATAGGAAGTAAGTGGACTTTTAACCCCTCCAGGTCCGCGCTATTGCCGAAATACGGCTCCAGCGCGGACCTGAAATGCCGGGAGGACGTCCATGGACGTCCTCCCACTGCGCATGCTCCCGCGCGCCCCCTGGAGGGCGATGTCCGCCCGAGACCCGCGATCACCTTCAGGAGCCTCAGAACGGGGAACCGCCGTTGTAAACACGGCGGTTCCCCGTTCTTTGACAGGGGACATAGCAGATCTACTGTAGCGCCCAGAGCCCGCCTGTAGCGGGAGGTCCCCCGCGCGCCCTCGTACGCGTCACCCTCCTGCAGGTACCTGCAGGAGGGCCGTAAAGTCCAGGCGCGACCTCGGCATAAAGCCGTTATCGCGCCTGGACCTCCCCAATTTTCAGGTGAATGAAGGATATCAAAACGCCAATCCTCCCTCGAGACACTCACATGTCCAAACTAAAAGAACTTCACTGAAATTAAGAAGACGACGGAAAGAGGTAAATATCCGAAGTACGAAACCGTCAAAAAGATA
>BLSH010368381.1:253220-266463 GCA_018402905.1 Glandirana rugosa | reverse complement strand
CCAGCCCTCACACAGTTAGAACATGCCTAGGGAACACAGTTAACCCCTTCATTGCCCCCCTGCAGCTTAACCCCTTCCCTGCCAGTGACATTTATACAGTAATCAGTAGCTATTTTTAGATCTGATTACTGTATAAATGTCAATGGTCCCAAAAAAGTGTAAAAAATGTCCAAGATGTACGCTGCAATACCACAGTCTTGATAATAATCACAGATCACCGCCATTACCAGTAAAAGAAAAAGAATTGTAAAAACGCCATAAATGAATTCTCATGGTTTGTAAACGCGACAACTTTTGCGCAAACCAATCAATAAACGGTGATTGCGATTTTTCTTTTTACCACAAATATGTACAGCACTATATATCAGCCAAAACTGATGAATAAATTGTTTTTTTTTTTTTTTTTTGGATATGTATTTTGGCAAAAAGTAAGAAATATTGTTTTTTTTTGCAAAATTGTGGCTCTTTTTTCTTTGTTGATAGTGGTGATCAGAAATGACGCAGAGGTGATCAAATACCACCAAAAGAAAGAAACCAAAAGAAAGCTCTATTTGTTGGAAAAAAAGGACACAAATTTTGTTTGGGTACAGCGTTGCACGACTGCACAATTGTCAGTTAGGCCTCATACACACGGGCATTATTAATGTTGTGTTTTTGAGCTGTTTTTAGAGCTTAAGATTGCCACACCATGTTATTCAATGGCCTCATATACACAACGTTTTTGAGCTGTAAGTGGCGTCAGCGTTCTAAAGCTGTAAATCTAACGCAGGACCTGCGCTTTCCGAAGCTGCAGTGTTAGAGCATTTTTGACGCTGAGCTGGCAAAACGCTCAATAACGCGCATTAGCACCGTAGCAGCGTTTTTAGCGCCGGCGTTTTATGTTTTAAAATGTCAAAAAATAGCAGAGGGATGTCTTTTTCAACAAAAAGCTACTAAGTGCTGACGCTCAATAACGCACATTAATGCCAATGCAAAACGCTGATGAAATCACAGTTTTGGACCCAATTTTTTCCTGGCGCCAGTACCGATGTTACAGCTCGTTTTTTAATAACGCCCGTGTATGAGTCCTTAAAGCGACACAGTGCCGAATCGCAAAAAGTGCTCTGGTCCTAATGTGGGAAATCCTTCCGGGGCTTAAGTGGTTAAAAACCGTATTGAAACAGGAAAAAAAAGTATCACAGACATTATTCAACCGTGTTGTAGCAAGGAGGAAATTGTCAGGAACTCTTTCCCTGGAACATGTGTACACACCCCCCACCTTCTATAGTTATTGTTATGCGTGCTGCATGGTGAGCACGAACCGCTGCCCCCTCCCGACAGCCTGTGGACAAAGTGCACAAGCCATGCACCTCACTGGTTCTTGTATTCCCCAACGCTTTCATAGTCGGGCTCTGATTGGCTGCGATTCGCTTCTGAACACACGGCTCCTTCATGTTTCCAGTTCGGGGGGGGGGGATGGCAGGCAGGGAACAGTTTATGATTAGGAATGACAGAGGCTGCTAATCTGTCATTTTTCTTTCTAAGAAGTGGAGAGCTGAGATAGCTTCAGGTAAGGTAACCAGTATGCTAGGACTTGTATTCTCCTAGTAGCTGGAGGGCCCCAGGCTGACAATTGCTTTATAGATACAGCTGGTGGAACCCAAGGAAGTCATTCAGATTCTGACCACATGATTCTACTGGTCCTGTCAATAATAATTGCCTGTGTGATGTAAAAGCAGCTTGTAGCTAAATCAATAAGTATTTAGTTTTTTTTATTCTGTCAGGATGCACCTCATATATACAGTTTTAATATAATTTTTACTATTATGTATAGGCGTAGCGTACCCCCATAGGAGCCGCTGGTGAATATAATCTTATCACACACAGCCAGGCACATAGCATTTTCTTTTTTTTCCCACTGGCTCAGAAAACAGTCTAGGGAGGGGGAGCACGGGAAACCTTGAAAACTGTAGAACTGGATAACTTGAGGACTCCTCAATTTCTGGCTGCACTGCACAAACTGTTGAATGGCCCACAGGATCTCTGTGCTGTTGGTGACCTACACTCCTTCCACAGTTAAAGCGGCAGTAAACCGCGGCTGTTTAAAAAAAAAAAAAAAAAAAAACACCTGTAAGACAACTGCATAATGTGCTAGTATGCATCGAATGCTAGCACATTATGAAATACTTACTTTGGAACAAAGACCTCCAGTGCTGTGCTGTCACTGAGAGTGCTGACACCTTCCCCTGGTCTTTTTTCCAGGTTCATGCACTCTGGCTATGTGATTGGCTGCAGCCACTATGACGTCACTTCCAGACATGTGCGTGGGAGCCCTCAGTTCCGGAACGAAGCTCTGAAGGTCCGTCAAGGTATGCCGGACCTTCAGAGTGTATGCGCTGGTGACTTAACTGGGTGAATATCTCCTAAGCGGTGCATAATTCATTTTACCTACAGCTTTATTATAGGCTTACCTGTAGGTAAAAACACTAAGCGGGCTTCACTACCGCTTTAAAAGATACACCCAGTCACTTTCCTTTAGCACTGGGGGTCATCTATTCACTCAGCCACAGGATCTTTGGTTGCCTCCTGCCAATATCCACCTAGTGAGGGAGATGTAGACTCACACCACCATAGGACAGCTGGACAAACTTTCTCCTGGTAATCTCCAGTGAGCCTCTCCAGACCCAACTTGATCCCCGGACACGGATCTGCAAATAAGCCCCCACAGCTAAGCCTAGCTGGGACCTCGGTGTCTTCCTTACGGCCTCCTCTAGGATCTTGCACCAGAGAGCCCAAGTCCCCTCACTGGGGTCTCCTCCTGCAGGACTGGATCCAGGAACACTGCTCGTGCTGTGCAGGCCCCACTATTTATGGACTTTCTTGCCTCCTTCTGGGCACACCTCCCTAGGGATTGGCTGAAAGCCCATAAATATTCAGGCTGCCTGCTGTGTTTTTCTTCACACTAAACTTCTAGAATCCGCTAGAAAACAGACGGGGGGAAAACAGAGCAGTAGCCTGTGAAACACTGAGCAACCCTAAATAGTCAAACCCTCCTCCACTGATTACAGGGGAGCCAAACTAAATTTATCTAACAGCCTGCTCTAAATTAGGAGGGTGCTACATCGGTGCTTCTACTAAACTGCAGTGTGGTGCATAAAAAAAGAGTAGCACTAGCATTAACTAGTGCTATTCTGAAGAAAACAAGAAAATATCTACATTAATGCTTTCATAACATCACCACCCTGTCTGTCCACCTCATCAAATCATTTGAATGGGCTGCTGTGCCTCACAAAATGCAGCGAAAATTTGCCCGTACCCTTTATAGTAATCGCAGCTTGCACAGGAACTGCACTTTCAGCTGCTGGAGGGAAATACACAGACACAGTGCATATTTCTGTAATTGTCATCTCGTCCCGCCACACCGATCCCCCTCCCTGTGCTGCCCACATTTGATTCCCCGTGTGCCCCCCCCCCATTCGTCCCCCTGCAGTGCTGCCAGGTACCCTCTCCCACCAGCTGCTGCAGGTGCACAGGTGGAAGAAGAGTGGGGGAAAGAGCTGGTGAATATGTAATTTACTGGCCCCTTCTTTTTCTGAATTGGACACAGTGAGCGATTGGTAGCGATCTCTCCTGTGTCCATTCATAACTGAGCATACTAAACTGTGTTTACTATGCTTCAGTTTATGAATAAACAGAAGCCTCTGTCTCATGCCCATTCATCTTTAGTGCAGCTGAGGCTACCAACAAAGGAATTGAAGAATCTGTGTTCTCAATTCCTTTCTCTGTCTCAAGGGTGAGATATTAGGGGTCTATTTAGACGCCTGATATTTCATCCAACCACCCAACAGTGTTGCAAAAAAAAAAAAAGTGTAAAATATACTTTAACCACTTCAATACCGGGCACTTAGAACACTTCCCGTCTAGACCAATTTTCACCTTTCAGTGCTGTTGCGATTTGAATGAGAATTGTGCGGTCGTGCGACACTGTACCCAAACAAACTTTTTATCATTTTGTCCCACAAATAGCGCTTTCTTTTGGTGGCATTTGATCACCCCTGTGGTTTTTATTTTTTGCGCTATAAAAAAAAAAAAAAAAAAAAGACCGAAAATTTTGAAAAAAAAACAAAACATTTTTCTGTCACAAAACTTTGTATAAAGTACATTTTCTCCTTCACTGACGGGCACTGATGTGGCTACACTGATAGGCACTGATGAGGCTAGACTGACAGGCACTGAGGAGGCAGCACAGATTGGCACTGATGAGGTGGCACTGATAAGGTTGCACTGATGATGGGGCACATATGCAGCACTGATGGGCGGCACTGATAAGCAACACTGACAGGCACTGATACGTGGCACTGATATGCGGCACTGATGGACACTCATAGGCGGCACTGATAAGTGGCACTGGGCACTGATAGGTGGCACAGGTGGGCAATGATAGGTGGCAGTGGTGGGCACTGGTGCAACAAGCACTGTTAGGGATGGCACTGGCAGACATCATATATGGGCACAGTGCCATCCCTACAGTGCACTATATTGCCCTTACCTGGTGGTCTAGTGGGCGCTCCCTGGTGGTCCTGGGCGGCCTCTGTGTTCCTTCCCTGGTGGTCCTGGGCGGCCTCCTTGTGATGTCCGGGGGGGGGGCTCCCTGGTGGTTCTGATCGGCTCCCTGGTGGTCCAGTGGGGTGATCCTGAGGGTGGCTGCGCTGATAAACGTTCAGCGCACCCCCCCCCCCCCCGTCAGATGAGCAGCTGATCGGCTCTCCGCTGCTCAGGTCTGCAGACCTGAGCAGAAGAAAAGCCGATAAACGGCTCTTCCTATTTACACAGTGATCAGCTGTGATTGGTCATTGCTGATCACATGGTAAAAGGCTTCGGATGGAAGCCTTTTACCTCGGTCGGTAATGCGGTGGGTCAGGGTGACCCACGGCACCACCGATCGCCACGATGTGTGCCCCTGGGGGCGCGCCATCGCGGATTATCCTGAGGACGTCAATAGACGTCCAGTCAGGTTAATGAACCAGCTGCCCGGACATCATTTGTCTATACGCCGTGCATTTTTTTTTCATTTTGGATAGAGTAAGGTGTGTGGGGGGGGGGGGGTTATAACTGCTGTCTGGTTTTTTTTCGCCATCTGTGTCCCATTGCTGAGATTTCCCTTCACTTTCTGTCCCATAGCCAAACATGAAGTCAGAGGAAATCTCTGCAATTGAAAGGATTTTTTTGGAGGACCCCCAGCTCACCAGAACTAGTGCCCCCATTGGAAGATTTCCCCTCTATTACTTTTCTGGGGACAACCCAAAAATTGGGGGTTTTCTTTTTAGAGAGGGGGGAATCTCCTTAACGAGACAGAGACAGCAATAAAAACTGACAGGGGCTCTAATCCCTCTCCAAAGTTTTGCCTTTAGTTACACTTTAAGAAATTGCGGACCACCCACAGTAAACTTTACTGCGGTGAGGCGGCCTACTCTGTGCCAGATCATGTACCTAGTGCAATTGTCAGTTAACCACTTCACCTCCATAAGAATTTCCCAGTTTAGGACCAGAGCACTTTTTGCGATTCGGCACTGCGTCATTTTAACTGACAATTGCGCGGTCGTGCGACGTTGTACCCAAACAAAATTTGCGTCCTTTTTTTCCCACAAATAGAGCTTTCTTTTGGTGGTATTTGATCACCTCTGCGTCATTTCTGATCGCCGCTATAAACAAAAGAAAAGCGACCATTTTGCAATAAAAACCCAAATTTCTTACTTTTTGCTAAAATTCAAATTAAAAAAAAAATATATAAAAAGACATTTTTTTTTCACCGGTTTTGGCCGATTTTTCTTTTTTGGGACCAATGACATTTATTCAGCGATCAGAAATTTAAATGTCCACTGATTACTGTATAAATGTCATTGGCAGTGAAGGGGTTAATCTGCAGGGGGAGATCTAGGGGTTAAGTGTGTTCCCTGGGTGTGTTCTTACTGTGGGGGGGGGGTTGGGCTACCATGGGCATGAGAGATCTAACTGATCCCAGTGACAGGGATCAGTAGCTCTCCCATGCCCGCACTGTCAGAATGGGGAACCGCTGTGTTTACATCGGCGGTTCCCTGTTCTATGCCTGTGGCCGCTCATCGCGGCGGACACCGGGTCCACCCGAGCTGCGGGCACACTCCTCAGGCCATTCGCAGATCGCCGCCTTTTTACGACGATTCGCGGCCAGCGTCCACACTGCCGCCGTAAATATGCGGTAGGCAGTGTGGAACTGGTTAAAGTGACACAGTGTCGTATCGCAAAAAAATGGCTTGCTCATGAAGGGGGGTAAGTCTTCCGGAGCGCAAGTGGTTAAAAAATGTAAAAAATAAATAAAAATAATTTTTAAAATTATAAATACATTTTTTTTGTAATTGTAATTTTTGTAATAGGGGGGCTTTTAAGAAGGCTGTACGTGGCCCCATGATTACTAACAGCAGCCTATACAAGTGGAAGCGGATGCAGTGGCTGCACAGACATCGGTGGCATGCAGGCAGACCTGGGTGCAGGGATACAGACGCAACGTCTGCCCTGGAAGCACTAACAGGGAAGAGCAAGGATTTCACTGTCTCTGAGGGTCGGTTCACACAGCTGAATCACATGCAATCTCAGCCAGACAGATAGTATGGCTGAAATCGCATTGCATTCAGAACAAACTCGCACAGGACCTTTTTTATTCCCGCAGCAGCAGAATGGGATCGCATGGGTGTTCACATCATGCGATCCAATTCCTGTGCGAGTTTGCAGTTCGCAGTGTGATATGCGAACTGATTTGGGGGTGTCGATAGCTTTCTGTTGACACTCCCCGCAGTTTGCATAGGTTAGTGTGAACTGCCGTCAGGAGACAAGCTATGCGGGAACCCGCAGTGGATTCGCAGGGTTCCCACATCGCTGCAGTGTGAACCAGACTCAAGGGAGCTAACAGACAGCTCAGGAACCCTGGAGGTAAGTAGAGTGGGGAAAAGGGAGGGTGTCTGGTGTTAGCTCACCTTTTCATGATTTCTGAGAAGGTGGAGCTATGCCCAAAAACTTGAGTTAGACTTAACGGTAACTCATTTTCTGGGAAGTCTTCCAAGACAGCCTCTGAGACCTTCAGCTCCTCCCCTCCGGACAGGAAACACATCCCCAATTTTAAATAAAAGGCAGTCCTCCAGACCCATACTTCAGTATCACTAAGGACCGCAGGAAGGCTCTGGAAGAGAAAGCACAATTATTACAGCATGATAATACTATATTACAAAACCAATTGGGTGGGAATCCCGGCTGTCCTGGAAGACTTCCCAGAAAATGGGTTACCGGTAAGTCTAACTAAAGTTTTCTCAAGTCGTCTTCCAGGACAGCCTCTCAGACGATTCTCAAGAACTTACAAATTTAGGGTGGGACCACCGCCTGGAGGATCTTACATCCAAACGCCTGATCCTTGCTTGTAAGCAGATCCAGGCAATAATGTCTCGCAAAGGTAGAGTAACTGGACCAAGTTGCCGCCTTGCATATCTGCTCAGGCGAAGCATCAGCTGTCTCTGCCCAGGATGCTGATACCGCACGGGTCGAGTGTGCGTTGACAAATGGAGGTGGGGTCCCCTCCGGTTGTAACATTCACTAATAACAGATCTTATCCACCTAGCTAGGGTGGACTTGGACGCTTTAAGGCCCCTGCGAGCACCGGCAAAAATAATAAATAAAGATTCTGATTTTCTAAACTCTTTAGAAACCTTAACGTAATTCAACAAGCTTCTTTTAACGTCCAAGCTTCTGAACGATTCCTCCTCTTTATTAACAGGGGAGGGATAAAACGTGGGTAAAATAATACCCTGCGATCTATGAAAGGCTGAAACAACCTTCAGGAGGAATGCAGGATCTGTCTTGAGAACTACCCTATCCTCAAAAAAAGACAAAAATGGAGAGGGCCTGCAATTCACTTACCTTCTTGCGGACTTGATTGCTACCAAAAAAACAGTCTTTAACGTTACCCATTTAATGGAGGACTTTTCCAGGGGCCCAAAAGGTTCTAGCATTCATGCTTTAAGAACCAAAGACAGGTCCCAGGCTGGACAGGATTTGACTACCCGTGGTCTAGCCCTGGATAAGTCTCTGAAAAAATTTGAAACAAAAATGTTCTGCTGTAGAGGGGTCTGCAAGAAAACACTGAGGGCTGAGGCCTGTACTTTTAGGGTACTAACTGAAAGTCCTTTGACTAACCCCTCCTGAATGAACTGCAATATAGCAGGGATATCTGGGGAAGCTTGTCCCTTATTTGACAACCAAGAATTGAATTTCTTCCAAGTCTTGGAATATATCGCCCTAGTGACCGGTTTGGGACAGCTCACTAGGGTCTTAATCACCTCTTCAGAGAACCCTTGGGAACTTAAGATCTGTTCCTCAGAAACCACACTGACAGTTTTAACGCCTTTATCTGGGGATGCGGCACTGGTCCCTGCATCACCAGATCCTCCCTCTCGGGGAGGCGCAAGGGTAGAACTTCTGAGAGGCTTTTTAGAATGGAGAACCACAATCTCTTCGGCCAGAAAGGAGCTACCAAGATGAGGTTGGTTCTTTCTGCCCTGAATTTCCAGAGAACTAGAGGAATTAACCTCATTGGAGGAAAAGCATAACCCAGGCTGAATGTCCAGGGGATAGTTAAGGCGTCTGTGCCTATTGAACGATCTTCTTGTTCTTTTGGGAGGCGAAAAGGTCCACCTCTGGCACCCCCCATCTCTGGGTGATGGCCGCAAATCCCTCCTGGCTGAGAGCCCACTCATCTCTGACGGCTGAGGAAATCTGCCAGGGAGTTCTGTGACCCTCTTAGGTGAATGGCTGACATTGAGCCTAGTTTTTGTTCTGCCCATGTATAAATCAGATTTGCAATCTCCTGGAGCTGCTGACTTCTCGTGCCCCCCTGTTTGTTTATGTAAGCCACCGTGCTTATATTGTCCGAGCGTATCTGCAAGTGAGCATTCTCTATTTCTGTTTGAAAGCGCTCACTGCTCTCTGGACTGCTAACAGCTCTCTGAGATTGGAGGACTCTCTGAGATTGGAGGACCCTCTGGGTTCCGTCGGGGACCAGGTCCCCTGCGCCAGTCTGTCCCCCAAATGCACTCCCCAGCCAAAGTGACTGGCATCTGTAGTCAGAATCTTTGTCTGCGTAGTGGCCCAATCCAGTCCCCTGCTCAGGTTGTGCTGTGATCGCCACCACCAGAGGGATCTTTTGATCCTTGAGGGAAGGAACACTTGGGTATCTAGGGTCTCCCTGCTCCCATTCCAAGACCTTAGGAGAAAGGTCTGTAATGGGCGTTGGTGGAATCTTGCCCAGGGTACTGCGGAAAAGCAAGATGTCATTAGGCCTACTACCTGCGAAATCTGCCTAAGAGAGACCGATAGCTTCTGTAGAACAAAAGATCTTTCTGTCTATCTCGTATGCTAGATAGAACACCCTCTGGGCAGCGACTAGGCAAGGTTTTTCTTGGTTGACTAGCCACCCCAGGGACCTAAGAAAGTTCTGAAATTCCCTCAGCTCTGCAGATAACTGGTGGAACGAGTTCGCTATCGCCAGGAGATCGTCCAAATATGGACTGATCATTATTGCTTTCAATCTTAGAGGCTTCTGCTAGGACCTTTGTAAAAAGGAAGAGCCTGGCACTGAAAGTGACACACTTTTGCCCCCCATCCTGACCGCAAACCTGAGATATCTTTGCAATGCTGGATGTATTGGCACGTGGAGATATGCATCTTGGAGATCCAGCGTGGCCATGTAGCAATCCTGGAACACTATGTTCCTTACGGAAAAGATGGACTCCATCCTGAAGTGCTTGTATCTTAAGGACTGGTTCAGGGGCCGCAAGTTCAGAATTAGGCAGAACTTGCCTGAGGGCTTTTTTACCACAAAGATATGTGAGTAAAATCCCTGACCCCACTCGTCCCTGGGCACCTGAAGTTGCACTTTTTGGTCCAAGAGATCTCCTACCAGGAGACTCAAAGCCTCTGCCTTCTCCTGATTCTTGGACGGCCTTGTTACCAGTAATCTTGCAGGGGGAATTGACTCGAACTCCAATTTGTAACCGTTCTGGATCAATTCCAGAATGTATGCATTGGAAGAGACTGCTGCCCATTGTGGGGAGAACTTCCCCAGCCTTCCGCCCACTGGGAGACAGGAGTCATTGACTCTTTGCGGGCTTTTGAGGAGGATTGAAGAGTATTCCTCCTCTACCTCTGCCCTTATGCCCCGTTCAGTACTTCTTTGGTGCATTCTCACGACTCCGTGTCGCTTGCTGCCTTGGACCACGAAAGGGCCTCCGGTTAACCGATTTCCTTTTGGCTTCTGGAAAGGCCTTTTTTTATCAGCCGTGCGTTCCAGCACTTCCTCCAGACCTGCACCGAACAGATGGTCTCCCGAGAAGGGAATGCTGCAAAGGCGCAGCTTGGATGCTGAGTCCCCTGTCCAGGTCTTCAGCCAGAGTGCTTGTCTGGATGAATTGACTAGGGAAGCTGATAGGGCAGCTAGCTTCACTGATTCTGCCGAAGCATCTACTAAATACCCTACTGCCTTGAATAGCAGCGGAAAAGACTACAAAATCTGTTGTCTAGAGGTTCCAGCCGATAGGTGTGTCTGGAGTTGTGCAAGCCAACAGTCTACATTCCTGGCTACACATGTTGCTGCTAGAGCTGGCTTAAGACTTAATGAGGTAGATTCCCATGCTCTGCGTAACAGGACATCTCCTCTTTTGTCCATCGGGTCCTTTAGTGTTCCCATATCATCAAACGCGAGGTCTGACTTCTTGGAAACCTTAGAGAGGGGTGCGTCCAATTTAGGAACCTAATTCCATGGTTTGGACGCATCCTCCTCAAAAGTAAATCTTCTTTTCAGACCTCCTGAAAAAAAATGGCTTCCTTTCTGGATCCTGCCATTCTAACTTAATTGCCTCTTCCAGGGACTTGTGGACTGGAAAAACTCTTGACTTTTTTGTCCGTAAACCCTCATACTTCAGATCATGTTTGGAAAACAGTACCTTCTCCACCTCTATCTCAAGAGTGTCATAAATGGCTTTTAGCAGGTCGTCTACGTCCTCTAGCGACAATTTGTATCTCGAGGCCCTTGCGGATTCCGCGTCCCTTCTCTCCACTTCTGAGCCAGAATCAGCTTCTAAAGAGCCCTGGGATCTTGGATCCTCCTCGGGACTATCCTCCTTCCCCCTGGTGGGGATAGGCCTGACAGGGATTGCAGGGACCTGCATTTTTTCAATTAAACCCCTAAAGGATTTGAAGGTTGAGGCCAATTCATCCTTCACTGAACACAAAATTTTGTCACAAGCTGTAGTAGATCCGTCTTTTACCAAGCTATCTACACAGCTGCGGCACAATGGTTTTTCCCATGCAGAACTTAACCTGGCCGCACACACCGCATATTTCCTCTTGGGACCTGCCGCCTCCACCTTATCCTGAGCCTTAACCTACGTAAAGTGAGGAGACAAAGGCATAAAAACATCAGGGCTGATCCAGTATATCCACACCTCTGTGTGGTACAACATACAATAAGAGAAAAAAGTGCTACTGAAGCTGAGACTAGTCTATCTAGCCCATAGCTCAGAATAAACCTCCCATAGTAACAGCAATAAGGACCTGGTCCCCTGCTTACCTGAGAGGAGCTGGTGCCTGCAGCCATTGGTTCCTGAGCGCATGCTGGACCCTCCATGCCACTTGTCTTTGTGTCTACTTGCAGCCTTGCTGTGTGACACTGACCCACCAGCAGCCCCACTCCCACCGTCTGTGCTGCTTAAATGAGGCTAGCCACATACCTCATCAGCGCCTGCGGATGACGTTCACTTGGCCGGTGTCAGCTGCCTATGCAACTTCCGACCACCAGCGCAGAAAGCAGAAGACGCGTTGGAATGCTTCCTCACCACGAGGCGCGCCTGAGGAGCCTGAGCCGGCTCCCCAGACCCAATGGAAGGAGCAGCTGGAGCTCTGTCATCGCAGTCCTACCTCTCTCCAAGGCTTGAAGCTGGCTGAGTCACAGCCCCTCTCCCTTCCCCAGGGAGGGATCGTGTGGGCAAAAAGGTACTGTGCAGTACAGGAACTCTTCCAGTCTACCTCTGAGACCTTGTGCTCCTTAAGGCTTCTTCCAGAGGAAACACAAATACTGAGGTATGGGCCTGGAGGACTGCCTTTTATTTAGAATTGGGGATATGTTTCCTGTCCGGAGGGGAGGAGCCCAAGGTCTCAGAGGCTGTCCTGGAAGACGACTTGAGAAAAAGGGAATCTCCACTTGTTTGCCTCCTCCCCTCCCCCTCTGCTGCCACATTTGGCATCTTTCGGGGGGGGGGGGGAGCAGGTACCTGGTTTTGTTTGATCCGGAAGTTCGGCTACCCTCCTCCTTCTCCCGCCACCGGGCCATTCACAAAGCGCAGCATGCTTCGCGCATGTGCAGTAGTAAACTGGCTGTGAAGCTGCAAGGCTTACCCGAGATGGTGGTGGCACCACCCAGGGAGCTGCTTGAAAAATTGGCTCGGGTGAAGACTACGCTGGATTCCAGGACAGGTAGGTGACAGGATTTGTAGCTGCCACGAGCAGCGAGAAAGATCCCCGTTCAGTGCGGAACACATCTCCGTATTAGATGCGCTCCAATTGAACTTAATAGGCTGGGAATTCGCACCGCACACGTTTTCTGTGCAATGCGGAGTGTGAATGCACCGCACCTATGTGCACCTGACACATTGAAAACAATGTGTTTTCAATTGTCATGCGAATTGGATGCGGTGTAACCCACATAGCTGTGAACCCAGCCTGAACCAGGGCTTCATTTTATTTGAAGTGTCACATTCTTTTCATTTCAGTGTAGAGGAGTGAGGTGCGTTGTGCTGCGTGGTGACGCAGTGTGCAGAACGTGCGTTGCGGTGACAGGCCGGTGTCTGGAGACCTGAGGTGACTGAACTGCCCCCCATACACATAAGGGGCCCCTCTGAGGGGGGTGAGCCGGGGTCATGGCTGCCCAGGTCACCTCTCCTTCTAACCTAAGGAAGACCTGAGGAGGCCAGGCAGCAGACAGAGGAGAGGCCACGAGGAATGCAGCCAGCAGACAGAGGAGAGGCCACGAGGAGTGCAGCCAGCAGACAAAGGAGAGGCCACGAGGAGTGCAGCCAGCAGACAGAGGAGAGGCCACGAGGAGTGCAGCCAGCAGACAGAGGAGAGGCCACGAGGAGTGCAGCCAGCAGACAGAGGAGAGGCGGAGCACCGGAGAGGAGACAGACGACCG
>BLSH010368381.1:236517-252647 GCA_018402905.1 Glandirana rugosa | reverse complement strand
GAGTGCAGCCAGTGTCATGAGGAGTGCAGCCAGTGCTATGAGGAGTGCAGCCAGTGCTATGAGGAGTGCAGGCAGTGTCATGAGGAGTGCAGGCAGTGTCATGAGGAGTGCAGCCAGTGTCATGAGGAGTGCAGTCAGTGTCATGAGGAGTGCAGGCAGTGTCATGAGGAGTGCAGTCAGTGTCATGAGGAGTGCAGCCAGTGTCATGAGGAGTGCAGCCGGTGTCATGAGGAGTGCAGGCAGTGTCATGAGGAGTGCAGCCAGTGTCATGAGGAGTGCAGGCAGTGCCATGAGGAGTGCAGCCAGTGCTATGAGGAGTGCAGCCGGTGTCATGAGGAGTGCAGGCAGTGTCATGAGGAGTGCAGCCAGTGTCATGAGGAGTGCAGGCAGTGCCATGAGGAGTGCAGCCAGTGCTATGAGGAGTGCAGCCGGTGTCATGAGGAGTGCAGGCAGTGTCATGAGGAGTGCAGCCAGTGTCATGAGGAGTGCAGGCAGTGCCATGAGGAGTGCAGCCAGTGCTATGAGGAGTGCAGCCAGTGTCATGAGGAGTGCAGCCAGTGTCATGAGGAGTGCAGCCAGTGCTATGAGGAGTGCAGCCAGTGTCATGAGGAGTGCTGCCAGTGTCATGAGGAGTGCTGCCAGTGTCATGAGGAGTGCAGCCAGTGTCATGAGGAGTGCAGTCAGTGTCATGAGGAGTGCAGCCAGTGCTATGAGGAGTGCAGCCAGTGTCATGAGGAGTGCAGCCAGTGTCATGAGGAGTGCAGCCAGTGCCATGAGGAGTGCAGCCAGTGTCATGAGGAGTGCAGCCAGTGTCATGAGGAGTGCAGGCAGTGTCATGAGGAGTGCAGCCAGTGTCATGAGGAGTGCAGCCAGTGTCATGAGGAGTGCAGCAAGTGTCATGAGGAGTGCAGGCAGTGTCATGAGGAGTGCAGGCAGTGCCATGAGGAGTGCAGCCAGTGCTATGAGGAGTGCAGCCAGTGTCATGAGGAGTGCAGGCAGTGTCATGAGGAGTGCAGCCAGTGTCATGAGGAGTGCAGCCAGTGCTATGAGGAGTGCAGCCAGTGCTATGAGGAGTGCAGCCAGTGTCATGAGGAGTGCAGCCAGTGCTATGAGGAGTGCAGCCAGTGCTATGAGGAGTGCAGGCAGTGTCATGAGGAGTGCAGGCAGTGTCATGAGGAGTGCAGCCAGTGTCATGAGGAGTGCAGGCAGTGTCATGAGGAGTGCAGGCAGTGTCATGAGGAGTGCAGCCAGTGTCATGAGGAGTGCGGCCAGTGTCATGAGGAGTGCGGCCAGTGTCATGAGGAGTGCGGCCAGTGTCATGAGGAGTGCAGCCAGTGCTATGAGGAGTGCAGCCAGTGCTATGAGGAGTGCAGCCAGTGCTATGAGGAGTGCAGCCAGTGTCATGAGGAGTGCAGCCAGTGCTATGAGGAGTGCAGTCAGTGTCATGAGGAGTGCAGCCAGTGCTATGAGGAGTGCAGCCAGTGCTATGAGGAGTGCAGCCAGTGCTATGAGGAGTGCAGGCAGTGTCATGAGGAGTGCAGCCAGTGCTATGAGGAGTGCAGCCAGTGCTATGAGGAGTGCAGCCAGTGCTATGAGGAGTGCAGCCAGTGCTATGAGGAGTGCAGTCAGTGTCATGAGGAGTGCAGCCAGTGTCATGAGGAGTGCAGCCAGTGCTATGAGCAGTGCAGCCAGTGTCATGAGGAGTGCAGCCAGTGCCATGAGGAGTGCAGCCAGTGCCATGAGGAGTGCAGCCAGTGTCATGAGGAGTGCAGCCAGTGTCATGAGGAGTGCAGCCAGTGTCATGAGGAGTGCAGTCAGTGTCATGAGGAGTGCAGGCAGTGTCATGAGGAGTGCAGGCAGTGCCATGAGGAGTGCAGCCAGTGCTATGAGGAGTGCAGCCGGTGTCATGAGGAGTGCAGCCAGTGTCATGAGGAGTGCAGCCAGTGTCATGAGGAGTGCAGCCAGTGTCATGAGGAGTGCAGCCAGTGTCATGAGGAGTGCAGCCAGTGCTATGAGGAGTGCAGTCAGTGTCATGAGGAGTGCGGCCAGTGCTATGAGGAGTGCAGTCAGTGTCATGAGGAGTGCGGCCAGTGTCATGAGGAGTGCAGCCAGTGCTATGAGGAGTGCAGTCAGTGTCATGAGGAGTGCAGCCAGTGTCATGAGGAGTGCAGCCAGTGCTATGAGGAGTGCAGTCAGTGTCATGAGGAGTGCCCAGTACACAGGACAGAGGAGAGGGAAGGGAAGAGAGGGGGCGCTGTTGTGCGCCGCCTCAGGAAGTGAGAGGAGAAGAGGCACACAGACGGCCTCCTGAGGGGGGAGGGGAGAGTGTGCGCTGGCGGGAGGAGGAGAGTCCGGTGTGTGCAGGGTGCGGCTCCACAGTGCGACACCCGGAATATCACCTCACTGACACCCCCGGGTCACCCAGGACCTCTCCTGCACTGCACCCCCAGGACTCCCCCCATAACGTGTTTATTCTGTATTCGCCCCGCCCCCCGGAGGGAAGAGGAGAAGGCGGAGGAGGAGGAGGAGGAGAGGAGAAGTTGTGCTGTGGAAGTTGTCCGCTCTTTGTGTTGCTCCGAGCCGGGAGCTGGGATCTGTACTGCCCGGAGGAGGAGATCGCTGGATGTATTGGGGGGTCTGCTGCTGCTGGGGAGGAGGAGAGGTGAGAGATGATTGTTACATTACACTGCACCCTGCCATCGTCTGTACTCTTCATACACAGGGCCACACACCATACAATCTGATCGCACACACTCCTCTTTTGTTTAGTCTCATAGATTTTATATAAATCGGTCCCTGTGGATCTCTTGTCATCATTGGTTACACTGAGCTGGCCACACTCCATACAATCTGATCGTACAATGTCATCTATTAGGAAGCAGGCATTTCAGTCTCTTAGGTGTTCTATAGACCGGTCCTGTCAGCTGCCCACACTCCATACAATCTGATTGTACGGTGATCTGTAAAGGGGACGTCCCATAGATTTATCTAAACCGGTCCCTGTAGATCTCTTGTCATCAGTGTTTTAAACTGGCCACACTCCATACAATCTGATTGTACAATCACTTTATTATTATTATTATTATACAGGATTTATAAAGGACCAACAGTTTGCACAGTGCTTTACAATATGGGTGCAGGGAGTACAATACAGGAGGAATGGGGGGGCCCTGGTCATTAGAGCTGACAATCTAATAGCATGAGGACCAATATAAACACCCCAACCAATCCGTGTGAAATCAGGCAGATCCTCGTATTACATTGTTGTTGGGGATATTCAGGAACCTATTATTATTATTATTATTATTATTATAGTGCTGACAGTTTGCACACCGCTGTCCATTCAAATCAGTCCCTGCCCCCCAGAGCTTACAATCCAAGGCCCCCTTCCCCCATACATAGACAGCAGCACGAGGACAGACCCTCCATGTAATCTATGAGATCAGGCCGTGTGCTGTAACCTGATGGGAGATCTGAGGACAAATCCTAAACAATGCACTGGATTAGTATCACATCTGACCGGTTCTACTACACAGGTGATGGGGGATTGTACAATCAGATTGTATAGTGTATGGTCGGTTTTGGATTGGTCGCTGTCACCAGCAGGGCTGTCCTGACCCTCTTGTATTGAACCCATATGGTTGCTTTTATATTGCTGCATTACCTGTTGGTGCTCTATAATAATGATCCTCACCAGTCCTTCCTCCCTGTACCGTCTCCTTTATATGATGAACTAACCGCCGTCTCTGTATAATAATAGTAACCATCACTCCTTCCTCCTGTGCAGAAGATGTGGGTAAGGTGGACCCGTGTCTGGGTGCAGGGCTCTACCTGCTGGGTCTGGGTTGGCATCCTTTTTCTGATGCCACTGGGTACTGGTGGTAGGAATAGAAGTCATGCTTTCATCTCAGCCTGGGCTGTACAAATCTTAAGCAATCATAAAACTAAACCAATATTTCCTGTCCTTTTCTAACCTCTTACAGATGACGTTGCTTTCAGTTGGAGTTGACCAGACAGCACTGTACAGGTTGGCTGTAGGACAGAAGCATGTTCTCCCCCTCCCCCCTTGTTGCAGATATGGTGATCCTGGTTTGCCATGACATGCAGTGTTGCAGGTTGTTGCCGGGCCTTGCCTGTATACACTGGAATCAGTCCACCGTCTTCTGGCATTGGTGTTGCTTAGCAGTTTGGTAACGCAACAACGAGCTGGAATGGAATCAGGTTTCCAGTGAAAGCGCCGGCGGCTGCGCACTGCTGCACTTTGTAGGGAGCCTCTCTCTCCCTCTCTCTCCCTCCCTCTCTCTCCCTCTCTATCTCTCTCTTTTTTTCTTTCTTTTTTTTTCCTGAGCTGCTGTTAATTTGATGTAGTTGGGCAAAATGTGATTGGTTATCGAGCGTCTCCTCGTGTCGCTAAGCAAAATGTGTGGATGCAGACTGTTGCGCTACCCTGTGTCTGCTCCGCTGCTTTTTACATCTCTGCAATGTCTGGCAGAAGTTCATTCTGAACCTGGAAACAGAAAATCCTCTACTGTATTCGGTGAGGGGATCGAGCGACCACAGAGAAAACGTATTCATGCAGAAAGCTGGTCTGGTCTCATGCTGATCTCTGCACTATTTAAGACAATAATAATAATATTAATATAAATAATCTATTCCTTATTTTATATTTTATTATTATTATTAGTAGATCTATATAATTCTTTTTTTTTTTTTTTTTTTTTTTTTTTTTAAATTCCGGTGGAATTTTGTGTTTGTTTGGCCTCTCCTGATTTCACCCCTTTGTGCTCGGGGGTCAGAGCAGTGTTCATCAAGTTGATGTGCATTGGTAGTAATGGGGGGGGGGTGTCCCTGGGACGTAATCCTCCTGGCCTGTCTCTGTAGACACAGTGGAGCTCTTTGTTCATTCTGAGGCATGCACATTGTGGCTGCTCCTCATCAGGCTGAGCTCTGGACTGACCGGCCCACAATGCTAAATTCTCATTTCACTTCCAGCCAGCAATATTCTGAGCCAAGCGTTTCAGCCTGCTCTCCCCATTGGTTGCTTGTCTTTTCTTTTTTACATTTGCAGTGTGTGTGTTGATGTCGTTGGTCTTCAGACCGCTTCACTCAAAAGAAATTCTTCCCGTGACTCTGCTGAGTTGGAGGAGGGTGTTCTGATTGAAGGCCCAATTAGATTTATGTGTGTAGAGGTGCGTTTTATCAGGCAGGTGGGTTGTGAGGCGTCAGTGTGTGTTTTCTTTTTTGAGGGTCTGTCTTCCAACTGTTGATCGAAGTTCACATCCCCGTGTGTGTTATATCAATCGATTGGGTTGTCGACTATAGATCAACTATTCCTATCAGGAGATATCGATCAGAAAATAAATCAATCATTTATAGAAGTGTGTATTTCCTCCAGGAATCTCTCCTGAGTGCTGACCTTTGTCGCACTCTGAACTTATGTTCCTTTTTCTTTTACTCCAATGAGCTGCTGGCCGGGTCATTCTTCCCACCTCTTTGTTTGTGAGCTGCAGGGAAGGCATGACCTAGGCTGTGGTTCTTTAGAGATAAAAATGAGCACGCATTGGCTAGAGAGGAGTTTGGAGGATGCTTAAGCTCATCTCTCACAGCCATTAGGCTGGGTTCACACCTATGCGAATTAGATGCAGCTTATACCGCATCCAATTCGCATGACACTTGAAAACACATTGTTTTCGATGTGTCAGGTTCACATAGGTGCGGTGCATTCGCACTCCACATTGCACAGAAAACCATCACTTGTGTGTTTTAGAGAGGAGCTTTTGAGCACAAAAAAATGCTCAAAAGGTCCTTTAAAGCAAAAATTATAAGTCAGCAGTTTAAAAAAAATGTACCTGCTGACTTATAATAATAGAAGACTCACTTGTCCCAGGATCCAGCTCTGTCCTCACCAAGAACGTCTTGTGAAAAGTAGATTTAACAGCACCACCGTTACACCTTTCCCATTCAACGGTGGTGCTGTCAAATCTACTTTTCACAAGACGTTCTGTTGACTGGCTCACGGACCGGACGAGCACACAGCTGTTTGGGATCTTCATACTCACCTGGAGCGGCTTTCTTTCTCTTCTTTGATCATCTGTCCTCACCCAGCCCAACTTCAGTCTTTGGCGCTGGCATACTAACTGTGGGCAGCCAGCAGTATCTGTTTTCAGCTTCACAGCTGGCTGCTCACTGCACACAGGCAGGCCACACTATTTGATTGGTATCAGAGCTTTCTGGGACCTATGACATGTCCCAGAAGGCTGCAGGGGTAGGAGGGGGTGAACTTCCTCTTAGATTGCCATGGCGAGCTGACCAGATGTGGGGGAGCGGGTACCTGTGAAAACCAGGTACCCCCCCCCCCCAAAAAACAAACAAACCATGTCCTAAATGTTGAGGGGGAGGAGAAAGAGAGCGTAGCTTTCCCTTTTGGGTGAAGTTCCTCTTCAATGCGCATTAACGCTAGCCACATTCCTGCATTACTGTGTCCAGAGCATACAGTGTGCATAAGGCCTTAGGCCGGCATAAATGTACTACAACCAATTTAGACAACAGCCAATTAACCTTGAGGCCTGGTTCACACTGATGCGACATACGCTCCGACTTTGGGAGCACATGTCGCATGATGTGTACAAATCAGTGGTTCCCTATGAGGGCTGTCTTAACTGGTCTGACTTTAGAAAAGGTTCCTGCACTACTTTGGTCTGACTTTGGTCTGTTTCAGCCCATTGAATATCATTGAAGTCGGATCCTGGTCCTAACCATCGGACTTGTGACATCAGACATGGTGATTACAGTAGCAGGAAAGGGAATTTATGTTACACTGGGATTGTTTTGATTGGTCAAAGGACAAGCCAGATTATCTCAAAGTCGGAGCAAAATTGTATCCTGTTCATTCAAGTGGGATGGAAGTAGGACGGATGTAGGACCGATGTCGCAGGGCAAAGTAGGATGACAGTCATACAACAGTCGTGTTGTACCAGTGTGAACCCTGCCTGAAGCATGTCTTTGTAATGTGGGAGCAAAATAGAATAAGCAGAGGAAATTCCATGCAAGCATCACACTAATCGTGTCCTTGGCAGGGTTTGAACTAAGAACCCCGTTGCTGCAGGGCAGAAATGCTAACCACTAAACCAATGTGCTTCCCTGGATAATTAGGCCCCTTTCACACGGATGGATAAAATCCAGCTTTTAGCTGCAGATAGATTAAGTTATTTACTGCAGCTATACTGTGACAATGCTTTCCTATGGTCCCATTCACACTCTGCATTTAGCAACGGTTTTGTTACAGACGATTTCGAAAGTTTAGAAAAAATGGATTGGAATGCGTCCAGGAACGATGTAATGCAGCTATCTGCAGGTAAAAGCAGTGCTCTGTGTCATCTACGGATAGCAACGGCAACAAGCATAGAAAATCAATAGGAAGCACTTCAGAAATGTCAAGAATGTTTCCACTGCAGCTAAACGTAGCTGCATGTAAACGAACGTAATCGTGGCTGATCGGAAAGTACAAATGCAAGTAATCGTTGTGCTTTGGAGTCTGGTGTCTGGCTTGCATTTAGCAACGGCAGAACAGCCGCTCGTGTGAAAGGGGCTTTATACTTTAGTTTTGACAACTCCTTGCCTCCTGCCTCCCTTAAATTGACACTAAACTCTGTGTATATATATATATATAAAAAAAAAAAAAAAAAAAAAAAAATGTGAATTTATTCTTCACTCAAAACTATCTCTTTTTTTTATTTCTTTGTCTCTGCATAGTGCACTGTGTGTACCGAACAAACACTAGTGAGGGGGGAATAGAGAGGTTCTGGAGCTCAGAGGATGTTACGGGTGGGGGGGTCAGAAAAATATTAAAACAATTTTTTTATCAAAAAAAAAATTGAAGATCCTTCAGCCTGGGTTCACACTGTAGCGATGCGGGAACCAGTGCGATTGCAGTTCCGGCTTCCGCATCGCATGTCTCCCGCAGGCAGTTCACACTGCCATCTGCGAACCCCTGCGGGTGTCAATACAATGTTAATGACACCCCCAGATCGGTTCACAGGTCGCAGTGTGAACTGTGGATTCGGACAGGAATCGGATCACATAGGTGAGAACATACATGCGATTGGATTCCAGTGCAGGGAAAAACAAGTCCCTGCACCTTTTTCTGTGCAAATCCAATGCGAGTTCAGCCATACAAACCGTGGCTGAACTCGCATTGCTCAGACATCGCATGTGATCGGCATCGCAGTGTGGGTGTGAATCACATGTGATGGCTGACATCACACTATTGTGAACCTAGGCTTAAAGTGGAACTACACTGCATCTGAGCACCACATACCAAAAATGCTGTTTAACCACTTGCTGACCGCCGGACGTCCAAAGACGTCTTTGTCTTTAAGTGGTGATATCTGAATGATGCTGGCACCTACATGCATTATTCAGATAGCATTTTACTCCGCAGGCGATTCTCGGCAACATAAGAGAGATCATAGCGGCAGTTCAGCCGCTTGATCATTCTTATCGCCAACGGGAGGGGACATCCCCCCTCCCTCCCTTCGCCCTCCGGTGCTTCTCCCTGGCCGCCCGTGCCATCGGCGGCCCAAGGAACAGATCCGTCGCTGGCGGAAGTTGAGCGTAGAGATGACTGATGACCAGATGGTCACCAGTCATCTCTATGCACCTCGGAGGTCCGGGTGCGACGTATGACGTCACGTCCGCGTCACGTGATGTAAACAATGCCCATTAACTCAGCTGAAAAGACCAAGATCACTGTTTTTTTTTCTGATCTCGGTCTTTCCAGCCTAGAGGAGAGATGTGGGGTCTTATTGACCCCATATCTATCCATAAAGAGCACCTGTCACGCAATATTCCTATTACAGGAGATGTTTACATTCCTTGTAATAGGAATAAAAGCGATCAAAAAATGTTTTTAAAGAGAAAGTGTAAAAATAAAAAAGTAAAGGTAAAATAAATAATAATAATAAAAAAAAATGTAAAGCCACCCGTCCCCGTGAGCTCGCGCACAGAAGCGAACGCACATGTAAGTCGCGCCCGCATATAGAAACGGTGTTCAAATCACGCATGTGAGGTATCCCCGCGTGTGTTAGAGCGAGAGCAATAATTCTAGCACTAGATCCCCTCTGTAACTCTAAGCATGTAACCAGTAAAATATTTTAAAGCTTCGCCAATGGAGATTTTTAAGCACCAAAATTTGACGCCATTTCATGAGTGGGTGCAATTTTAAAGCGTGACATGTTGGGTATCTATTTACTCGGCGTAACATCATCTTTCACAATATACAAAAAATTGGGCTAACTTTACTGTTCTGTTTTTTTAATTCATGAAACTTTTTTTTTTTCCAAAAGAAAAGCGTTTGAAAAATTGCTGCAGAAATACTGCGTGACATAAAAAGTTTCAATGACCGCCATTTTATTCCCTAAGATCTCTGCTAAAAATATGTATAATGTTTGGGGGTCCTGAGTAATTTTCTAGAAAAAAAATTATGATTTTTACATGTAGGACAGAAGTGTCAGATTTGGCCTGGTGGCGAAGTGGTTAATTCACATTTGCTATTCAAAGCAAACGCCTCCATCCACCCATGTCTCCATGCTTTATTTTCATGAGGAATCACATTGAAAAACTCCCCACAGCATTTCTGGTGGTGGCCATCTTGAGTAAGGGCAGATGATTCATGTAGGATTTACTTCCTGGAATCTATCTGCCCTTCGCTCAGACACGTAGGTAGGAGTACTCAGCTGAGAAAACCCCTCCTGGAGACTCCTGGGATGAATGACTTCAGGAAGTAAATGAAGAAATGTAAAAGAAAAACCGTAAATATAATTCACTTTCCTATCTATTTACTAGCATAAGGATTACAATGTTGATTTGAGAGAGTGGAGTTTTGCCTCAAGTAGTGAATGAAGATATCGTTCTATAGATTTCTGTAGTGAAGAGTAATAATGTGGGTGCTATGGCTGGTCTCCAGTGAATGTTGGTTGCCTGGTTGTCTCTGGTGATATGAGTCACTCACCTAGAATGCAGCGAGTTAAGTCCCATGCCCAATGTCAGACAGTGACTCAGAAAGGTAAAGCTATTGGAGGAGTATGATGGGCAGGAAGTGAACATTTTTAGAAGTGCCCAGTGATGCCAGCCCACGTGTCCCCTTTAAAATCTCTACAGAACTGATGATCTCAGACTATTCAGCTCTACACAGGAAATCAATGCCGGGATTTTCAGCATCTACGATCATTGTGTGACCTTGCCCCTCATTTCATGTCAGTGGATGCATTTTGCTCCATTTCTTTCATCATTTCGAAGCATTGCATTATTTTATTTCTCCGCCGTCGTGTTTTATGACTGGGGTTTGCTACATGCATCAATTTATAGCAGTGTTTTCTATGGCATGGATGCTGCTGGTGAACGCCGGGATCCTATACCATAGGGGCACCCATGTATTTCTGTGCAGCAGGATTGCACTCATCTTACTGGTGAGAATATTCAACATCTTAATGTTTTTAATGTCACACGCTGTTCTAAAGTGCTGGTCTGATAGCCGCCTTTGATCTGTTTAGATATTACTACCTTTTAAATGATTTAGTACTGTACGTGCATCCCTCTCTATTAATACCAGCCTGAATTATCCCTTCAATCTTCCTTATTTAGCATAAGAAGATAAACATCGGACTTATCTGTCTGCTTGTAGATCATCATGCCTTCTGCTGGCCTTACACCTTTACAATTGCGTTAGAGTGATTAAGTATAAAAATCGCTCGTCTGATGGCCTTCATAGACTTGACTAATCGTGAACGACGTTTTGTTTGAGTACCATGTTAACGTTTTACTAAACCCACAATGGTAAAATCAGTCTGTATGTGCAGTAAAGCATGCTTGTTATACTCACTGTGGAACCTAAGGGATTAATCTTCTGCATTGTGTAAAAAGGCTCTTTGATCCTGTATGCACAAATCCTCCTCTTCCACTGACTCCAAAACAGGTTCGGAAAAGACAGAGTTATTGGAGTCAGGCTGCACATGCTCAGTTTGGTGTGTATTGCTTGAGAGAGTGTTGTGATCAGCAAAGGGCCAATCAGCACTGTCCAAACAGAGGCTCAGGGGTCCTGATAGGACAGCCAGTGCAGTAAGAAAACTCCTCCTACAACCTTTAACCATACCCTGATAGAAGTCACAAGACTGCTATATACTGCTGATGAGAAAAGGTATTTAGCAGTTTATATTTACTAAAATAATTGCATTTCCATGTGCTGTGTACTGTGGGAGACCAGATATAGTGAATGTAGGGTCCTGGGTTTAATAACACTTTAATGCAGACTTTCTCAACCTTTTTACCCCAGAGGAACCCTTGAAATATTTTTTGGGTCTCAGGGAACCCCCTGGTAAGATAAGTCCATTGGGAGTCATTGGGAAAATAGCCCTCAAACTGGTAGTGGTAAGTGGGAAGAATGCCCCCTTACAGGTTGGCTAGAATGACACTCTTGAAGTCATCCATCTGGCTCTGCCAAGTGGTGTTGAACCTGGAACTATGCAGGCATCATCAGATGGGAAGTTGGTTAGCCAGAACTCAAGGAACCCCTAGCCCACTTCGGAGGAACCCTAGGGTTCTACGGGACCCTGGTTGAGAATAAGTGCTTTAATGTTGAGATTTTTCTTAGTAGAACAAACATATTACTACCGGAACTTTGACAAGTAAATGCATATAAAAACTACTATAGGCCCAATTTTGATACATCTATGGCCAGCCTTCGGACAGGTCCCTTTTGAAGATATTATTCTCATGTCAGGGGTTAAAGTGGATGTAAACCCACTCCTATACCAAGTGAAGTAAACAGCCTCAGATGATACACAGGGATGAAACCTATCTCCCTACATATGTTTTACATGTATATCTACTGTCTTCAGCTTTATATATTCTTTAGAAAGTTCAGATCATGTTTAAAGATTTTCTGTTCCTGTTCAGCACTGAGTGTAAAGTCTGGGCATACAGCCAAGACAGCTGATTGGAGGAGGCACACACCCCCCCACTCCACATAGGCAAAGGAAATGAAGGAATGTGCAGAGAGCTCTGCTCTGACAAGTCAAGCTCTGTGCTAGTAACCTCCCACAACACAAAATTCAGGCTGGTTTTATGATAGCTGTCAGAGAACTTCCCAGAAGTTATCATGCTGATGACAGAAGAACGGAGTAAGAGAAAGCCAAGGGACACGGGGCTTTGCGGAGAGATAAGAAAACACTGCAGATCTATATAACTAGCTCAAATTTCATGAATCGGGTTTACATCCACTTTAACCACTTGCCGACCGCCCCGCGTACATTTACTGCTGCAGAGTGGCAGCGTAGTGTGAATCGCTGTATATAAGCGGCGATTCGCACAGCTAGCGGGGGGGGGTGCGCTCTCCTGCCCGCCGCACGCTCCCTGAGTGGGGCCATGGGTCGGACTGACTCGGATGTCCGCCGACGACCCGCGATCGCCTACTACAGAGGAAGAACGGGGAACCGCTGATGTAAACACGCCGGTTCCCCCTTCTGTCAGGTAGCATGACAGGGATCTACTGATCCCTGTCATCGAGATCAGTTAGATCTGTCATGCCCCTGCTAGCCCAGCCCCCATACAGTTGGAAGACACAGTTAATCCCTTCATTGCCCCCCTGCAGGTTAACCCCTTCCCTGCCAGTGACATTTACACAGTAATTGATGGCTATTTTTATATCTGATTGCTGTATAAATGCCATTGGTCCCAAAAAAGTGTCAGAAGTATCCGATATGTCCGCCGCAATATCGCAGTCCCGATAAAAACCGCAGATCACCACCATTACTAGTAAAAAAAAGAGCAAAAAACCCCGCCATAAATGAATTATCGTTTGTAAACATTTTAACTTTTGCGCAAACCAATCAATATACCCTTATTGCAATTTTTTTTTTTTTACCAAAAATATGAGGAAGAATATATATCGACCTAAACTGATGAATAAATTTGTTTTTTTATAGTTTTTTTTTGGATATGTATTATAGCAAAAAGTAAGAAATATTGTTTGTTTTTTCAAAATTGCCGCTCTTTGTTTATAGCGCAAAAACTAAAAACCGCAGAGGTGATCAAATACCACTAAAAGAAAGCTCTGTTTGTGGGGAAAAAAGAACGGCAATTTTGTTTGGGTACAACGTCGCACGACCGCGCAGTTGTCAGTTAAATTGATGCAGTGCCGAATCGCAAAAAAATGGCCTGATCAGGAAGGGGATGAATTCCTTCCGGGGCTAAAGTGTTTAAGGCAGGTTCATGACAAATTATTGAATAAGGGGATAGACTGTACATATAGAATTCACCTTTTTGCTTCCCAAGGTTCTTTTAGGTAAATGAAATCTGAACCTACAATAGAGCTGCATCTGGTGGGTTCTCACAAATACTGAATTGCTTTTCAGTTGTACCTGGTTAATGGATTTCGTGGTATGGAAGACCAGGGAAATCAGTTTTTTTTTCAGCTGAACTACAGGCAAAATCTACAGTTCTACTTTAGAACCTCTGCTAATTTTGATTGTGTTGTCCCCATTTTGGAGATTCGCTTCACTTCCTGTTGTGTCGTCAGGATGGCAGGATGCACTGGAAAAAGTATGGGGAAATCAGCAGAATCCCTTTGTTAGTAGAATAGGGGAATGCTATAACCTCAGTGGGGTTTGTATTAATCCTGTGCCTTCCCCAGCCCCCCAGTGTCCAGGTGTCACAGAGACCAGAAGTGGAGAGATCTCCTTAGCAGAGTCCCATACAGCAATACAAACCTGTCAGAAGCGCCAGCCCTTAACATTCTTATGAATGTACTTGTATTGGCCTTAAACAATCTGCTGTGCATTTTTTATTTTATTACATTATCTGGAAATGTCCCAGATTGTTGGTGGAGAGATTGATGTTCAGGTAAGTGCTATGTGCTGAAAGCCTTTACCTGCCTAGTTAGAACTTTCTCCTTCACACATGCAGTTCTTGTCTGTAAATATTGTCTCATGCCCTAAGGCCAGACATATACACAGCCTGCCTGAAGATCGGTGACAAGACTGAGGACTTTGTCACAGATAAGCGCCATGTCATTACATTGGTGATGAAAACGCAGAGTGAGTCCTCCTTTTACTTTTGTTTTCATATAAATAAAACTGAACTCTGGCCTGGAGAAAATGTTACCCTATCAATGGGGCTTCCTCTACACTGCAAGGGTGAAAATGGAACTTCGCTCTCTCAATCAACATTGACTATTTTTAATCCTCATGCTGCTAGCATTAGTAAATAGGAAATTATCATATTTACTTGCTTTGAACTTTTTTTTTTTCTTTTTAATTTCTACTGTTACTTCCTGGTTTCTTGCCTAGGCAAATGATGTCATACATTCTTGGAGTCTTCAGGAAGAGGTGGGGGGGGTTCTCATCTAAGCACGCCCTCCTGGCCTACATGCCTGAGCTAAGGGCAGGTGGGTTCCAGGAAGTAAATGCTGCATGAATTATCTGCCCTTACTCAAGATGGCTGTGGCCAGTACAACCCGAGAGGCTGCATAGTTACATAGTCTGGTTGAAAAAAGACACAAGTCCATCTAATTCAACCAATAAAATGGGGGGAAAAATAAATAATACATTCCTCGTATACCCACAGTTGGAATATTTCTACGGTTTAAACCATTTTACCTCTTAGCAATAAATACTGACAGTGGTTGCATGTTCAGATTGAAAAAAAAGTCCATCTAGTTCAACCAATATAAGGAAAAAAATAAAATCATACAATATCATATACACAATCCTATACCCACAGTTGATCTAGAGCACTGGTTCTCAGTCTCAATCCTCAAGTACCCCCAACGGGCCATGTTTTGGGAACTTCCCTTAGACCAGTGATTCTGAAACTGTGAGTCGCGTGAAATTTGCAGGTGCGAGATCTCTCTCCCTTTCGGAACGGGAGACTTGTGCGAGATCTCGGGAAAACTCAATCGCTCTAATTATATTATAATAATAACAGAGACCGTTCCATCCCAACTCTGACGCTTATAAATAAAGTTTGTTCATTGTTCAGCGATGGAGAACTACTTAATCAAGTCTGGAACTCTGAAAGAGAAACTGTTAAATGAAAAGCAAGGAAGCAAGCGAAAGTACAAAGATTACAATCGCTTCAATCTGATTTGCTTTCGAAAAGCAGGCACATCCTTCACATTCAATTTAAAATTAAATAAAATAAATAAGTTCTTCACCACATAAATTGTTAAATCTTTTCAGGTGTGCCGTGAAAATGTTTTAGATCTATTTGGTGCACGAGACAAAAAAGTTTGGAAAACATTGGCTTAGACAAAATAGCTCTTTATCAATACCATGTCATTGATATTGATTTAAAGCAGCTGTGCAAAATAAAGTAAAACCTGAAAACGTGGCCCGTTGGCGGTATTGAGGACTGTGGTTGAAAACCACTGATTTAGAAGGCTAAAAACCCCAGCAAAGCATGATCCAGCTTGCTCCAGCAGGGGAAAGAATTATTTCCTGATCCCCCGAAAGGCAGTCTGATATTCCCTGGATCAACTTTAGGTTGAATATGTTTATTCGTTTTTTCCAAAAGTATAACAAGAATCCTACAGGGAGTGCAGAATTATTAGGCAAGTTGTATTTTTGAGGAATAATTTTATTATTGAACAACAACCATGTTCTCAATGATTCCAAAAACTCATTAATATCAAAGCGGATTATTAATACGTGTCATTATCAGTGGACGTGTGTGTCTATAGGAGGATTTTATCGATGTTGATTTTTGTTTGATTTTTGATGAAGGTTTTTATAAGTCGAAACTATAATTACTCAAAAACCTTAGTAACTCTTGTACCAACAACAAGTTATTATTTTAATAAGGAGTTTTTATGTTGAACGGATTATTAAGACGTGAGGGACATCCTAAGAACAATATGAAAACCTTTTTTGCTTATTTGTATAAGTTGGATTTCAACTAGGTCCCTTATAGTCTGACGGAAAGCCCCCTAGTCCTTTATTAAGAAAGGGGACGACCTCGTTCGACCTAGTACGAAACGACCCCAAAAATCGGAAGATTTAGTCACCAAAAGTTGGTGTCAGGAGTTATGGCGGTTGCCCGGTGCAAAAGTCCAAAATGAAATAAAACGTGTCGACGAA